>CANJKZ010000819.1:185000-572500 GCA_947471745.1 Closterium sp. Naga37s-1
TACCACTGTTGAGTCGACTCCACTGTTGAGTCGACTTCACTGTTGAGTCGATACCACTGTTGAGTCGACTCCACTGTTGAGTCGACTCCACTGTTGAGTCGACTCCACTGTTGGGTCGATACCACTGTTGAGTCGACTCCACTGTTGAGTCGAGACCACTGTTGAGTCGACTCCACTGTTGAGTCGATACCACTGTTGAGTCGACTCCACTGTTGAGTCAATACCACTGTTGAGTCGATACCACTGTTGAGTCGATACCACTGTTGAGTCGATACCACTGTTGAGTCGACTCCACTGTTGAGTCGACTCCACTGTTGAGTCGACTCCACTGTTGAGTCGACTCCACTGTTGAGTCGACTCCACTGTTGAGTCGACTCCACTGTTGAGTCGATACCACTGTTGAGTCGACTCCAGTGTTGAGTCGATAGCACTGTTGAGTCGACTCCACTGTTGAGTCGACTCCACTGTTGAGTCGACTCCACTGTTGAGTCGATACCACTGTTGAGTCGATACCACTGTTGAGTCGATACCACTGTTGAGTCGACTCCACTGTTGAGTCGATACCACTGTTGAGTCGACTCCACTGTTGAGTCGACTCCACTGTTGAGTCGATACCACTGTTGAGTCGACTCCACTGTTGAGTCGACTCCACTGTTGAGTCGACTCCACTGTTGAGTCGACTCCACTGTTGAGTCGACTCCACTGTTGAGTCGACTCCACTGTTGAGTCGACTCCACTGTTGAGTCGACTACACTGTTGAGTCGACTCCACTGTTGAGTCGACTCCAGTGTTGAGTCGACTCCACTGTTGAGTCGACTCCACTGTTGAGTCGACTCCACTGTTGAGTCGACTCCACTGTTGAGTCGACTCCACTGTTGAGTCGACTCCACTGATGAGTCGATACCACTGTTGAGTCGACTCCATTGTTGAGTCGATACCACTGTTGAGTCGACTCCACTGTTGAGTCGACTCCACTGTTGAGTCGACTCCACTGTTGAGTCGATACCACTGTTGAGTCGATACCACTGTTGAGTCGATACCACTGTTGAGTCGATACCACTGTTGAGTCGACTCCACTGTTGAGTCGACTCCACTGTTGAGTCGATACCACTGTTGAGTCGACTCCACTGTTGAGTCGATACCACTGTTGAGTCGACTCCACTGTTGAGTCAATACCACTGTTGAGTCGATACCACTGTTGAGTCGATACCACTGTTGAGTCGATACCACTGTTGAGTCGACTCCACTGTTGAGTCGACTCCACTGTTGAGTCGACTCCACTGTTGAGTCGACTCCACTGTTGAGTCGACTCCACTGTTGAGTCGACTCCACTGTTGAGTCGATACCACTGTTGAGTCGACTCCACTGTTGAGTCGATACCACTGTTGAGTCGACTCCACTGTTGAGTCGACTCCACTGTTGAGTCGACTCCACTGTTGAGTCGATACCACTGTTGAGTCGATACCACTGTTGAGTCGATACCACTGTTGAGTCGATACCACTGTTGAGTCGATACCACTGTTGAGTCGATACCACTGTTGAGTCGACTCCACTGTTGAGTCGACTCCACTGTTGAGTCGACTCCACTGTTGAGTCGACTCCACTGTTGAGTCGACTCCACTGTTGAGTCGACTCCACTGTTGAGTCGATACCACTGTTGAGTCGACTCCACTGTTGAGTCGATACCACTGTTGAGTCGACTCCACTGTTGAGTCGACTCCACTGTTGAGTCGACTCCACTGTTGAGTCGATACCACTGTTGAGTCGATACCACTGTTGAGTCGATACCACTGTTGAGTCGATACCACTGTTGAGTCGACTCCACTGTTGAGTCGACTCCACTGTTGAGTCGACTCCACTGTTGAGTCGACTCCACTGTTGAGTCGACTCCACTGTTGAGTCGACTCCACTGTTGAGTCGATACCACTGTTGAGTCGACTCCACTGTTGAGTCGATACCACTGTTGAGTCGACTCCACTGTTGAGTCGACTCCACTGTTGAGTCGACTCCACTGTTGAGTCGACTCCACTGTTGAGTCGATACCACTGTTGAGTCGATACCACTGTTGAGTCGACTCCACTGTTGAGTCGATACCACTGTTGAGTCGACTCCACTGTTGAGTCGACTCCACTGTTGAGTCGACTCCACTGTTGAGTCGACTCCACTGTTGAGTCGACTCCACTGTTGAGTCGACTCCACTGTTGAGTCGATACCACTGTTGAGTCGACTCCACTGTTGAGTCGATACCACTGTTGAGTCGACTCCACTGTTGAGTCGACTCCACTGTTGAGTCGACTCCACTGTTGAGTCGATACCACTGTTGAGTCGATACCACTGTTGAGTCGATACCACTGTTGAGTCGATACCACTGTTGAGTCGACTCCACTGTTGAGTCGACTCCACTGTTGAGTCGACTCCACTGTTGAGTCGACTCCACTGTTGAGTCGACTCCACTGTTGAGTCGACTCCACTGTTGAGTCGATACCACTGTTGAGTCGACTCCACTGTTGAGTCGATACCACTGTTGAGTCGACTCCACTGTTGAGTCGACTCCACTGTTGAGTCGACTCCACTGTTGAGTCGATACCACTGTTGAGTCGACTCCACTGTTGAGTCGACTCCACTGTTGAGTCGACTCCACTGTTGAGTCGATACCACTGTTGAGTCGACTCCACTGTTGAGTCGATACCACTGTTGAGTCGATACCACTGTTGAGTCGACTCCACTGTTGAGTCGATACCACTGTTGAGTCGATACCACTGTTGAGTCGATACCACTGTTGAGTGGATACCACTGTTGAGTCGATACCACTGTTGAGTCGACTCCACTGTTGAGTCGACTCCACTGTTGAGTCGACTCCACTGTTGAGTCGACTCCACTGTTGAGTCGACTCCACTGTTGAGTCGACTCCACTGTTGAGTCGATACCACTGTTGAGTCGACTCCACTGTTGAGTCGATACCACTGTTGAGTCGACTCCACTGTTGAGTCGACTCCACTGTTGAGTCGACTCCACTGTTGAGTCGATACCACTGTTGAGTCGATACCACTGTTGAGTCGATACCACTGTTGAGTCGATACCACTGTTGAGTCGACTCCACTGTTGAGTCGACTCCACTGTTGAGTCGACTCCACTGTTGAGTCGACTCCACTGTTGAGTCGACTCCACTGTTGAGTCGACTCCACTGTTGAGTCGACTCCACTGTTGAGTCGATACCACTGTTGAGTCGACTCCACTGTTGAGTCGATACCACTGTTGAGTCGACTCCACTGTTGAGTCGACTCCACTGTTGAGTCGACTCCACTGTTGAGTCGATACCACTGTTGAGTCGATACCACTGTTGAGTCGATACCACTGTTGAGTCGACTCCACTGTTGAGTCGACTCCACTGTTGAGTCGACTCCACTGTTGAGTCGACTCCACTGTTGAGTCGACTCCACTGTTGAGTCGACTCCACTGTTGAGTCGACTCCACTGTTGAGTCGATACCACTGTTGAGTCGACTCCACTGTTGAGTCGACTCCACTGTTGAGTCGACTCCACTGTTGAGTCGACTCCACTGTTGAGTCGACTCCACTGTTGAGTCGACTCCACTGTTGAGTCGACTCCACTGTTGAGTCGACTCCACTGTTGAGTCGATACCACTGTTGAGTCGACTCCACTGTTGAGTCGACTCCACTGTTGAGTCGACTCCACTGTTGAGTCGACTCCACTGTTGAGTCGACTCCACTGTTGAGTCGATACCACTGTTGAGTCGATACCACTGTTGAGTCGACTCCACTGTTGAGTCGACTCCACTGTTGAGTCGACTCCACTGTTGAGTCGATACCACTGTTGAGTCGACTCCACTGTTGAGTCGACTCCACTGTTGAGTCGACTCCACTGTTGAGTCGATACCACTGTTGAGTCGACTCCACTGTTGAGTCGACTCCACTGTTGAGTCGACTCCACTGTTGAGTCGATACCACTGTTGAGTCGATACCACTGTTGAGTCGATACCACTGTTGAGTCGATACCACTGTTGAGTCGACTCCACTGTTGAGTCGACTCCACTGTTGAGTCGACTCCACTGTTGAGTCGACTCCACTGTTGAGTCGACTCCACTGTTGAGTCGACTCCACTGTTGAGTCGATACCACTGTTGAGTCGACTCCACTGTTGAGTCGATACCACTGTTGAGTCGACTCCACTGTTGAGTCGATACCACTGTTGAGTAAATACCACTGTTGAGTCGATACCACTGTTGAGTCGATACCACTGTTGAGTCGATACCACTGTTGAGTCGATACCACTGTTGAGTCGATACCACTGTTGAGTCGATACCACTGTTGAGTCGATACCACTGTTGAGTCGATACCACTGTTGAGTCGATACCACTGTTGAGTCGACTCCACTGTTGAGTCGATACCACTGTTGAGTCGATACCACTGTTGAGTCGATACCACTGTTGAGTCGATACGTCGATACCACTGTTGAGTCGATACCACTGTTGAGTCGATACCACTGTTGAGTCGATACCACTGTTGAGTCGACTCCACTGTTGAGTCGACTCCACTGTTGAGTCGACTCCACTGTTGAGTCGACTCCACTGTTGAGTCGATACCACTGTTGAGTCGACTCCACTGTTGAGTCGATACCACTGTTGAGTCGACTCCACTGTTGAGTCGATACCACTGTTGAGTCGACTCCACTGTTGAGTCGATACCACTGTTGAGTCGACTCCATTGTTGAGTCGACTCCACTGTTGAGTCGATACCACTGTTGAGTCGATACCTCTGTTGAGTCGATACCACAATTGAGTCGATACCACTGTTGAGTCGATACCACTGTTGAGTCGATACCACTGTTGAGTCGATACCACTGTTGAGTCGATACCAATGTTGAGTCGACTCCACTGTTGAGTCGACTCCACTGTTGAGTCGACTCCACTGTTGAGTCGACTCCACTGTTGAGTCGATACCACTGTTGAGTCGACTCCACTGTTGAGTCGATACCACTGTTGAGTCGACTCCACTGTTGAGTCGATACCACTGTTGAGTCGACTCCACTGTTGAGTCGATACCACTGTTGAGTCGACTCCACTGTTGAGTCGACTCCACTGTTGAGTCGATACCACTGTTGAGTCGATACCACTGTTGAGTCGATACCACTGTTGAGTCGATACCACTGTTGAGTCGATACCACTGTTGAGTTGATACCACTGTTGAGTCGATACCACTGTTGAGTCGATACCACTGTTGAGTCGATACCACTGTTGAGTCGATACCACTGTTGAGTCGACTCCACTGTTGAGTCGATACCACTGTTGAGTCGACTCCACTGTTGAGTCGATACCACTGTTGAGTCGACTCCACTATTGAGTCGATACCACTGTTGAGTTGACTCCACTGTTGAGTCGATACCACTGTTGAGTCGACTCCACTGTTGAGTCGACTCCACTGCTGAGTCGATACCACTGTTGAGTCGATACCACTGTTGAGTCGATACCACTGTTGAGTCGATACCACTGTTGAGTCGACTCCACTGTTGAGTCGATACCACTGTTGAGTCGACTCCACTTTTGAGTCGACTCCACTGTTGAGTCGACTCCACTGTTGAGTCGATACCACTGTTGAGTCGATACCACTGTTGAGTCGATACCACTGTTGAGTCGATACCACTGTTGAGTCGACTCCACTGTTGAGTCGACTCCACTGTTGAGTCGACTCCACTGTTGAGTCGACTCCACTGTTGAGTCGATACCACTGTTGAGTCGACTCCACTGTTGAGTCGACTCCACTGTTGAGTCGATACCACTGTTGAGTCGACTCCACTGTTGAGTCGACTCCACTGTTGAGTCGATACCACTGTTGAGTCGACTCCACTGTTGAGTCGACTCCACTGTTGAGTCGATACCACTGTTGAGTCGACTCCAATGTTGAGTCGATACCACTGTTGAGTCGATACCACTGTTGAGTCGATACCACTGTTGAGTCGATACCACTGTTGAGTCGATACCACTGTTGAGTCGATACCACTGTTGAGTCGATACCACTGTTGAGTCGATACCACTGTTGAGTCGATACCACTGTTGAGTCGATACCACTGTTGAGTCGATACCACTGTTGAGTCGACTCCACTGTTGAGTCGACTCCACTGTTGAGTCGATACCACTGTTGAGTCGATACCACTGTTGAGTCGATACCACTGTTGAGTCGATACCACCGTTGAGTCGATACCACTGTTGAGTCGATACCACTGTTGAGTCGATACCACTGTTGAGTCGATACCACTGTTGAGTCGATACCACTGTTGAGTCGATACCACTGTTGAGTCGATACCACTGTTGAGTCGATACCACTGTTGAGTCGATACCACTGTTGAGTCGATACCACTGTTGAGTCGATACCACTGTTGAGTCGATACCACTGTTGAGTCGATACCCCTGTTGAGTCGATACCACTGTTGAGTCGATACCACTGTTGAGTCGACTCCACTGTTGAGTCGATACCACTGTTGAGTCGATACCACTGTTGAGTCGATACCACTGTTGAGTCGATACCACTGTTGAGTCGATACCACTGTTGAGTCGATACCACTGTTGAGTCGATACCACTGTTGAGTCGATACCACTGTTGAGTCGATACCACTGTTGAGTCGATACCACTGTTGAGTCGATACCACTGTTGAGTCGATACCACTGTTGAGTCGATACCACTGTTGAGTCGATACCACTGTTGAGTCGATACCACTGTTGAGTCGATACCACTGTTGAGTCGATACCACTGTTGAGTCGATACCACTGTTGAGTCGATACCACTGTTGAGTCGATACCACTGTTGAGTCGATACCACTGTTGAGTCGATACCACTGTTGAGTCGATACCACTGTTGAGTCGACTCCACTGTTGAGTCGACTCCACTGTTGAGTCGACTCCACTGTTGAGTCGACTCCACTGTTGAGTCGACTCCACTGTTGAGTCGATACCACTGTTGAGTCGACTCCACTGTTGAGTCGACTCCACTGTTGAGTCGATACCACTGTTGAGTCGACTCCACTGTTGAGTCGACTCCACTGTTGAGTCGATACCACTGTTGAGTCGACTCCACTGTTGAGTCGACTCCACTGTTGAGTCGATACCACTGTTGAGTCGACTCCAATGTTGAGTCGATACCACTGTTGAGTCGATACCACTGTTGAGTCGATACCACTGTTGAGTCGATACCACTGTTGAGTCGATACCACTGTTGAGTCGATACCACTGTTGAGTCGATACCACTGTTGAGTCGATACCACTGTTGAGTCGATACCACTGTTGAGTCGATACCACTGTTGAGTCGATACCACTGTTGAGTCGATACCACTGTTGAGTCGATACCACTGTTGAGTCGACTCCACTGTTGAGTCGACTCCACTGTTGAGTCGATACCACTGTTGAGTCGACTCCACTGTTGAGTCGACTCCACTGTTGAGTCGAGACCACTGTTGAGTCGACTCCACTGTTGAGTCGACTCCACTGTTGAGTCGATACCACTGTTGAGTCGACTCCACTGTTGAATCGACTCCACTGTTGAGTCGATACCACTGTTGAGTCGACTCCACTGTTGAGTCGACTCCACTGTTGAGTCGATACCACTGTTGAGTCGACTCCACTGTTGAGTCGACTCCACTGTTGAGTCGATACCACTGTTGAGTCGACTCCACTGTTGAGTCGACTCCACTGTTGAGTCGATACCACTGTTGAGTCGACTCCACTGTTGAGTCGACTCCACTGTTGAGTCGATACCACTGTTGAGTCGATACCACTGTTGAGTCGACTCCACTGTTGAGTCGATACCACTGTTGAGTCGACTCCACTGTTGAGTCGACTGCACTGTTGAGTCGATACCACTGTTGAGTCGATACCACTGTTGAGTCGATACCACTGTTGAGTCGATACCACTGTTGAGTCGATACCACTGTTGAGTCGATACCACTGTTGAGTCGATACCACTGTTGAGTCGATACCACTGTTGAGTCGATACCACTGTTGAGTCGATACCACTGTTGAGTCGATACCACTGTTGAGTCGATACCACTGTTGAGTCGATACCACTGTTGAGTCGACTCCACTGTTGAGTCGATACCACTGTTGAGTCGACTCCACTGTTGAGTCGATACCACTGTTGAGTCGACTCCACTGTTGAGTCGACTCCACTGTTGAGTCGACTCCACTGTTGAGTCGACTCCACTGTTGAGTCGATACCACTGTTGAGTCGACTCCACTGTTGAGTCGATACCACTGTTGAGTCGACTCCATTGTTGAGTCGACTCCACTGTTGAGTCGATACCACTGTTGAGTCGATACCACTGTTGAGTCGATACCACTGTTGAGTCGATACCACTGTTGAGTCGACTCCACTGTTGAGTCGATACCACTGTTGAGTCGACTCCACTGTTGAGTCGACTCCACTGTTGAGTCGACTCCACTGTTGAGTCGATACCACTGTTGAGTCGATACCACTGTTGAGTCGATACCACTGTTGAGTCGATACCACTGTTGAGTCGATACCACTGTTGAGTCGATACCACTGTTGAGTCGATACCACTGTTGAGTCGATACCACTGTTGAGTCGATACTACTGTTGAGTCGACTCCACTGTTGAGTCGACTCCACTGTTGAGTCGACTCCACTGTTGAGTCGACTCCACTGTTGAGTCGACTCCACTGTTGAGTCGATACCACTGTCGAGTCGACTCCACTGTTGAGTCGATACCACTGTTGAGTCGACTCCACTGTTGAGTCGACTCCACTGTTGAGTCGATACCACTGTTGAGTCGATACCACTGTTGAGTCGACTCCACTGTTGAGTCGACTCCACTGTTGAGTCGATACCACTGTTGAGTCGACTCCACTGTTGAGTCGATACCACTGTTGAGTCGACTCCACTGTTGAGTCGACTCCACTGTTGAGTCGATACCACTGTTGAGTCGATACCACTGTTGAGTCGATATCACTGTTGAGTCGATACCACTGTTGAGTCGATACCACTGTTGAGTCGATACCACTGTTGAGTCGATACCACTGTTGAGTCGATACCACTGTTGAGTCGATACCACTGTTGAGTCGATACCACTGTTGAGTCGACTCCACTGTTGAGTCGATACCACTGTTGAGTCGACTCCACTGTTGAGTCGACTCCACTGTTGAGTCGATACCACTGTTGAGTCGATACCACTGTTGAGTCGATACCACTGTTGAGTCGATACCACTGTTGAGTCGATACCACTGTTGAGTCGATACCATTGTTGAGTCGATACCACTGTTGAGTCGACTCCACTGTTGAGTCGACTCCACTGTTGAGTCGACTCCACTGTTGAGTCGACTCCACTGTTGAGTCGATACCACTGTTGAGTCGACTCCACTGTTGAGTCGATACCACTGTTGAGTCGACTCCACTGTTGAGTCGATACCACTGTTGAGTCGACTCCACTGTTGAGTCGATACCACTGTTGAGTCGACTCCACTGTTGAGTCGACTCCACTGTTGAGTCGATACCACTGTTGAGTCGATACCACTGTTGAGTCGATACCACTGTTGAGTCGATACCACTGTTGAGTCGATACCACTGTTGAGTCGATACCACTGTTGAGTCGATACCACTGTTGAGTCGATACCACTGTTGAGTCGATACCACTGTTGAGTCGATACCACTGTTGAGTCGATACCACTGTTGAGTCGACTCCACTGTTGAGTCGATACCACTGTTGAGTCGACTCCACTGTTGAGTCGACTCCACTGTTGAGTCGATACCACTGTTGAGTCGATACCACTGTTGAGTCGATACCACTGTTGAGTCGATACCACTGTTGAGTCGATACCACTGTTGAGTCGATACCACTGTTGAGTCGATACCACTGTTGAGTCGATACCACTGTTGAGTCGACTCCACTGTTGAGTCGATACCACTGTTGAGTCGACTCCACTGTTGAGTCGATACCACTGTTGAGTCGACTCCACTGTTGAGTCGACTCCACTGTTGAGTCGACTCCACTGTTGAGTCGACTCCACTGTTGAGTCGATACCACTGTTGAGTCGACTCCACTGTTGAGTCGACTCCACTGTTGAGTCGACTCCACTGTTGAGTCGACTCCACTGTTGAGTCGACTCCACTGTTGAGTCGATACCACTGTTGAGTCGATACCACTGTTGAGTCGATACCACTGTTGAGTCGACTCCACTGTTGAGTCGACTCCACTGTTGAGTCGACTCCACTGTTGAGTCGACTCCACTGTTGAGTCGACTCCACTGTTGAGTCGATACCACTGTTGAGTCGATACCACTGTTGAGTCGATACCACTGTTGAGTCGATACCACTGTTGAGTCGATACCACTGTTGAGTCGATACCACTGTTGAGTCGATACCACTGTTGAGTCGATACCACTGTTGAGTCGATACCACTGTTGAGTCGACTCCACTGTTGAGTCGACTCCACTGTTGAGTCGACTCCACTGTTGAGTCGACTACACTGTTGAGTCGATACCACTGTTGAGTCGACTCCACTGTTGAGTCGATACCACTGTTGAGTCGACTCCACTGTTGAGTCGATACCACTGTTGAGTCGACTCCACTGTTGAGTCGATACCACTGTTGAGTCGACTCCACTGTTGAGTCGATACCACTGTTGAGTCGACTCCACTGTTGAGTCGACTCCACTGTTGAGTCGACTCCACTGTTGAGTCGATACCACTGTTGAGTCGATACCACTGTTGAGTCGATACCACTGTTGAGTCGATACCACTGTTGAGTCGATACCACTGTTGAGTCGATACCACTGTTGAGTCGATACCACTGTTGAGTCGATACCACTGTTGAGTCGATACCACTGTTGAGTCGACTCCACTGTTGAGTCGACTCCACTGTTGAGTCGACTCCACTGTTGAGTCGACTCCACTGTTGAGTCGATACCACTGTTGAGTCGACTCCACTGTTGAGTCGATACCACTGTTGAGTCGACTCCACTGTTGAGTCGATACCACTGTTGAGTCGACTCCACTGTTGAGTCGATACCACTGTTGAGTCGACTCCACTGTTGAGTCGATACCACTGTTGAGTCGACTCCACTGTTGAGTCGGCTCCACTGTTGAGTCGGCTCCACTGTTGAGTCGACTCCACTGTTGAGTCGATACCACTGTTGAGTCGATACCACTGTTGAGTCGATACCACTGTTGAGTCGATACCACTGTTGAGTCGATACCACTGTTGAGTCGATACCACTGTTGAGTCGATACCACTGTTGAGTCGATACCACTGTTGAGTCGATACCACTGTTGAGTCGATACCACTGTTGAGTCGATACCACTGTTGAGTCGACTCCACTGTTGAGTCGATACCACTGTTGAGTCGACTCCACTGTTGAGTCGATACCACTGTTGAGTCGACTCCACTGTTGAGTCGATACCACTGTTGAGTCGACTCCACTGTTGAGTCGGCTCCACTGTTGAGTCGGCTCCACTGTTGACTCGACTCCACTGTTGAGTCGATACCACTGTTGAGTCGATACCACTGTTGAGTCGATACCACTGTTGAGTCGATACCACTGTTGAGTCGATACCACTGTTGAGTCGATACCACTGTTGAGTCGATACCACTGTTGAGTCGATACCACTGTTGAGTCGATACCACTGTTGAGTCGATACCACTGTTGAGTCGATACCACTGTTGAGTCGATACCACTGTTGAGTCGATACCACTGTTGAGTCGATACCACTGTTGAGTCGACTCCACTGTTGAGTCGATACCACTGTTGAGTCGACTCCACTGTTGAGTCGACTCCACTGTTGAGTCGATACCACTGTTGAGTCGATACCACTGTTGAGTCGATACCACTGTTGAGTCGATACCACTGTTGAGTCGATACCACTGTTGAGTCGATACCACTGTTGAGTCGATACCACTGTTGAGTCGACTCCACTGTTGAGTCGACTCCACTGTTGAGTCGATACCACTGTTGAGTCGATACCACTGTTGATTCGATACCACTGTTGAGTCGATACCACTGTTGAGTCGATACCACTGTTGAGTCGATACCACTGTTGAGTCGACTCCACTGTTGAGTCGATACCACTGTTGAGTCGATACCAATGTTGAGTCGATACCACTGTTGAGTCGACTCCACTGTTGAGTCGACTCCACTGTTGAGTCGACTCCACTGTTGAGTCGACTCCACTGTTGAGTCGACTCCACTGTTGAGTCGATACCACTGTTGAGTCGATACCACTGTTGAGTCGATACCACTGTTGAGTCGATACCACTGTTGAGTCGACTCCACTGTTGAGTCGACTCCACTGTTGAGTCGACTCCACTGTTGAGTCGACTCCACTGTTGAGTCGACTCCACTGTTGAGTCGACTCCACTGTTGAGTCGATACCACTGTTGAGTCGACTCCACTGTTGAGTCGATACCACTGTTGAGTCGACTCCACTGTTGAGTCGATACCACTGTTGAGTCGACTCCACTGTTGAGTCGACTCCACTGTTGAGTCGATACCACTGTTGAGTCGATACCACTGTTGCGTCGATACCACTGTTGAGTCGATACCACTGTTGAGTCGATACCACTGTTGAGTCGATACCACTGTTGAGTCGATACCACTGTTGAGTCGACTCCACTGTTGAGTCGACTCCACTGTTGAGTCGACTCCACTGTTGAGTCGACTCCACTGTTGAGTCGATACCACTGTTGAGTCGACTCCACTGTTGAGTCGATACCACTGTTGAGTCGATACCACTGTTGAGTCGACTCCACTGTTGAGTCGATACCACTGTTGAGTCGACTCCACTGTTGAGTCGACTCCACTGTTGAGTCGATACCACTGTTGACTCGATACCACTGTTGAGTCGATACCACTGTTGAGTCGATACCACTGTTGAGTCGATACCACTGTTGAGTCGACTCCACTGTTGAGTCGACTCCACTGTTGAGTCGACTCCACTGTTGAGTCGACTCCACTGTTGAGTCGATACCACTGTTGAGTCGACTCCACTGTTGAGTCGACTCCACTGTTGAGTCGACTCCACTGTTGAGTCGATACCACTGTTGAGTCGAGACCACTGTTGAGTCGATACCACTGTTGAGTCGACTCCACTGTTGAGTCGACTCCACTGTTGAGTCGATACCACTGTTGAGTCGACTCCACTGTTGAGTCGACTCCACTGTTGAGTCGATACCACTGTTGAGTCGACTCCACTGTTGAGTCGATACCACTGTTGAGTCGACTCCACTGTTGAGTCGACTCCACTGTTGAGTCGACTCCACTGTTGAGTCGATACCACTGTTGAGTCGACTCCACTGTTGAGTCGATACCACTGTTGAGTCGACTCCACTGTTGAGTCGACTCCACTGTTGAGTCGACTCCACTGTTGAGTCGACTCCACTGTTGAGTCGATACCACTGTTGAGTCGATACCACTGTTGAGTCGATACCTCTGTTGAGTCGATACCACTGTTGAGTCGATACCACTGTTGAGTCGACTCCACTGTTGAGTCGATACCACTGTTGAGTCGACTCCACTGTTGAGTCGATACCACTGTTGAGTCGACTCCACTGTTGAGTCGATACCACTGTTGAGTCGACTCCACTGTTGAGTCGACTCCACTGTTGAGTCGACTCCACTGTTGAGTCGATACCACTGTTGAGTCGATACCACTGTTGAGTCGATACCACTGTTGAGTCGATACCACTGTTGAGTCGACTCCACTGTTGAGTCGACTCCACTGTTGAGTCGACTCCACTGTTGAGTCGACTCCACTGTTGAGTCGACTCCACTGTTGAGTCGACTCCACTGTTGAGTCGATACCACTGTTGAGTCGACTCCACTGTTGAGTCGATACCACTGTTGAGTCGACTCCACTGTTGAGTCGATACCACTGTTGAGTCGACTCCACTGTTGAGTCGACTCCACTGTTGAGTCGATACCACTGTTGAGTCGATACCACTGTTGCGTCGATACCACTGTTGAGTCGATACCACTGTTGAGTCGATACCACTGTTGAGTCGATACCACTGTTGAGTCGATACCACTGTTGAGTCGACTCCACTGTTGAGTCGACTCCACTGTTGAGTCGACTCCACTGTTGAGTCGACTCCACTGTTGAGTCGATACCACTGTTGAGTCGACTCCACTGTTGAGTCGATACCACTGTTGAGTCGATACCACTGTTGAGTCGACTCCACTGTTGAGTCGATACCACTGTTGAGTCGACTCCACTGTTGAGTCGACTCCACTGTTGAGTCGATACCACTGTTGAGTCGATACCACTGTTGAGTCGATACCACTGTTGAGTCGATACCACTGTTGAGTCGATACCACTGTTGAGTCGACTCCACTGTTGAGTCGACTCCACTGTTGAGTCGACTCCACTGTTGAGTCGACTCCACTGTTGAGTCGATACCACTGTTGAGTCGACTCCACTGTTGAGTCGACTCCACTGTTGAGTCGACTCCACTGTTGAGTCGATACCACTGTTGAGTCGAGACCACTGTTGAGTCGATACCACTGTTGAGTCGACTCCACTGTTGAGTCGACTCCACTGTTGAGTCGATACCACTGTTGAGTCGACTCCACTGTTGAGTCGACTCCACTGTTGAGTCGATACCACTGTTGAGTCGACTCCACTGTTGAGTCGATACCACTGTTGAGTCGACTCCACTGTTGAGTCGATACCACTGTTGAGTCGACTCCACTGTTGAGTCGATACCACTGTTGAGTCGACTCCACTGTTGAGTCGACTCCACTGTTGAGTCGACTCCACTGTTGAGTCGACTCCACTGTTGAGTCGATACCACTGTTGAGTCGATACCACTGTTGAGTCGATACCTCTGTTGAGTCGATACCACTGTTGAGTCGATACCACTGTTGAGTCGACTCCACTGTTGAGTCGATACCACTGTTGAGTCGACTCCACTGTTGAGTCGATACCACTGTTGAGTCGACTCCACTGTTGAGTCGACTCCACTGTTGAGTCGATACCACTGTTGAGTCGACTCCACTGTTGAGTCGATACCACTGTTGAGTCGACTCCACTGTTGAGTCGATACCACTGTTGAGTCGACTCCACTGTTGAGTCGACTCCACTGTTGAGTCGACTCCACTGTTGAGTCGACTCCACTGTTGAGTCGATACCACTGTTGAGTCGACTCCACTGTTGAGTCGATACCACTGTTGAGTCGACTCCACTGTTGAGTCGATACCACTGTTGAGTCGACTCCATTGTTGAGTCGATACCACTGTTGAGTCGACTCCACTGTTGAGTCGATACCACTGTTGAGTCGACTCCACTGTTGAGTCGACTCCACTGTTGAGTCGATACCACTGTTGAGTCGATACCACTGTTGAGTCGATACCACTGTTGAGTCGATACCACTGTTGAGTCGATACCACTGTTGAGTCGATACCACTGTTGAGTCGATACCACTGTTGAGTCGATACCACTGTTGAGTCGATACCACTGTTGAGTCGACTCCACTGTTGAGTCGACTCCACTGTTGAGTCGACTCCACTGTTGAGTCGACTCCACTGTTGAGTCGACTCCACTGTTGAGTCGATACCACTGTTGAGTCGACTCCACTGTTGAGTCGATACCACTGTTGAGTCGACTCCACTGTTGAGTCGATACCACTGTTGAGTCGACTCCACTGTTGAGTCGATACCACTGTTGAGTCGACTCCACTGTTGAGTCGACTCCACTGTTCAGTCGATACCACTGTTGAGTCGATACCACTGTTGAGTCGACTCCACTGTTGAGTCGACTCCACTGTTGAGTCGACTCCACTGTTGAGTCGACTCCACTGTTGAGTCGACTCCACTGTTGAGTCGACTCCACTGTTGAGTCGACTCCACTGTTGAGTCGATACCACTGTTGAGTCGACTCCACTGTTGAGTCGACTCCACTGTTGAGTCGACTCCACTGTTGAGTCGACTCCACTGTTGAGTCGATACCACTGTTGAGTCGACTCCACTGTTGAGTCGATACCACCGTTGAGTCGATACCACTGTTGAGTCGACTCCACTGTTGAGTCGACTCCACTGTTGAGTCGACTCCACTGTTGAGTCGACTCCACTGTTGAGTCGATACCACTGTTGAGTCGATACCACTGTTGAGTCGATACCACTGTTGAGTCGATACCACTGTTGAGTCGATACCACTGTTGAGTCGATACCACTGTTGAGTCGATACCACTGTTGAGTCGACTCCACTGTTGAGTCGACTCCACTGTTGAGTCGACTCCACTGTTGAGTCGACTCCACTGTTGAGTCGATACCACTGTTGAGTCGACTCCACTGTTGAGTCGATACCACTGTTGAGTCGACTCCACTATTGAGTCGACTCCACTGTTGAGTCGACTCCACTGTTGAGTCGATACCACTGTTGAGTCGACTCCACTGTTGAGTCGACTCCACTGTTGAGTCGATACCACTGTTGAGTCGATACCACTGTTGAGTCGATACCACTGTTGAGTCGATACCACTGTTGAGTCGATACCACTGTTGAGTCGATACCACTGTTGAGTCGATACCACTGTTGAGTCGATACCACTGTTGAGTCGATACCACTGTTGAGTCGATACCACTGTTGAGTCGATACCACTGTTGAGTCGATACCATTGTTGAGTCGATACCACTGTTGAGTCGACTCCACTGTTGAGTCGATACCACTGTTGAGTCGATACCACTGTTGAGTCGATACCACTGTTGAGTCGATACCACTGTTGAGTCTATACCACTGTTGAGTCGATACCACTGTTGAGTCGATACCACTGTTGAGTCGATACCACTGTTGAGTCGATACCACTGTTGAGTCGATACCACTGTTGAGTCGACTCCACTGTTGAGTCGACTCCACTGTTGAGTCGACTCCACTGTTGAGTCGACTCCACTGTTGAGTCGATACCACTGTTGAGTCGACTCCACTGTTGAGTCGATACCACTGTTGAGTCGACTCCACTGTTGAGTCGATACCACTGTTGAGTCGACTCCACTGTTGAGTCGATACCACTGTTGAGTCGACTCCATTGTTGAGTCGACTCCACTGTTGAGTCGATACCACTGTTGAGTCGATACCTCTGTTGAGTCGATACCACAATTGAGTCGATACCACTGTTGAGTCGATACCACTGTTGAGTCGATACCACTGTTGAGTCGATACCACTGTTGAGTCGATACCAATGTTGAGTCGACTCCACTGTTGAGTCGACTCCACTGTTGAGTCGACTCCACTGTTGAGTCGACTCCACTGTTGAGTCGATACCACTGTTGAGTCGACTCCACTGTTGAGTCGATACCACTGTTGAGTCGACTCCACTGTTGAGTCGATACCACTGTTGAGTCGACTCCACTGTTGAGTCGATACCACTGTTGAGTCGACTCCACTGTTGAGTCGACTCCACTGTTGAGTCGATACCACTGTTGAGTCGATACCACTGTTGAGTCGATACCACTGTTGAGTCGATACCACTGTTGAGTCGATACCACTGTTGAGTTGATACCACTGTTGAGTCGATACCACTGTTGAGTCGATACCACTGTTGAGTCGATACCACTGTTGAGTCGATACCACTGTTGAGTCGACTCCACTGTTGAGTCGATACCACTGTTGAGTCGACTCCACTGTTGAGTCGATACCACTGTTGAGTCGACTCCACTATTGAGTCGATACCACTGTTGAGTTGACTCCACTGTTGAGTCGATACCACTGTTGAGTCGACTCCACTGTTGAGTCGACTCCACTGCTGAGTCGATACCACTGTTGAGTCGATACCACTGTTGAGTCGATACCACTGTTGAGTCGATACCACTGTTGAGTCGACTCCACTGTTGAGTCGATACCACTGTTGAGTCGACTCCACTTTTGAGTCGACTCCACTGTTGAGTCGACTCCACTGTTGAGTCGATACCACTGTTGAGTCGATACCACTGTTGAGTCGATACCACTGTTGAGTCGATACCACTGTTGAGTCGATACCACTGTTGAGTCGATACCACTGTTGAGTCGATACCACTGTTGAGTCGATACCACTGTTGAGTCGATACCACTGTTGAGTCGACTCCACTGTTGAGTCGACTCCACTGTTGAGTCGACTCCACTGTTGAGTCGACTCCACTGTTGAGTCGATACCACTGTTGAGTCGACTCCACTGTTGAGTCGATACCACTGTTGAGTCGACTCCACTGTTGAGTCGACTCCACTGTTGAGTCGATACCACTGATGAGTCGATACCACTGTTGAGTCGATACCACTGTTGAGTCGACTCCACTGTTGAGTCGACTCCACTGTTGAGTCGACTCCACTGTTGAGTCGACTCCACTGTTGAGTCGACTCCACTGTTGAGTCGACTCCACTGTTGAGTCGATACCACTGTTGAGTCGATACCACTGTTGAGTCGATACCACTGTTGAGTCGATACCACTGTTGAGTCGATACCACTGTTGAGTCGATACCACTGTTGAGTCGATACCACTGTTGAGTCGATACCACTGTTGAGTCGATACCACTGTTGAGTCGACTCCACTGTTGAGTCGATACCACTGTTGAGTCGACTCCACTGTTGAGTCGACTCCACTGTTGAGTCGATACCACTGTTGAGTCGATACCACTGTTGAGTCGATACCACTGTTGAGTCGATACCACTGTTGAGTCGATACCACTGTTGAGTCGATACCACTGTTGAGTCGATACCACTGTTGAGTCGATACCACTGTTGAGTCGACTCCACTGTTGAGTCGATACCACTGTTGAGTCGACTCCACTGTTGAGTCGATACCACTGTTGAGTCGACTCCACTGTTGAGTCGACTCCACTGTTGAGTCGATACCACTGTTGAGTCGACTCCACTGTTGAGTCGATACCACTGTTGAGTCGACTCCACTGTTGAGTCGATACCACTGTTGAGTCGACTCCACTGTTGAGTCGACTCCACTGTTGAGTCGATACCACTGTTGAGTCGATACCACTGTTGAGTCGATACCACTGTTGAGTCGATACCACTGTTGAGTCGACTCCACTGTTGAGTCGATACCACTGTTGAGTCGACTCCACTGTTGAGTCGACTCCACTGTTGAGTCGACTCCACTGTTGAGTCGATACCACTGTTGAGTCGATACCACTGTTGAGTCGATACCACTGTTGAGTCGATACCACTGTTGAGTCGATACCACTGTTGAGTCGATACCACTGTTGAGTCGATACCACTGTTGAGTCGATACCACTGTTGAGTCGATACCACTGTTGAGTCGACTCCACTGTTGAGTCGACTCCACTGTTGAGACTCCACTGTTGAGTCGACTCCACTGTTGAGTCGATACCACTGTTGAGTCGACTCCACTGTTGAGTCGATACCACTGTTGAGTCGACTCCACTGTTGAGTCGATACCACTGTTGAGTCGACTCCACTGTTGAGTCGATACCACTGTTGAGTCGACTCCACTGTTGAGTCGATACCACTGTTGAGTCGACTCCACTGTTGAGTCGACTCCACTGTTGAGTCGATACCACTGTTGAGTCGATACCACTGTTGAGTCGATACCACTGTTGAGTCGATACCACTGTTGAGTCGATACCACTGTTGAGTCGATACCACTGTTGAGTCGATACCACTGTTGTCGATACCACTGTTGAGTCGATACCACTGTTGAGTCGATACCACTGTTGAGTCGACTCCACTGTTGAGTCGACTCCACTGTTGAGTCGACTCCACTGTTGAGTCGACTCCACTGTTGAGTCGATACCACTGTTGAGTCGACTCCACTGTTGAGTCGATACCACTGTTGAGTCGACTCCACTGTTGAGTCGATACCACTGTTGAGTCGACTCCACTGTTGAGTCGATACCACTGTTGAGTCGACTCCACTGTTGAGTCGATACCACTGTTGAGTCGACTCCACTGTTGAGTCGGCTCCACTGTTGAGTCGGCTCCACTGTTGAGTCGACTCCACTGTTGAGTCGATACCACTGTTGAGTCGATACCACTGTTGAGTCGATACCACTGTTGAGTCGATACCACTGTTGAGTCGATACCACTGTTGAGTCGATACCACTGTTGAGTCGACTCCACTGTTGAGTCGATACCACTGTTGAGTCGACTCCACTGTTGAGTCGACTCCACTGTTGAGTCGACTCCACTGTTGAGTCGATACCACTGTTGAGTCGATACCACTGTTGAGTCGATACCACTGTTGAGTCGATACCACTGTTGAGTCGATACCACTGTTGAGTCGATACCACTGTTGAGTCGACTCCACTGTTGAGTCGACTCCACTGTTGAGTCGATACCACTGTTGAGTCGATACCACTGTTGAGTCGATACCACCGTTGAGTCGATACCACTGTTGAGTCGATACCACTGTTGAGTCGATACCACTGTTGAGTCGATACCACTTTTGAGTCGATACCACTGTTGAGTCGACTCCACTGTTGAGTCGATACCACTGTTGAGTCGACTCCACTGTTGAGTCGATACCACTGTTGAGTCGACTCCACTGTTGAGTCGACTCCACTGTTGAGTCGATACCACTGTTGAGTCGACTCCACTGTTGAGTCGATACCACTGTTGAGTCGACTCCACTGTTGAGTCGATACCACTGTTGAGTCGACTCCACTGTTGAGTCGATACCACTGTTGAGTTGATACCACTGTTGAGTCGATACCACTGTTGAGTCGATACCACTGTTGAGTCGATACCACTGTTGAGTCGACTCCACTGTTGAGTCGATACCACTGTTGAGTCGACTCCACTGTTGAGTCGATACCACTGTTGAGTCGACTCCACTGTTGAGTCGATACCACTGTTGAGTCGACTCCACTGTTGAGTCGATACCACTGTTGAGTCGACTCCACTGTTGAGTCGATACCACTGTTGAGTCGACTCCACTGTTGAGTCGACTCCACTGTTGAGTCGATACCACTGTTGAGTCGATACCACTGTTGAGTCGATACCACTGTTGAGTCGATACCACTGTTGAGTCGACTCCACTGTTGAGTCGATACCACTGTTGAGTCGACTCCACTGTTGAGTCGACTCCACTGTTGAGTCGACTCCACTGTTGAGTCGATACCACTGTTGAGTCGATACCACTGTTGAGTCGATCCACTGTTGAGTCGATACCACTGTTGAGTCGATACCACTGTTGAGTCGATACCACTGTTGAGTCGATACCACTGTTGAGTCGATACCACTGTTGAGTCGATACCACTGTTGAGTCGACTCCACTGTTGAGTCGACTCCACTGTTGAGTCGACTCCACTGTTGAGTCGACTCCACTGTTGAGTCGATACCACTGTTGAGTCGACTCCACTGTTGAGTCGATACCACTGTTGAGTCGACTCCACTGTTGAGTCGACTCCACTGTTGAGTCGATACCACTGATGAGTCGATACCACTGTTGAGTCGATACCACTGTTGAGTCGACTCCACTGTTGAGTCGACTCCACTGTTGAGTCGACTCCACTGTTGAGTCGACTCCACTGTTGAGTCGACTCCACTGTTGAGTCGACTCCACTGTTGAGTCGATACCACTGTTGAGTCGATACCACTGTTGAGTCGATACCACTGTTGAGTCGATACCACTGTTGAGTCGATACCACTGTTGAGTCGATACCACTGTTGAGTCGATACCACTGTTGAGTCGATACCACTGTTGAGTCGATACCACTGTTGAGTCGATACCACTGTTGAGTCGATACCACTGTTGAGTCGACTCCACTGTTGAGTCGATACCACTGTTGAGTCGACTCCACTGTTGAGTCGACTCCACTGTTGAGTCGATACCACTGTTGAGTCGATACCACTGTTGAGTCGATACCACTGTTGAGTCGATACCACTGTTGAGTCGATACCACTGTTGAGTCGATACCACTGTTGAGTCGATACCACTGTTGAGTCGACTCCACTGTTGAGTCGACTCCACTGTTGAGTCGATACCACTGTTGAGTCGATACCACTGTTGAGTCGATACCACTGTTGAGTCGATACCACTGTTGAGTCGATACCACTGTTGAGTCGATACCACTGTTGAGTCGATACCACTGTTGAGTCGATACCACTGTTGAGTCGACTCCACTGTTGAGTCGATACCACTGTTGAGTCGACTCCACTGTTGAGTCGATACCACTGTTGAGTCGACTCCACTGTTGAGTCGACTCCACTGTTGAGTCGATACCACTGTTGAGTCGACTCCACTGTTGAGTCGATACCACTGTTGAGTCGACTCCACTGTTGAGTCGACTCCACTGTTGAGTCGACTCCACTGTTGAGTCGATACCACTGTTGAGTCGATACCACTGTTGAGTCGATACCACTGTTGAGTCGATACCACTGTTGAGTCGATACCACTGTTGAGTCGATACCACTGTTGAGTCGATACCACTGTTGAGTCGATACCACTGTTGAGTCGATACCACTGTTGAGTCGACTCCACTGTTGAGTCGACTCCACTGTTGAGTCGATACCACTGTTGAGTCGATACCACTGTTGAGTCGATACCACTGTTGAGTCGATACCACTGTTGAGTCGATACCACTGTTGAGTCGATACCACTGTTGAGTCGATACCACTGTTGAGTCGATACCACTGTTGAGTCGACTCCACTGTTGAGTCGACTCCACTGTTGAGTCGACTCCACTGTTGAGTCGACTCCACTGTTGAGTCGATACCACTGTTGAGTCGACTCCACTGTTGAGTCGATACCACTGTTGAGTCGACTCCACTGTTGAGTCGACTCCACTGTTGAGTCGATACCACTGTTGAGTCGATACCACTGTTGAGTCGATACCACTGTTGAGTCGATACCACTGTTGAGTCGACTCCACTGTTGAGTCGATACCACTGTTGAGTCGACTCCACTGTTGAGTCGACTCCACTGTTGACTCGACTCCACTGTTGAGTCGATACCACTGTTGAGTCGATACCACTGTTGAGTCGATACCACTGTTGAGTCGATACCACTGTTGAGTCGATACCACTGTTGAGTCGATACCACTGTTGAGTCGATACCACTGTTGAGTCGATACCACTGTTGAGTCGACTCCACTGTTGAGTCGACTCCACTGTTGAGTCGACTCCACTGTTGAGTCGACTCCACTGTTGAGTCGATACCACTGTTGAGTCGACTCCACTGTTGAGTCGATACCACTGTTGAGTCGACTCCACTGTTGAGTCGACTCCACTGTTGAGTCGATACCACTGATGAGTCGATACCACTGTTGAGTCGATACCACTGTTGAGTCGACTCCACTGTTGAGTCGACTCCACTGTTGAGTCGACTCCACTGTTGAGTCGACTCCACTGTTGAGTCGACTCCACTGTTGAGTCGACTCCACTGTTGAGTCGATACCACTGTTGAGTCGATACCACTGTTGAGTCGATACCACTGTTGAGTCGATACCACTGTTGAGTCGATACCACTGTTGAGTCGATACCACTATTGAGTCGATACCACTGTTGAGTCGATACCACTGTTGAGTCGATACCACTGTTGAGTCGATACCACTGTTGAGTCGACTCCACTGTTGAGTCGATACCACTGTTGAGTCGACTCCACTGTTGAGTCGACTCCACTGTTGAGTCGATACCACTGTTGAGTCGATACCACTGTTGAGTCGATACCATTGTTGAGTCGATACCACTGTTGAGTCGACTCAACAGTGGAGTCGACTCAACAGTGGAGTCGACTCAACAGTGGAGTCGACTCAACAGTGGTATCGACTCAACAGTGGAGTCGACTCAACAGTGGTATCGACTCAACAGTGGAGTCGACTCAACAGTGGAGTCGACTCAACAGTGGAGTCGACTCAACAGTGGAGTCGACTCAACAGTGGAGTCGACTCAACAGTGGAGTCGACTCAACAGTGGTATCGACTCAACAGTGGTATCGACTCAACAGTGGAGTCGACTCAACAGTGGTATCGACTCAACAGTGGTATCGACTCAACAGTGGTATCGACTCAACAGTGGTATCGACTCAACAGTGGTATCGACTCAACAGTGGTATCGACTCAACAGTGGTATCGACTCAACAGTGGAGTCGACTCAACAGTGGAGTCGACTCAACAGTGGAGTCGACTCAACAGTGGTATCGACTCAACAGTGGAGTCGACTCAACAGTGGTATCGACTCAACAGTGGTATCGACTCAACAGTGGTATCGACTCAACAGTGGTATCGACTCAACAGTGGAGTCGACTCAACAGTGGAGTCGACTCAACAGTGGTACCGACTCAACTGTGGAGTCGACTCAACAGTGGTATCGACTCAACAGTGGAGTCGACTCAACAGTGGTATCGACTCAACAGTGGAGTCGACTCAACAGTGGAGTCGACTCAACAGTGGTATCGACTCAACAGTAGAGTCGACTCAACAGTGGTATCGACTCAACAGTGGCGTCGACTCAACAGTGGTATCGACTCAACAGTGGTATCGACTCAACAGTGGTATCGACTCAACAGTGGTATCGACTCAACAGTGGTATCGACTCAACAGTGGTATCGACTCAACAGTGGTATCGACTCAACAGTGGTATCGACTCAACAGTGGAGTCGACTCAACACTGGAGTCGACTCAACAGTGGTATCGACTCAACAGTGGTATCGACTCAACAGTGGTATCGACTCAACAGTGGTATCGACTCAACAGTGGTATCGACTCAACAGTGGTAGTCGACTCAACAGTGGAGTCGACTCAACAGTGGAGTCGACTCAACAGTGGAGTCGACTCAACAGTGGAGTCGACTCAACAGTGGTATCGACTCAACAGTGGTATCGACTCAACAGTGGTATCGACTCAACAGTGGTATCGACTCAACAGTGGTATCGACTCA
This sequence comes from Closterium sp. Naga37s-1, assembly GCA_947471745.1. Lineage (NCBI taxonomy): Eukaryota > Viridiplantae > Streptophyta > Zygnematophyceae > Desmidiales > Closteriaceae > Closterium > Closterium sp. Naga37s-1. Next base: position 209,828 of record CANJKZ010000819.1, read on the forward strand.
ACAGTGGTATCGACTCAACAGTGGTATCGACTCAACAGTGGTATCGACTCAACAGTGGTATCGACTCAACAGTGGTATCGACTCAACAGTGGTATCGACTCAACAGTGGTATCGACTCAACAGTGGAGTCGACTCCACTGTTGAGTCGATACCACTGTTGAGTCGACTCCACTGTTGAGTCGGTACCACTGTTGAGTCGACTCCACTGTTGAGTCGATACCACTGTTGAGTCGATACCACTGTTGAGTCGATACCACTGTTGAGTCGATACCACTGTTGAGTCGATACCACTGTTGAGTCGATACCACTGTTGAGTCGATACCACTGTTGAGTCGATACCACTGTTGAGTCGATACCACTGTTGAGTCGACTCCACTGTTGAGTCGACTCCACTGTTGAGTCGACTCCACTGTTGAGTCGACTCCACTGTTGAGTCGATACCACTGTTGAGTCGATACCACTGTTGAGTCGATACCACTGTTGAGTCGATACCACTGTTGAGTTGATACCTCTGTTGAGTCGATACTACTGTTGAGTCGATACCACTGTTGAGTCGACTCCACTGTTGAGTCGATACCACTGTTGAGTCGACTCCACTGTTGAGTCGATACCACTGTTGAGTCGATACCACTGTTGAGTCGATACCACTGTTGAGTCGACTCCACTGTTGAGTCGATACCACTGTTGAGTCGACTCCACTGTTGAGTCGATACCACTGTTGAGTCGACTCCACTGTTGAGTCGACTCCACTGTTGAGTCGATACCACTGTTGAGTCGACTCCACTGTTGAGTCGATACCACTGTTGAGTCGACTCCACTGTTGAGTCGATACCACTGTTGAGTCGACTCCACTGTTGAGTCGACTCCACTGTTGAGTCGACTCCACTGTTGAGTCGACTCCACTGTTGAGTCGATACCACTGTTGAGTCGACTCCACTGTTGAGTCGATACCACTGTTGAGTCGACTCCACTGTTGAGTCGATACCACTGTTGAGTCGACTCCACTGTTGAGTCGATACCACTGTTGAGTCGACTCCACTGTTGAGTCGACTCCACTGTTGAGTCGATACCACTGTTGAGTCGATACCACTGTTGAGTCGATACCACTGTTGAGTCGATACCACTGTTGAGTCGATACCACTGTTGAGTCGATACCACTGTTGAGTCGATACCACTGTTGAGTCGATACCACTGTTGAGTCGATACCACTGTTGAGTCGATACCACTGTTGAGTCGATACCACTGTTGAGTCGACTCCACTGTTGAGTCGATACCACTGTTGAGTCGACTCCACTGTTGAGTCGACTCCACTGTTGAGTCGATACCACTGTTGAGTCGATACCACTGTTGAGTCGATACCACTGTTGAGTCGATACCACTGTTGAGTCGATACCACTGTTGAGTCGATACCACTGTTGAGTCGATACCACTGTTGAGTCGATACCACTGTTGAGTCGATACCACTGTTGAGTCGATACCACTGTTGAGTCGATACCACTGTTGAGTCGATACCACTGTTGAGTCGATACCACTGTTGAGTCGACTCCACTGTTGAGTCGATACCACTGTTGAGTCGACTCCACTGTTGAGTCGACTCCACTGTTGAGTCGACTCCACTGTTGAGTCGATACCACTGTTGAGTCGATACCACTGTTGAGTCGATACCACTGTTGAGTCGATACCACTGTTGAGTCGATACCACTGTTGAGTCGATACCACTGTTGAGTCGACTCCAGTGTTGAGTCGACTCCACTGTTGAGTCGATACCACTGTTGAGTCGATACCACTGTTGAGTCGATACCACTGTTGAGTCGATACCACTGTTGAGTCGATACCACTGTTGAGTCGATACCACTGTTGAGTCGATACCACTGTTGAGTCGATACCACTGTTGAGTCGACGCCACTGTTGAGTCGATACCACTGTTGAGTCGACTCTACTGTTGAGTCGATACCACTGTTGAGTCGACTCCACTGTTGAGTCGACTCCACTGTTGAGTCGATACCACTGTTGAGTCGACTCCACTGTTGAGTCGATACCACTGTTGAGTCGACTCCACTGTTGAGTCGGTACCACTGTTGAGTCGACTCCACTGTTGAGTCGACTCCACTGTTGAGTCGATACCACTGTTGAGTCGATACCACTGTTGAGTCGATACCACTGTTGAGTCGATACCACTGTTGAGTCGACTCCACTGTTGAGTCGATACCACTGTTGAGTCGACTCCACTGTTGAGTCGACTCCACTGTTGAGTCGACTCCACTGTTGAGTCGATACCACTGTTGAGTCGATACCACTGTTGAGTCGATACCACTGTTGAGTCGATACCACTGTTGAGTCGATACCACTGTTGAGTCGATACCACTGTTGAGTCGATACCACTGTTGAGTCGACTCCACTGTTGAGTCGATACCACTGTTGAGTCGATACCACTGTTGAGTCGACTCCACTGTTGAGTCGACTCCACTGTTGAGTCGACTCCACTGTTGAGTCGACTCCACTGTTGAGTCGACTCCACTGTTGAGTCGATACCACTGTTGAGTCGACTCCACTGTTGAGTCGATACCACTGTTGAGTCGACTCCACTGTTGAGTCGACTCCACTGTTGAGTCGACTCCACTGTTGAGTCGACTCCACTGTTGAGTCGATACCACTGTTGAGTCGATACCACTGTTGAGTCGATACCACTGTTGAGTCGATACCACTGTTGAGTCGATACCACTGTTGAGTCGACTCCACTGTTGAGTCGACTCCACTGTTGAGTCGACTCCACTGTTGAGTCGACTCCACTGTTGAGTCGACTCCGCTGTTGAGTCGACTCCACTGTTGAGTCGACTCCGCTGTTGAGTCGACTCCACTGTTGAGTCGATACCACTGTTGAGTCGACTCCACTGTTGAGTCGATACAACTGTTGAGTCGACTCCACTGTTGAGTCGATACCACTGTTGAGTCGATACCACTGTTGAGTCGACTCCACTGTTGAGTCGACTCCACTGTTGAGTCGATACCACTGTTGAGTCGATACCACTGTTGAGTCGATACCACTGTTGAGTCGATACCACTGTTGAGTCGATACCACTGTTGAGTCGATACCACTGTTGAGTCGATACAATTGTTGAGTCGATACCACTGTTGAGTCGATACCACTGTTGAGTCGACTCCACTGTTGAGTCGACTCCACTGTTGAGTCGATACCACTGTTGAGTCGACTCCACTGTTGAGTCGACTCCACTGTTGAGTCGACTCCACTGTTGAGTCGATACCACTGTTGAGTCGATACCACTGTTGAGTCGATACCACTGTTGAGTCGATACCACTGTTGAGTCGATACCACTGTTGAGTCGATACCACTGTTGAGTCGATACCACTGTTGAGTCGATACCTCTGTTGAGTCGATACCACTGTTGAGTCGACTCCACTGTTGAGTCGATACCACTGTTGAGTCGACTCCACTGTTGAGTCGATACCACTGTTGAGTCGACTCCACTGTTGAGTCGACTCCACTGTTGAGTCGATACCACTGTTGAGTCGACTCCACTGTTGAGTCGATACCACTGTTGAGTCGACTCCACTGTTGAGTCGATACCACTGTTGAGTCGACTCCACTGTTGAGTCGACTCCACTGTTGAGTCGACTCCACTGTTGAGTCGACTCCACTGTTGAGTCGATACCACTGTTGAGTCGACTCCACTGTTGAGTCGATACCACTGTTGAGTCGACTCCACTGTTGAGTCGATACCACTGTTGAGTCGACTCCACTGTTGAGTCGATACCACTGTTGAATCGATATCACTGTTGAGTCGACTCCACTGTTGAGTCGACTCCACTGTTGAGTCGATACCACTGTTGAGTCGATACCACTGTTGAGTCGATACCACTGTTGAGTCGATACCACTGTTGAGTCGATACCACTGTTGAGTCGATACCACTGTTGAGTCGATACCACTGTTGAGTCGATACCACTGTTGAGTCGATACCACTGTTGAGTCGATACCACTGTTGAGTCGATACCACTGTTGAGTCGACTCCACTGTTGAGTCGATACCACTGTTGAGTCGACTCCACTGTTGAGTCGACTCCACTGTTGAGTCGATACCACTGTTGAGTCGATACCACTGTTGAGTCGATACCACTGTTGAGTCGATACCACTGTTGAGTCGATACCACTGTTGAGTCGATACCACTGTTGAGTCGATACCACTGTTGAGTCGATACCACTGTTGAGTCGACTCCACTGTTGAGTCGATACCACTGTTGAGTCGACTCCACTGTTGAGTCGATACCACTGTTGAGTCGACTCCACTGTTGAGTCGACTCCACTGTTGAGTCGATACCACTGTTGAGTCGACTCCACTGTTGAGTCGATACCACTGTTGAGTCGACTCCACTGTTGAGTCGATACCACTGTTGAGTCGACTCCACTGTTGAGTCGACTCCACTGTTGAGTCGATACCACTGTTGAGTCGATACCACTGTTGAGTCGATACCACTGTTGAGTCGACTCCACTGTTGAGTCGATACCACTGTTGAGTCGACTCCACTGTTGAGTCGACTCCACTGTTGAGTCGACTCCACTGTTGAGTCGATACCACTGTTGAGTCGATACCACTGTTGAGTCGATACCACTGTTGAGTCGATACCACTGTTGAGTCGATACCACTGTTGAGTCGATACCACTGTTGAGTCGATACCACTGTTGAGTCGATACCACTGTTGAGTCGACTCCACTGTTGAGTCGATACCACTGTTGAGTCGACTCCACTGTTGAGTCGATACCACTGTTGAGTCGACTCCACTGTTGAGTCGACTCCACTGTTGAGTCGATACCACTGTTGAGTCGACTCCACTGTTGAGTCGATACCACTGTTGAGTCGACTCCACTGTTGAGTCGATACCACTGTTGAGTCGACTCCACTGTTGAGTCGACTCCACTGTTGAGTCGATACCACTGTTGAGTCGATACCACTGTTGAGTCGATACCACTGTTGAGTCGACTCCACTGTTGAGTCGACTCCACTGTTGAGTCGACTCCACTGTTGAGTCGACTCCACTGTTGAGTCGACTCCACTGTTGAGTCGATACCACTGTTGAGTCGATACCACTGTTGAGTCGATACCACTGTTGAGTCGATACCACTGTTGAGTCGATACCACTGTTGAGTCGATACCACTGTTGAGTCGATACCACTGTTGAGTCGATACCACTGTTGAGTCGATACCACTGTTGAGTCGACTCCACTGTTGAGTCGACTCCACTGTTGAGTCGACTCCACTGTTGAGTCGACTCCACTGTTGAGTCGATACCACTGTTGAGTCGACTCCACTGTTGAGTCGATACCACTGTTGAGTCGACTCCACTGTTGAGTCGATACCACTGTTGAGTCGACTCCACTGTTGAGTCGATACCACTGTTGAGTCGACTCCACTGTTGAGTCGATACCACTGTTGAGTCGACTCCACTGTTGAGTCGATACCACTGTTGAGTCGATACCACTGTTGAGTCGATACCACTGTTGAGTCGATACCACTGTTGAGTCGATACCACTGTTGAGTCGATACCACTGTTGAGTCGATACCACTGTTGAGTCGATACCACTGTTGAGTCGATACCACTGTTGAGTCGACTCCACTGTTGAGTCGATACCACTGTTGAGTCGACTCCACTGTTGAGTCGACTCCACTGTTGAGTCGATACCACTGTTGAGTCGATACCACTGTTGAGTCGACTCCACTGTTGAGTCGATACCACTGTTGAGTCGACTCCACTGTTGAGTCGACTCCACTGTTGAGTCGACTCCACTGTTGAGTCGATACCACTGTTGAGTCGATACCACTGTTGAGTCGATACCACTGTTGAGTCGATACCACTGTTGAGTCGATACCACTATTGAGTCGATACCACTGTTGAGTCGATACCACTGTTGAGTCGATACCACTGTTGAGTCGATACCACTGTTGAGTCGACTCCACTGTTGAGTCGACTCCACTGTTGAGTCGACTCCACTGTTGAGTCGATACCACTGTTGAGTCGACTCCACTGTTGAGTCGATACCACTATTGAGTCGACTCCACTGTTGAGTCGATACCACTGTTGAGTCGACTCCACTGTTGAGTCGATACCACTGTTGAGTCGACTCCACTGTTGAGTCGACTCCACTGTTGAGTCGATACCACTGTTGAGTCGATACCACTGTTGAGTCGATACCACTGTTGAGTCGATACCACTGTTGAGTCGATACCACTGTTGAGTCGATACCACTGTTGAGTCGACTCCACTGTTGAGTCGACTCCACTGTTGAGTCGACACCACTGTTGAGTCGACTCCACTGTTGAGTCGATACCACTGTTGAGTCGACTCCACTGTTGAGTCGATACCACTGTTGAGTCGACTCCACTGTTGAGTCGATACCACTGTTGAGTCGACTCCACTGTTGAGTCGATACCACTGTTGAGTCGACTCCACTGTTGAGTCGACTCCGCTGTTGAGTCGATACCACTGTTGAGTCGATACCCCTGTTGAGTCGATACCACTGTTGAGTCGATACCACTGTTGAGTCGATACCACTGTTGAGTCGATACCACTGTTGAGTCGATACCACTGTTGAGTCGATACCACTGTTGAGTCGATACCACTGTTGAGTCGATACCACTGTTGAGTCGATACCACTGTTGAGTCGATACCACTGTTGAGTCGACTCCACTGTTGAGTCGATACCACTGTTGAGTCGACTCCACTGTTGAGTCGACTCCACTGTTGAGTCGATATCACTGTTGAGTCGATACCACTGTTGAGTCGATACCACTGTTGAGTCGATACCACTGTTGAGTCGATACCACTGTTGAGTCGATACCACTGTTGAGTCGATACCACTGTTGAGTCGACTCCACTGTTGAGTCGACTCCACTGTTGAGTCGACTCCACTGTTGAGTCGACTTCACTGTTGAGTCGATACCACTGTTGAGTCGACTTCACTGTTGAGTCGATACCACTGTTGAGTCGACTCCACTGTTGAGTCGATGCCACTGTTGAGTCGATACCACTGTTGAGTCGATACCACTGTTGAGTCGATACCACTGTTGAGTCGATACCACTGTTGAGTCGATACCACTGTTGAGTCGATACCACTGTTGAGTCGACTCCACTGTTGAGTCGATACCACTGTTGAGTCGACTCCACTGTTGAGTCGACTCCACTGTTGAGTCGACTCAACTGTTGAGTCGATACCACTGTTGAGTCGATACCACTGTTGAGTCGATACCACTGTTGAGTCGATACCACTGTTGAGTCGATACCACTGTTGAGTCGATACCACTGTTGAGTCGACTCCACTGTTGAGTCGACTCCACTGTTGAGTCGACTCCACTGTTGAGTCGACTCCACTGTTGAGTCGACTCCACTGTTGAGTCGATACCACTGTTGAGTCGATACCACTGTTGAGTCGACTCCACTGTTGAGTCGATACCACTGTTGAGTCGATACCACTGTTGAGTCGACTCCACTGTTGAGTCGATACTACTGTTGAGTCGACTCCACTGTTGAGTCGACTCCACTGTTGAGTCGATACCACTGTTGAGTCGACTCCACTCCACTGTTGAGTCGACTCCACTGTTGAGTCGACTCCACTGTTGAGTCGACTCCACTGTTGAGTCGACTCCACTGTTGAGTCGACTCCACTGTTGAGTCGACTCCACTGTTGGGTCGACTCCACTGTTGAGTCGACTGCACTGTTGAGTCGACTCCACTGTTGAGTCGACTCCACTGTTGAGTCGACTCCACTGTTGAGTCGACTCCACTGTTGAGTCGACTCCACTGTTGAGTCGACTCCACTGTTGAGTCGACTCCACTGTTGAGTCGACTCCACTGTTGAGTCGACTCCACTGTTGAGTCGACTCCACTGTTGAGTCGACTCCACTGTTGAGTCGACTCCACTGTTGAGTCGACTCCACTGTTGAGTCGACTCCACTGTTGAGTCGACTCCACTGTTGAGTCGACTCCACTGTTCCTGTCCGCTGCACTGTTGCTCGCCACAGCACAGTGTGATATCTGCTCTCGTGTTCCAAGTAGTCTTTTCTCAGGGTGGTCACACCTACCTCTTGTCGTGCTTCTTGGGGTTTCATCTTGCACAGTGCGGTTCCTCTTGTCCTTTCACTTGCTATCCGTGCCGTTTGTTCCAATTCCGCAGGATGTTTTTGAGAAATCTCAAAAACACCTTGTCCTTTCACTTGCTATCCATACCATCTGTTCCGATTCCAACTGCGGCTTTGGATCGCAACAGCAGTTCCTCTCTGCCATTGGCTCTGAAGAATTCCTGTCACAGCAGTTCATCTCGTTTCCTCACCAACTGTGCTTCACTTTTTGTCCCACCACGTGGGTCACAACGCTGGCATTGCGATGTGTTGCGACGACACTGCAATGTGATGTGGCAGGTGCCAGATGACATAGTGAAGGCAGCGAGGGATGCAGCAGAGGCAGCAATGGATGAAGACATGGATGACTGAGGATGCCGCTGTTGAGCCTTGGGGCTGGTTCGTTTTTTTTTTTTTTTTACCAATTAGACAGATGTGACTGCGACCAGGAGGCAATGCGAACGGAGGTGAGGGAAAAGTTTCAGGCAGATCATGAGGCACATGATGATGACTTGGGAGGGTCAAAGAGGAGGGAAGGGAAGGGCGAGTGGACATGGAAGCACAAGGGGGCAACGGGGAATGTAAGGGGCGTGCCCGTGGTGTTGGCGTTTACAGCAGCTCCTGTGAATCCCTTCAGCTGACAAGACACCTATACCACAGCTCATGTAGGACCCTTGGGATTTAGCTTCCCCACTAGGGCCAGTCTCATGGCTGACGGTGTGCTTGCACAAGAAAGAAATCAAGAAACAAGAAGAAGGGAAAAGAAACGGCCATATACCTGAGCCCATAGGGGGATTTTGCAGCCTCGAGAATGTAACGCCTGCTCTGCTCCTGGTCGCCCTGCAGCCCACCACACACACAGCACGTAACAAGGGGCGTCAATGCAATGCCGTGAGAATGAGTGTGATCCAGTAGGTGTGTGTGCAAGCATGAATCGGTGTGGTTTTATTGCTGGGAGTCTCACACCTCCGATGACCTGACATCCCTCTTTCTCCAGCATCCCTCACAAGCCTCCCAACCCAAGTAGCGACAACTCAAGCAGGTTCCTTCTTCCACCATGCTCTTGTGAAACAGTGTGTGTGTGTGCGCACGCGGTGACTTTTGAGTCGACTCAAAAGCCACCTTGTGAAACAGTGTGTGTGTGTGCGCACACGCTGCTGGAAATCTCACCTCGCTCTCGTGAAACAAACCAACGTAGAGATTTGCATAGAACAGTGCAGATGGCCGCCCGAAGTCAGCAGCTGCTGCTGCTAGGATCTGAACAAGCAGGCAAAGTGGGGGGCGAGTGGGAGGAAGTGAAGAAGAGGTACGAGGACCAAGCTTGGGGATGAGGAACGGGGATGAGGCTCAGGAAGAAGGCTTGGGAAGAAGACTTGAGGAGCCACAGGAGAAACCAAATTTGGGCAATATCTGAAGTATGTTAGGTGTTCTAAAAATCGCCCACATCATCTGGCAAAACAGACCAAAGAGTCCTGTATCATTGTTACAGCCCACCATTTTAGGGTCGCCTCTCTTCTGAAAGACTTCCATGGCCGCTTGCATAACAAGGCGCAGGTCCTGCCCCACGAGCAGGAACTGCTGCCTCGCCTGCTGTGGTTCCTGTATCCTCGTTTTAGCCTACCATTTTAGGGTCACCGCCCTTCTGAAAGACGTCCATGGTAGCGCGCATGACAGGCCGCGGGTCCTTGTATCCTCGTTAGAGCTTACCTCGTTAGAGTGGCCACCCTTCTGAAAGACATACATGGCAGCTGGCATTACAAAAAAGTGTCCTGTATCCACGTTACAATCTACCTTTTTAGGGTCGCCGCCCTTCTGAAAGACGTCCATGGCAGCACGCATGACCGGGCGCGGGTCCTGCCCCACGAGCAGGAACTGCTGCCTCGCCTGCTGTGGGCCCACCTCGCGCGCCTCACTCAAGGAACACCAGATGGCCTGCCACGCCTCAAACGGCAGAGGTGGGGAGGCAGGTGGCAGAGTTTAGGGTTTAGGGTGGAGCGCTCTCTGCACCTGACTGGAAAGCTTTTTTGAGACGTCTCAAAAAGGAACGCTCTCTGCACCTGACTGGAAAGTGAGTCTGATCTGGAGCCTTGGAAGTGAGCCTGTGCCTGGAAACGCCAAATGAAGCATGAATCACCTCACGTCACCGCACTTGACCGCACCGCACCTTTACCGTTTTTCACCTCACCTCATCTTCACCACACCACACTGCACAGCACCACACCACACCTCACCGCACCACACCGCGCCTCACCTCACCTCACCGCACCTCACCTCTCCTCACCGCACCTCCTCCGTGTCGTTGGGGTTCACCGCCACGTCCTTGCGAAACTGGTCCGCTGCTTCCTGGAACCTTCCAAGGTAGTAGAGTGAAAGCCCCCGCTGCCAAAGGTCTGATGGGGCGATGAAGGGTGCGGAGGAGAGGGAGAGAGGGGATAGGGACGAGGTAAGGAGGAGCAAGAATGTAGGGTGAAAGCATGAGCGGCAGGGGCGAGGGGAGGTGCGGAGGTGAGGGGCAGAGAGGAGAATAGGCAGGAGCAAGAAGAGTGGGGGAGAGGGAGAAGCACCAGTTATTACCCTTCCTGCTACAGCCGGCACTCACACGGCTCCTGTGAGGGGTCCAGCTGTAGCGCTCTGTCAAACTCCGCTCTAAAGGCGCGTCAAACGGCGCTCATATACACACATGGCACTCACACGGCTCCTGTGAGGGGTCCAGCTGTAGCGCTCTGTCAAACTCCGCTTTAAAGGCGTGTCAAACGGCGCTCATATACACACATGGCACTCACACGGCTCCTGTGAGGGGTCCAGCTGTAGCGCTCTGTCAAACTCCGCTTTAAAGGCGCGTCAAACGGCGCTCATATGCACACATGGCACTCACAGGGCTCCTGCGAGGGGTCCAGCTGTAGCGCTCTGTCAAACTCCACAACCGAGCCCTGCACGTCGTTCTGGTGGCATGGCGTGGCGGGATGTGGGGCATGGGGGACATGGGGAGAATGGGGGGCATGGGAGGCAGTGAGACATGGCGCATTGGCCGGTGGGCGTCACGTGATGTGTTGACACAGCAGGACATGAGCTCTACTCAACCTCAACGCTCTCCGGCCCTCCCTCCTCTTCCTCCAACACGCTAGTGACTCTCTTGCGCTTCCAGTCAGTACCTCCACGAATAGCTCCATGCCACGTCGGACGGCCGCTCTCGCTGCCTCCCGATTCCCGCCGAATCCGCCCGCCATCGCGATGGTCGCCGCTCCGCCAATCGCGGCGGCAGCCACAGCCGCTAGAGGGGCGGCGGGAAATTCTCCCCATTCGATCATTCCACCATTTGCGTAAATGTTCTGTTTACGCCGATTGCAAGTGAAGCTACTTCCGCCGAGATGGTCTGCATTGCGCGCCGAACCGTTCCGCCATCTGCGGAGTGAACTTTCCCGCGAAAAAGCGGACAATGCGCGGGAACATGCTGTGGGAGCTTTCGAATTTCGATTAAATGCTTGAATGTCCGTCGTGGCGGGAAACACGGCGCGCGTTCCGGCCATTGTCCTAGTTACGCAACGAACCAACGACAGATAATCCCTGATTGAAATCTGGTTCCAAGAGGGCGCAAATTGCAGTTGCGCTTGTGTTCAGATACCCGTTAGGAGCTACATCATCACAAAGTGAAAACTGGCCCAAGTATGTGTAAGCGCCTCATATAATTCAGTGAGCAGTCGGGATGTTTCCAGATTCTGAATATTTTGGTGCAAGTTGACCGGTGGTTTGTGTGTCGCTTGCGGGCAGAGACGCCAAATCTGAGTCGTCGAGGTAAGAGATGTAAATGAATCTGACGTCTATTATATGAACTTACGAGATCGGGCAGCCAATACAGAGTGCAGCCATCACACACAGCTCAAACGAAACGTGGCTCTTCCGAGTTCCTTCCGAACCACCACACAACCGACTTGCTGGGTAGGGCGCGCTTCGCTCAGCCCCACATCCAGCCAATCGTGCATTTTTGTCGTGAAACGAAAGGGCAAATTCCCGCACCGCTAGAGCTTTGTACTGGTTGGGTTCGGTTACTAAGTCTGCACGGGAGCCAGCAAACCGAACGCTCGCCGAACCAGAATGATGAGCCTCACACCAATAGCAGAAGCTGTAACGTCCAACAAAGCGCAACCATAGGTTTGGTGTCAGGTGCTCACAGCCAGCTTCGCACGGTTTCGGTCGAACCGAGCCGACGATCAGGTCAACGCAGCGCAGCCAGCAAATCCAAAGCAAGTGCAGCTTTTCGTGCAGAAGAGGCGCAGTTACAGCACGGGGAGATGGGCGCTTTCGTTGGCTTTCGTCTCCCAACTCGCGATTGCGCCGCACCCACATCTCCTGGACCCACCACCACTCTTTCCGAACCTACGAGACGTGGTGGTTGCAGGGGGAGGTGGGGGGGGACCTTCACTGAAATGCAATGTCCTCCTGCCTTCTGGCAGTTCTTTTCCGATATGCACGCACGCACCTGTTTGCTCAAACTCATCCTCATTTTCAGCAAGTCGGACATGCCTTTTCCCCGAAGATAGACAACAGTTTTAGGAAGTTGACTAGGTAGCCAAGTCAGCTCACCTCGCTTCTGCGTTTCTTGTCGCGCGTCCGCTCCTTTGTACTAGAGTCGAAGTTTTAACCACCTACTTAGCAGTCGTCCCGTCACCGTAGGTGGAAATGGTTTCTCCACGCGAACGAGTCAGTTACTCCTGGTGTCTCGCGAGCGGAGCGCTGCTGCTGGCGGCAGCAGTGGCGCTGCTCCTCTTGCCGTGCGCCGATGCCGCGCGGAAGGATACCTGGTCTCCGCGGACCTTCACCGACGATCCTTTCCCCGTGCCGCCGCCCGACTGGCAAAACCTCCCCTTCCTGCGCCGCCAAGAGAGCGCGCGCCGCAGGCTTCTGAGCGGTGGTGGCGTGTCACGTCCTCATTGGATGCCTGCTAGCGAGTACACCCTTCCCTGGATGCTGGGGGATCGGAAACCGCTCATTCCCACAGAACCCTCGGAGGGGGAAGCTGACGTGGCAGAGGCGGCGGCCACGTCATCCGGAAATGACGGGTGGCTTGGGGCTAGTGGGGCAGGTGTTGCTTCTACCGCTGCTGCTAGCGGTGGGGCAGGCGTGGGAGCGGTGGGGGGGACGAGATACGCACTGGCGCAGCGCAAGGGCGTGTGCTCCCCAGTTGACGCCGCGACTCCGCGCATCGTGGTTACCACCGAGGCCGACTTCGTGAAACGCCTCAAGTATCCGCGAAAGACGACGGTCCTGATGACGCTGAAAGCGGATATAATGCTAAAGAAAGGCCTCGTTTTTGGCCCCTACTACTCGTGCACGATCCTGCAAGCGGATGTCACGGGGAACCGTACGATCTCGTTAGCTGGAGCTGATCAGCCCATCCTCCGAACGGTCGAGACGTTCAACGTGGTCGTATGGGGAATCAACTTCTGGATGGGCGTTCTTCCTACTTCCCCTGCTTGCAAGGGGATACCGGAGCTCGGAGCGGGGGTGGTTTGCCCTACAATTCACGTGTACAAATCGTTCGGCATCCAAATCGCACAGGGTTACCTGTGGGGGCGAATGGACCTGTATCGCACGATGAATTCGCTAGTCGACGGGATGGCGATCACGGGCGAGTTCCCATTCGCCAAAAGCCCCGGGTCCATCCGCATCGCATTCAGCGGGATCGGCACCCGGGCGATCAAGTCGGGCATCGTGCTCTCGAATAACGACATTTACGGTGAGTCGCCTGTCACGCCTGCCACATGGCCCTGTCACACTCGTCGCCTCCTTCCCCTGTGATTTTTTTCCTTCTTTACCAAACACCTCTCCACCTTTCGTTCCTCGCTCCCTTACCGATTTCACCTCTATACGCTCGCGCGTGCCCCACTCGGCCCACGCCCGTTCTCCCTCCTAATCTTGCTCTTCTCTCACTCCCCCTGTTTCTCCTCCGTTTGTGCGTTCCGCCCTCCTTTTCGTCCCCTCTCCCTCCCTTCCCTACCCTCCCCCCTTCCGCTTCCCTCTCCCTCCCCTCTCCCCTCCCATTATCCCGTTTCCCCATTCCCCGCGTATCTGGCGCAGTCGTCAACACGCCCGTCTACTTGACCAGCGGCGCCGTCGGCGTGCAGGTAACGTCTGACGGCTAGCAGTCAAACCTTACCACCCTACACTTGAATACGGTCACCCGAATACCATGTGCTTTTATTTCCTCTCGTGGTTACCGCACCATGCTCAATTGTCGTCTTCCCTTCCCCCCTCCCCTCCCCCCTCTCTCATCCCCCTCTTCGGCTCACCTTCATGCTCCAATTCAAGTTTCCTTCACTTGGCGCCTCACCGCCTCCCTTCCACTCTTCTCCACCCCTCTCCGCTCCTCACCACACCTCTCCACCCCTCTCCACCCTTCCCCACCCCTCTGCAGATTGTGAACAACTTTCTGCACCAGTACACGGGCAGCGGTGTGCAGTGCGGGACGCACGTGAACAACGCGGGCAGCTGCATGATGACGTTCATCGGCCGCAACTGGTTCTTCCCCAACGTCACCATCACCGCCAAGACCGACATTGCGAATATCCGCTTCACCACGCACTGGATCAGCCCTGGTGCGTGCTTTCCTCCCCTCGCCCCTGTGTGCCCCACTCGTACTCGTGTGCTGCTCCCCTGTCCCCCCGCCCCCCTGCTCCCCTGGTCCCCTGCTCCCTGTCCCACTACCGCCAAGACCAATCTCCAACATCCGCTTCACCATGCATTGGATCAGCCCTGGTGCGTGCTTCTCCCGTGTGCCCTATATGCCTACCCCTCTCGTTCCCCATCCCTGCGTCACTCTGAATACACCGCATGCCCCATCCCTCTTGCTCACCTCAGCCCCCACTTGCTGCCCCCACTTGCTCCCCCCATCCACACCTGCTGTCATCAGGCAATGCGGCGTCGTGCAACTACATACTGTGCTGCAACAGCTGCAAGTCCCCTGAAACACACTTGCCTCAAACTCACCGCTCTTGCTCACCCCATCCCACCTGCTCCCATCAGGCAATGCGGCGTCGTGCAACTACATACTGTGCTGCAACAGCTGCAAGTCCCCTGAAACACACTTGCCTCAAACTCACCGCTCTTGCTCACCCCATCCCACCTGCTCCCATCAGGCAATGCGGCGTCGTGCAACTACATGCTGGGCGGCAACAGCTGCTTCAGCCTAGAGGCCGACACCACCGGCGTTGTCGTCCTGGGGGGCGCGTGCATGGGTGCTTTTAACGGGGTCAACATTGAGAACGGCAAAGAGTACGTCTGTTGATGCTTTACGATCCGTTGCTGCTTCACCTCTGGTAAGGGGGTTGCATTTGAAATTACACTGGGCTGACTTTCTCATTTGTCTCTCTCCCTTGCTGATTTCCTTTGTTTTCATATATGTTATTTAACAATACAGGAACCGGATACAGTATGTGTGGGTGAAGGACTACACTGCCGTCCCGGGGTCAGCCACGTGTCCCACAGTGACAAGCATCAACTGCAACACGCCCACGGGCAAGCTGTGGGAGAGCAAGCGGATCAAATACTACAACTCGCCTGCCATCAACAAGGTACTCGTCATGATGTGTTGGAGCACCTTCAACATCTCCCCTGTCATAACCGGAAAAAAAAAAAAAAAAAAAAGTTCTTTGCATACTCAACTACATACCCCGTGCAGTCGTTGCGTTGGTATCCTTGCACTCTCTTATCTTGTGCAATGTCGCTCGTACCCTTGCACATGTAGCCAGAGTGCTTCCCCCTCTCACTTGTGTCTTCTCCCTCCCTCCCCCCCTCCATCCACTCCTTTCTTACCTTTCCTCCACTTGTCTCCCACACCCCTGCCGAACCATCACTTCCAGCGCTGGCCCTACTTGAGCAATATCTGCAAGTCCACAAGCATCGGCACAGTGCCCTGCAATGTCCCCACGGCCGGGTCCCTCAACGCACAGCAAACCGGCAAGTGCAGCGGCCTTCCCACCAGTAACATCCTCGATCTCGCTCTGCTGGACGGCAGCAAATTCCCGCTGAGCTTCCAAGGATGCGAAAAGACCCCTTCTGTGCCAACAGTGAACAAGTTCTCGAGCATCAGGTACACTTCGGCCAATGTTCCAGGTCTGCAGTTTCTGAATTACACGACTGGAAGCCTGGAGGTGAAGCCTACGTCTCCTATATTCAAGCAATGGCCTCGGTTCATGAACTGCAAATTGGACTCGCTTGGGTTGAAGTCTCGACCAGCCCGGGCATACTTGGGATTCTACAACGTACCTGTTCCGCTTGGATTCCCTCAGTTGCTGACGATGACAAGTGACCACTTGTAGCAGAGCTGGGCAAGGAATATTGTTTTTCTACTCATCGCTGTAGTAGACTCACAGAATGAGAACATAATTGTTGTTAGGTGAAGCATTCGTAGATTGTAAAATTTGAGTAGGAGAATGTACTGGATAATTTTGTGCCAGATTGAAATGCGAAATCGCCAACCTCAGAAAGAACCACAGACGAAAGAGGTCATGGGCATGTTTTCGTGCGCACGTTCCCCTTCCTCCTCCGCATTGCACCACGACTGCACGAACGGTGCAAATGTCGCGAATTCCAAAAAGAATCTCGCGGCTCGATTTTTCGGGGGCGAATTTCACCGACAAGATGAGGCAATTGCAGTTGCGAATTCCAAGCTCCAGCTTCCAACGTTCAATTCTCACTCCAAAACAGCTTCCTTTGAGCCTTGCACCACAATCCATAGAACAATTCGAGGTCTCATTAGCGCTTCGCCCAGCATTCAACCACCTGCTTTCTTTACGTCGCATTCGACAATTAATTCGTATCTTCCGGTTCCGAGCCAAGGTCGCCTCGCTGTCACTCAATATCGTTCTCGCCTCTTGAAATCTCTTCCTGAGACACCACGCGAACCGCAAGCGTCAGGATGGGCCGGTTTGGCCCGGCTGCGCTGATCGCGTGCGTGTCGCTGCTGATCCTTCTCGCGGCACCAGCGGTGAAGCCTGATGAGGATTCTTCACGTGAACCACTAGCTATCGGGGACGGTAAGCTCTCTTATTCAAACAACTTCGTCGGCTCTAAGGGCGTCTGTGTTCCGTTTCCTGTTCTCTGCTGTAAACCACTGCTCGCGTTGACCTAACCTTCCGTAATCTCTCGGCTGCGTCGCATTTCCGCAGGCGACCAGGACGCATGGCAGCAATCCTCGCCTCTATCGCTCATAGAGGTTTTATTCCCAACGTCGCCTGCGCTCTCCTCCCCCTACCGCCTCCTCAAGTCCACCCCGGCCCCCACGAAGCCCTCCACCCGCGCAAGCTCCGCCACCCGCGCAAGCTCCCCTGCCCGCGCAAGCTCCGCGCCAGCCTCCGACAAGAAGGGTAGTGGGAAGAAACTGCAGCAGTCGGGAAAATCGGCGTCAGAGGGCGCCACGTCAGCAGGAGCCGGAACAGCCCTCTCGACGTCCGCTTCTGGGAAGGGGAAGCGGGGGAAAAAGGGAAAAGCGGGGGGTGCCGCGAAAGCAAGTGAGACGAGCAGTTCGCTGCAGAGCGGAACGAAAAAGGCGGGGAAGAAAGGAAAGAAAACGGCTGTTTCATCTGGCAAAACGGGCAAAAAGGGGTCGGCTGGTGAGAGGAAGAAGGGTGGGCATAAGTGGCCTCGCGAGGGCACAACTGGGTCTACTGGTGAGAGGAAGAAGGGTGGACATAAGTGGGCTCGCAAGGGCACGAAACAGTCTACTGTGAAGAAGTCGACGGCACAGACGGCGAACGGACCAGTAGCGAAGAAGGCCGCGACGACTTCGCCAGCGTCGGGCAACTCGCGCGGGCGCGCCAAGTCTGGAAAGGGGAAGAAGAAGAGAAGCACTGCCGCGGCCTCACCAGCTGGCTCCGCTTCAGACGGTGCAAAGTCCGGAGGGGGCAAAGGGAAGGCAACGTCGGGCAAGTCCAACTCGCGTGGGGGATCCTCACCTCCCGCTGCAGCTCCCGCGCGCTCGCACAAGAAGGGCAAGACGACGAAACGCAGCCAGGAGGTCGGCTATGGCATTGAAGGAAAAGGGTCATCGAATTCCGGCAAGTCAACGAAGCCGCCTGCGTCTTCCTCGAAAGGAAGCGCGCCGAGCTCAGCGAAGGCGCCCAAAGGCTCTGACTCGGATGCCTCCAAGGCAAGCAAAGCGCCGAAGCCGTCCAGCAGCCCAACTAGCAGCCCCAAGCCCACCAAGGATAAGAACCCGGATTTGGCAATGGCTGATTCAGGCTCGGACAAATCAGGCTCGGATGCAAAACCTCCTCCTCCCTCTTCTCCCGCCAAGCCAAGCAAGGGGAAGAAGGACAAGCCACCCCCGCCAGCAGACACGAGTGAGAGCGAACCTGCCAGCTCGCCTCCTGCTACTCCTGTCCCGAAGATGATATGCGAGAAACACAAGGGGCAGCAGCTGATGGTGATGGACGGCAATCTCTTCTTCACAGGGAGTGTGGAGAAGTGCGAGAGTGCTTGTATCAAGGATGCTTCCTGCCTCCTGTACACCTTCTCGGGACTCAGCTGTCAACTTTTCACGGCTAATATGACTGCCAGGCCTGTCAAGGCATGCTTTTCGCGTAAGTGTCAGTGGGGGAAGTGCAGAGACACAGAGGGAGATGGTAGCGAGGAGGACAGTGGCGGGGATAGCAGTTCTGATGGGGATACTGGTGGTGCGGATGAGAGTGGGGGAGGTGATTATGGGGGTGAATCCACTGGAGGTGACTCCACTGAGGATGGCAGCACCAGTGACTCAGGCGAGGATTCCAGCTCAGATGGAGGGACCATTGACTACGGGAGATGATGCAGGTTAGGGTTATTATTATACCATTGACCACCGTTTCTGTACTTAGGTTTAGGTACAACCAGCTAACATTCCATGAAATGCTAAATTTTATATGTCATTTGGTACACCTAGTCCGCGGTATTTTAACCGCCGCTATCTTAACCGCGCGAGGGTACTTCTCCTTGGTCAAACTTTTTTATACGAGTAGTTTCGAAATTTATTGAGGGTATAATATAGCATACCCTTTGTGAGGCGACGGCATCAAAATCTGGTCAATGCCGATCCTCCCTCTATTTCGGAGCACTAAGTGTGAGTTTCTTTAGTAGGAAATTCTTCTGCTGCGAAACAATAGCCTTGAAGTCTCTGGGTGCCCATCTCATCACCCGAAAATGAACAAAGGGTGTTTGAATCAAAACAGTTCACGTGGTTCAAATACCGCGGACTAGGTGTATGTCACACCATCAGTGTTTGTTCATGATGATATTGAAAGCTGGCGTGGACAAAACCAGTCAATCTCTACCACGTGGAAACGTCGCCCACATACGGACCAGTCTTAGGGCGTGGTGCATCATATGCAATCGGGGTCCAAGTCTTGGACCCCAGAGCGGGTAACCCTACGAATGTGATACAAACGCGCGCGAATGTACCACTCCATGTCAGGACTGTACCAGAAAACAAAATGCTGTTGAACTCGGGGGTCAAGCGTTTGACCTCGCACGAGCGAACCGCAGGGTCAACCAGTCAAGACAGGTAACATGCCGCACAGTCGAGGGAGTTACGGGGAAACATTTCCCACCCAGGGACTCGCGCGAAAATTGCGATACGCCCATGTGGGTGCCGCGAAAGGCCTTTGCGAAAATGTTGACTAAGCACACTGCCGATTTCCTGAACGAAGCGCGTTACGTATCAGAAACTGGTAATCTTAGACCTCGGTTTTTATCTTACAAGCTCAACACGCTGAACCTCCGTCGAGCCTGCAAAACGACCCCACGACGGATTGGACCTCATTTTGCACATGATGCACCACGCCCTTAGTGCTGCTCCTTCTTGACATTTTCGCCCGCATATGCAAGCCGCCCCCCCATCCCACAGTGGCTTCTTGACTTTCGCGATGAAGCATTCCTCCTCTCCGCCCCTCAAGTGGGCATTGCGCTTGCGCACCTCTCGGCCCTGTTCTGTTGCCGCACCACTTGGTGCGGACCCCTCCGCACAGCACCAAATTGATGCGGGTAATTACATTCTGGGTAACCAACATCGAGCCCGCTGACGTCAAAAGTCACCTACGTGGCTCGATGGTACCCGTCAGATCATGCGCACCCCTTGGTGGTACCCATCTTCCCTCCGTGGTACCCATCTTCCCTGCGTGGTACCCATCAACTGTGCGTGAATTCCCTGACTGGTACCGCAACATTTCAACCGAGCTGTACACCGTACACCAAGGGTTTCAATGCGATTTTCACTATATTATACCAACGTTTTCTGTCTGCAATTGAACATTAATACATTTGAACATTAATACCTTTGAACGTGCCTTACACTGGATAGAGTGCAACCTAGAAAAAATCAACTCCCCTTCTAAAATCCTCACGTTACCTCCGAACCTTTGTAAGCTCACATCACTGAGCGATAGGTAGCGTGAATCTTACGACCATGTTTCTCAGCGCGCAGTTGGTAATCTGAACAAAGTTCATAAGGTTGTATGCAAATAAATTGAGCATGTAACCCCACAGCTAAATAGAAAAGCATAAACAAATAATACGTACATTCGTTGGTTTCTGGAAACAAAACAATACCCATTAATGAAAATCAAATAACCTTAAGTCAATATATATATTACGTGTCAGTTGATCGTTTGTTACACGTATGTTAATTTTTGTGTTTCGGTTGATGCAATATATCTGTGGTGATTTAAATTATAGCACGTTATAATGTGGATGTTTATGAGCCTAAAGAAATCTACACAATAAATGTTTTCCTAAATTCAGCTTTTCTTCTACACTTTATTATAGGTAATGCGCTTGAAAATTTGACCC
Source organism: Closterium sp. Naga37s-1 (assembly GCA_947471745.1). Lineage (NCBI taxonomy): Eukaryota > Viridiplantae > Streptophyta > Zygnematophyceae > Desmidiales > Closteriaceae > Closterium > Closterium sp. Naga37s-1. The sequence continues at coordinate 230,770 of CANJKZ010000819.1, forward strand.
GATTATGTGGCACTTCGGGCTTCGGACTCTATTCAGCTTGTAAACGTTAAGACAATATAGTGAAAAACGCATTGACACCCTTGTTGTACGGTGTACAGCTCGGTTGAAATGTTGCGGTACCAGTCAGGGAATTCGCGCACAGTTGATGGGTACCACGCAGGGAAGATGGGTACCACGGAGGGAAGATGGGTACCAAGGGGCGCGCATGATCTGACGGGTACCATCGAGCCACGTAGGTGACTTTTGACGTCAGCGGGCTCAATGTTGGTTACCCAGAATGTAATTGGTCGACAATTCTGTTACACGAAGAGAATTAGCAAACGGTGACAATGTGGTACCATAACAGCTGGCGAGATCCCAAATGTGGTTACAGTCGCACTTGATTGAACACAGATGTCATCACTTGTCCAGGATATTGTTCCAAGCGCGGTCCGCGATCCTACATCTAGGGGGGCTCGTCTGGGGGTGGCGGGGGAGGGGGGGAGGGGAGTGAAGTGGGCTGGGTGTGTGAAGGGAAAGGAAAGGACGCTTCAAGTTGGAACCTAGTCCCTCAGTTTGCTGGAAAGGACGCTTCAAGTTGGAACCTAGTCCCTCAGTTTGCTCCAAGTGAGCCTGGTCACTAGAGCATTTGCTGCGGTTCAATATCACAAGTGCTACCAGTTCTAGTTTGTAGTAGCCTCAGCTGGCTGCGAGTTCCTTCTCAACGTGCCAGCCCAATTAGGTTCCAGCCGCAGCCTCCATGGGGGACATAGAGCTGCCCGAGAATTACTTCAACGAAGTGCTCGAATCGAGGATTGGGTTGAGAAGGGCAGACGGGTCCGATTGGAATGGCAGCCGATATGTTACTAAATCGGCAGCTTATGGTCAGAATGGCTCTCTTCGGGGTCGCAGCGATAACTTCCCAGAGGTGAGATGGATAATGTGTCACATGCCATCTCCGCACAGAATATCGTGTGAGTTTCATTTCACATTGCTATGTGGTTATGGCTCCTTTTCCTGGAATCTTTCAGGCTACCGAGGATCAGATTAGAGCAATTGTGGAGGGGTTTAACGACGTGAATGTGCTTACGGCGAATGGGTTATGCCTGGGTAACGAAAAGTTCATGGTCATTCAAGGTGTTCCTGGCGTTATCATTCGTGGAAGAAACAAGCAAGACGAGGTGGGTACAACCAACTTGAAAGACCGTCCCTTCACCGGTTCTTGCATCAGTTCTAAGATTTCTGTTTTTTTGGGGGTTGTTGCATCAGTTCTAATATATCAGTTCTAAGACACACTGACGTCGTTGCTATTCCCGCAGAACCGGAAAGTTGGTGGTTGCTGCATCCATAAAACTTCCGCTAATAATATTCTGATTGCCACCTTCGAGGAGCCTGTCCTTGCGGGTGACGTGAATATGCTTCTTGCTGAAGTAGCTCAACAAATCAACGACTCGGGTTTTTAATCAAACGAGTATGTTCATGCTGGGTGCTGCTAGTGGAAAACTATAAATACTTCTGTTGTATCTAGTGAGATAATTTTGTTCTGGGTTCCTGTATCTCAGCATCTCTAAAATCCTTTGAGAAAGTAGTAGTATTGATCTGTTTGGCGGTGTTTCAGTCTTCAAAATGTGTGCATTTCCCTGCTATCCAGATCTGAAACAGGCGCAGGATACACAGGCGCTCTTGTCCCTCACGATACACACGGATGGTACCTTGATCCACAGGCGCAGTCAATAGAAGCATGAGGTAGAGGAGTATGACAGGGTCAATAGTAGGGTAGGTTAGTGTCAAATGTTAATGTTATGATAGGCTGCAGTGAGGCACTCCCTAGAGGGTACAACATTTGTAGGACTCCTATTTGTATGCTTGCAAACCCTAATCCCAAGCATTCCGTTGCATTCCTATTCTGAGATGGTATCACGAGCAGGTTAGATCCTCGTTCGTTTTTTTTTTAGCTAGCCTCCGCGCCCTACGCGCCCTCCGTGCTCTCGCGCCCTCCGCGCCCTCCGCGCCCTCCTCGCCCTCCTCGCGCCTAGCCCGCGCCCTCCCGCGCTGTCCAGCCTGTCGCGCGCCCTCCTTAGACCTCCGCGCGCCCTCCCCCACCGTTGCGCGCCCTCCAAAACCGTCGTGCGCCCTCCTTAGACCGCCGCGCGCCCTCCTCAACCGTCGCGCGCCCTCCTCAACCGTCGCGCGCCCTCCTTAGACCGTCGCGTGCCCTCCCCTCCGCCTGTCGCGCGCCCTCCTCCGTCAACGCTTCCCGCACACCAGCGTGAGCTTACCGCACACCTGCGTGCACTTACCGCACACCTGCGTGCGCTTACCGCACACCTGCGTGCACTTACCGCATCACTCTGTGTGCGCTTCCCGCACACCTGCGTGCGCTTCCCGCACACCTGCGTGCACTTACCACACACCTGCGTGCACTCACCGCACACCTGCGTGCGCTTACCACACACCTGCGTACACTTACCGCACACCTGCGTGCGCTTACCGCACACCTGCGTACACTTACCGCATCACTCTGTGCGCTTACTGCATCTCTCTCCCCTTCACCTGTGCACCGGTCCCACGCCATTCATACTGCACTTGGCTCCCGGCTCAGCGGCTGGCAGCCGCTCTTCCCTCCGGTAGCGCCACCTAGGTTCGGTTAGAGCCCCGCCCCACGACTATTTTCTCGCCGACTGTCTCTCGTCGGTTTCCCCGCTGGCGTCCCTAGCCTTCCGTAGTTTTCCTCCTCGTTCTTAGCTCCGCCTCCGCCGTGCTCCAGTCGCCTCTAGCATGGGCTCCGCTATGGAGGCCCGTCGCCTCCGTTTCGATGCTGAGGGACGCCCGATCGAGTTCGGTACCTGGCAGCGCCAGACCACCCGTTTCCTCACCAGCCAGCGTCAGGACGGCGCCACTCTGTGGGCCCACGCGGGTGCTCTCGCGGCACCCCCGTCCCCCGCCGCCCTACCGACCGCCCCGGAGCCGACTCCTACGGCCCAGGCGGACTACGACCGTCGGGTCCTGGCTCGGGACGTGTGGCTCTCTCGTGACGCGGCCGCCGCCCTCACGCTATCGGAGCTTCTCCCCCCCGACTGAGGCCGCTCACTTTGACCAGGTGGAGACAGCCAAGGGGGTTTGGGATGCTATTGTGGCTCGCTATTCCACCCCCTCCTCCGCCTCCCTCAGTCGCCTCCTCATGTCGTTCGTGTTTCCCGACCTAGGCTCGTTTGCGACTGTTTCCGACCTAGTGACTCACCTCCGCTCGCTTGACACCGGTTTTCGTTCGGCCTGTACCGACGCACAGCTCCTTGTTGCTCCCCCCCCCATGTGGCTCACTGTGCACTGGCTAGTCACCCGCCTCCCTGACCGCCTTGCCACTGCCCGCGACGAGCTTCTTCAGAAGCACCCCACTGAACTCACTATAGACCTCCTTCAGACTGCTATCGGGACCATCGAGAGCAGCCTCCTCACCGTTGCCTCCGCCACTGATGCGGTGGCCCCCCGTCTCTTTGCGGGGTGTGCCGCCCCTCAGCTTCCCACTTTCACCGCTACCCGCGCTTCTGCTGCTGTGTCGGTCTCCGCGGACACCGCTGCCGTTTCTGCCGCAGACTGGCAGAAACGGGGCAAGAGTGGCAAGAAGGGCGGGAAGGGGGGAGGTGGGGGTGGAGGAGGTGGCGGTGGAGGGGGCGGTGGAGGGGGCGGTGGAGGTGGGAGCGGCGGTGGTGGTGGAGGCGGCGGCGGCGGCGGCGGCGGTGGTGCACCAGGGGGAGGGGGCCTTGGAGGAGGCGCAGGACAGACAGGTCCACTCACAGGTGGTGGCCCGACCGGTGGGGGTGCTGCCCCCCAGCAGCAGCAGCCACAGTAGCACCAGCCACAGCAGGGACAGCAGCAGTAGCAGGCACCGCAGCAGTTCCAGCAGTGGGGGCCCCCGCTGCAGTGGGGTCCGCAGCAGCACTGGGGTCCCCCGCCGCAGTGGGGTCCGGGAGGCCCTGGGAGCACCAGCCGCAGCAGCAGCTCTTCCAGCTGGGCCCCTTGTCAAACATTATATGTTCATATTGTGTAGGCTATAGTGGGTTTAGCCTTAGGGGGTACAGCTTTGTTAGGGTTTCCTACTTGTATCCCCCTCCTACCTAGTTTCATTCATTCTCGTTCTATTCTAGATTCTAACATGGTATCACGAGCCTAGGTTGCTACCTAGGACCGCTTTCTACTATGGGCCCACTATTCCGCTAGAAGCGCCCTCGTGCGCCCTACCTTACGTGCGCCCTCGTGCGCCTTTCTCTGCTAGTGCGCCTTCGTGCGCCCTCGTGCGCCCTCGTGCGCCCTCGTGCGCCCTCGTGCGCCCTCGTGCGCCCTCGTGCGCCTTTCTCTGCTAGTGCGCCTTCGTGCGCCCTCGTGCGCCCTCGTGCGCCCTCGTGCGCCCTCGTGCGCCCTCGAGCCGCCCCTGCAGGTCCGTCAGGCCCCCGAGCCGCCTCTGCAGACCCGTCAGGCCCCCCCCGAGCCGCCTCTGCAGGCCCGTCAGGCCCGAGAGCCGCCCCTGCAGACTCGTCAGGCCCGCGCGCAGCCTCTGCCCGACCGCGCGCCGCCCCTGCAGGCTCTCGCCGCCCGCCGCGTCGCCCTGCCCGCGGCGTCGCCGCCTGCCCGCGGCGTCGTCACCTGCCCGCGACGTAGCCCCTGCCCGCGGCGTCATCGCCTGCCCGCGGCGTCGTCGCCTGCCCGCGGCGTCGTCGCCTGCCTGCGGCGTCGTCGCCTACCCGCGACGTAGCCCCTGCCCGCGACGTCGTCGCCTGCCCGCGGCGTCGTCGCCTGCCCGCGGCGTCGTCGCCTGCCCGCGGCGTCGTCACCTGCTCGCCGCGTCGCCCTGCCCGCGGCGTCGCCACCTGCTCGCGGCGTCGCCACCTGCTCGCGGCGTCGCCCTGCTCGCGGCGTCGTCACCTGCTCGCCGCGTCGCCCTGCCCGCCGCGTCGCCCTGCTCGCGGCGTCGTCACCTGCTCGCCGCGTCGCCCTGCCCGCGGCGTCGTCACCTTCCCGCCACGTCGCCCTGCCCGCGGCGTCGCCACCTGCCCGCCGCGTCGCCCTGCTCGCCGCGTCGCCCTGACCTAATCCGCGCCTGGCCTCTGGAGCAGCCGCCCCTGCAGCAGCCGCCCCTGGCCACTGGAGCAGCCGCCACTGCAGGAGCCGCCCCTCGCCCCTGGAGCAGCCGCCCCTGCAGCAGCCGCCCCTGGCCCCTGGAGCAACCACCGCTGCAGCAGCCGCCCCTGGCCCCTGCAGCAGCCGCCACTGCAGCAGCCGCCCCTGGCACCTGGAGCAGCTGCCGTCGCGGCCCGGCCTCGCCGTGCAGCAGCTGCCGCGGAGCTCCCTGCTGCGGCCCGGCCCCGCCCTGCAGTTGTAGCGGCCCCGCTGTCGCCACCGTCTTGCGCCTGCCGCGCCGACTACTGGTGAGCATTGCCCTGCCAGCACTGCTACCGCTGCTACTGCTGCTACTGCCTTTTCTACTCCCACTGCTACTGCTCCTGCTGTTACTGCTGTTACTGCCGCTACTGCTACTACTGCTGCTTCTGGCGTGGCCAGATGCAGCTCCAGGGCCGTGCGCGTGAGTCCCTCACGCCCCAGCAGCTTCGTGAGTGGTACGCTAGTTGGGGCTGTCGGGGTGGCCGTAGTGGTAGTCGCTCTGGAGTGGGTCGGTCGGGAGCTTCTGGTAGTGGACAGGTGCAGCTGCCGTGTCCTCTTTCGCCCCAGCAGCTTCGTGCGTGGTACGCTAGTTGGGGCTGTCGGGGTGGCCGTAGTGGTAGTCGCTCTGGAGTGGGTCGGTCGGGAGCTTCTGGTAGTGGACAGGTGCAGCTGCCGTGTCCTCTTTCGCCCCAGCAGCTTCGTGCGTGGTATGCTAGTTGGGGCTGTCGGGGTGGCCGTAGTGGTAGTCGCTCTGGAGTGGGTCGGTCGGGAGCTTCTGGTAGTGGACAGGTGCAGCTGCCGTGTCCTCTTTCGCCCCAGCAGCTTCGTGAGTGGTACGCCAGTTGGGGCTGTCGGGGTGGCCGTAGTGGTAGTCGCTCTGGAGTGCGTCGTTCGGGAGCTTCTGGTAGTGGACAGGTGCAGCTGCCGTGTCCTGTGAGTGAGGCTGCCGCTCTAGGTGCTAGTGCGTCTGTTGCCCTAGGTGCTGGTGAGGCTACCACTCCCGGTACTCGCGTGTCTGCTACCCCAGGTGCTAGTGAGGCTGCTGCTCTAGGTGCTAGTGAGTCTGCGCCTCCTGGTACTGAGTCGACTGACGCACTGCACACCTTCACTCTGGACTCAGGTGCTTCTCGCTGTTTCTTTCGTGACCGCACTGCCATTGAGCCGCTTGCTCGGCCAGTTGCTGTCTCCCTCGCTGACCCCTCTGGGGGTCCGGTCATTGCGACCTCCTCCACTGTCCTTCCTTGTCCTGCGGTCCCGTCGGGCACACTGTCAGGTCTCCACCTCCCCTCGTTCTCTACGAACTTGGTGGCGGGTTGTGCGCTCCAGGACGGGGGTGTTCACCAGTTCACCCCTGCCTACGAGCGCGTGACACACTGCACGTGTGCTTGGACGGGCCGTCACCTGGCTACCTTCACTCGGCAGCCGGGGTCGGACCTGTACACACTGACCACTGAGTCCCCTCAGGTAGCTGCGTCTGCGTCTGCGTCAGGTCAGCTGTCGGCCCCCTGCTCGTGTCGCTCTCTGGGGCACGAGACCGTCCTCTGGCACCACCGACTTGGTCACCCGTCCGTGCAGCGCCTTCGTGCCATGCACAAACGGTACCTTGTCTCTGGTCTTCCCAGGGTTCTCCCTCCCCTCCCACCCTCGCCTGCTCCTCCCTGTCTTCCCTGTGTCGAGGGGCGGCAGCGCGCCGCTCCTCACTCCTCCTCGTTTCCCCCGACGACTGCTCCCTTGCAGGCGCTCCACATGGACGTGTGGGGCCCAGCCCGCGTCCGTGGTCAGGGTCAGGAGAGGTACTTCCTGATAGTTGTTGACGACTACTCGCGCTACACCACGGTCTTCCCCTTGCGCACCAAGGGTGAGGTCCCTGATGTTTTGATCCCTTGGATCAGCGTTTCTCGTCTCCAGCTTAGCGAGCGTTTCCACTCGGACTTTCCTGTCCTGCGCTTGCACTCTGACAGAGGTGGTGAGTTCTCCTCCGACCTCTTGGCAGCCTACTGTGCGGAGCACGGCATCCGCCAGTCGTTCACGCTCCCGGCCTCTCCACAGCAGAATGGGGTTGCTGAGCGCCGCATTGGCCTGGTCATGGAGGTCGCTCGTACCTCCTTGATCCATGCGGCTGCCCCCCACTTTCTGTGGCCGTTTGCAGTCCGATACGCTGCGCATCAGCTCAACCTCTGGCCCCGTGTCTCCGTTCCGGAGACTTCGCCGACACTGCGTTGGACAGGAGAGGTTGGCGATGCGTCACGCTTTCGGGTCTGGGGATCTCGAGCCTTTGTTCGCGATACGTCCGCGGACAAGCTCTCCTCCTGCGCTGTTCCTTGTGTCTTCCTTGGCTTTGTCCCGGACGCGTCTGGTTGGCAGTTTTACCACCCCACCTCGCGCCGTGTCCTGCCTTCTCAGGACGTCACTTTCGACGAGTCCGTCCCCTACTACCGCCTCTTCCCCTACCGCACTGCCCCGCTTCCCCCCCCGCCTCTCTTCCTCGCGCCAGGTGCTGCTGTGGTAGACCCCCTCCCCCCTCAGGGTGCCGCTCCCTCAGGTGTGTCCCAGGTAGACCCGGTTGAGCCTGTCGAGGTAGCTGTCGACTCTCGTCCTGCTAGGGGTGCTGAGCCTGAGGGTGCTGAGCCTGAGCGTGCGGAGCCTGGGGGTGCGGAGCCTGGGGGTGCGGAGCCTGGGGTTGCGGAGTCTGGGGGTGCGGAGCCTGGGGTTGCGGAGTCTGGGGGTGCTGAGCCTGGGGGTGCGGAGCCTGCGGGTGCTGAGTCTGGGGGTGCTGAGTCTGGAGGTACTGAGCCTGGGAGTGCTACACCTGGAGGAGCTCTCTCCTCACAGCAGCTGCGTGAGTGGTACTTACAGTACTGCAGCCTCAGGAGAGGTGCTTCTGGAGCCAGGAGTACTGCTGGAGCTGGTGCTAGTGCTTCCCCTCCTAGGCGGGAGCTGCCCTCTCCCCAGCGGCTCCGAGAGTGGTACGCACGGCGCTGCAGTCTTCGGAGTGGCGCTCCTAGTGTCGCGGACCCAGCTGCTGGAGGTTCTGCTGCTGGCGGTGCTTCTGGCGCTGCTGGAGGTGCTGCTGGTGCTGGAGCTGCTGGTGCTGCTGACACTGCTGGAGGTGCTGCTAGTGCTGGTGGTACTGCTGGTGCTGCTGGAGCTGCTGGAGGTGCTGCTGGTGCTGGGGCTGCTGGAGCTGCTAGAGCTGCTGCTTCTTCTGGAGGTGCTGCTGGTGCTGCGGACTCTGGAGTTGGAGCTGCTGCTGGTGCTGAGGACCCGGGCGTTGGAGCTGCTGCTGGTGCTGCGGACCCGGGCGTTGGAGTTGCTGCTGGTGCTGCGGACCCTGGAGTCGGAGCTGCTGCTGGTGCTGAGGACCCTGGAGGTGGAGCTGCTGCTGGTGCTGAGGACCCTGGCGCTGGTGTCTCTGCTGGTTCTGGAGACGCTGCGCGGCCGCGGCCGTACTTCGTTCCGCTCTTTCAGCAGGTTCTTGGTCAGCCTCCTCCTCCTTGTCCTCCTCCCTCCTTAGAGTGTCCTCCGTCTGTCCAGTCGCAGTCACAGTTACCGTCTGCCTCCCCTCTCCCTGGTCCTTCTCCTTACACTGGTCCAACTGGAGGTCTTACGGAGCGTCGTGAGCCTGAGTCTCGTCCTGCGTCGCCTGAGTCTCGTCGAGCGTCGCCTGTTCGTGCTGCTCACACTGGTCGTCGTGTCCCGCGTCAGCGTCCTCCTGCTGTCCCAGGCACTCACCAGATGGCGCTTCGTCCTTCCACTGCTCCCCAGCGTGTGCCTCTCCCGGCTCCTCCTGCGTCCTCTCTTCCTGCTCTTGCTGACCCTGAGTCTGACTCTCTTCGTGCTGCCAGTCCTACTGTCACGCGTCTCCTGGCTACTGTTGTCACTGACCCTTCCTTTGAGTCCACTGCTGCGTCTGCCTTAGTTGCCGAGCTTGTCGACTTTGCTGCCACTTGTCGTCTAGACTACGCCGCTAGCCTAGTTGCTGAGTCTGAGTCTGTCTGTCCTCCGTCCGTCGGGGGTGAGTGTGCTCTTGGCACGGACGTCCTTGAGGACAGGCAGGAGGAGTTTGAGTGCTTTGCCGCTGCTTTACCTCATCTCGTGTCCATGCTAGTTGCCCCTGAGGGAGACCCGGATGCACCAGGCATCCCGACTCCGCGCTCTTACGCAGAGGCGATAGAGGGTCCCTACTCCTCTCAGTGGCAGACAGCCATGGACGCAGAGATGGCTTCCTGGAAGTCCACAGGCACCTACGTCGACGAGGTTCCCCCACCTGGGGCGAACATCGTCAGTGGCATGTGGATTTTCAGGGTGAAGCGGCCGCCGGGTTCTCCGCCTGTCTTCAAGGCGCGTTACGTTGCACGAGGCTTCAGTCAGCGAGAGGGAGTTGACTTCTTCCAGACCTTCTCCCCGACCCCGAAGATGACCACTCTTCGGGTTCTGCTGCACGTCGCCGCTCAGCGTGACTACGAGCTCCACTCTCTTGACTTCAGCACTGCTTTCCTACAGGGCAGCCTGCACGAGGAGATCTGGCTGCGCCGCCCACCTGGCTTCACTGGGTCGTTCCCTCCTGGTACCCAGTGGAGCCTCCGGCGGCCAGTCTACGGTCTCCGACAGGCGCCACGTGAGTGGCACGACACACTGAGGACTACACTTGCGGCTCTTGGGTTCGCTCCTTCTACTGCTGACCCGTCGCTGTTTCTACGCACCGACACCTCGCTGCCGCCGTTCTACATCCTCGTGTACGTCGACGACTTGGTCTTTGCCACTGCAGACACTGCGGCACTCGCCCACGTGAAGTCGGAGCTGCAGAAGAGACACACGTGCACAGACCTGGGTGAACTGACAAGCTATCTTGGCTTGCGGATCACCCGGGACAGAGCACGGCGCACCATCACCTTGACTCAGTCACACATGGTGCAGCAGGTCCTTCAGCGCTTCCGCTTCACGTACTCCTCGCCTCAGCCCACTCCTCTGCCTACCGGTCACTCGCTCTCAGCTCTGCCTTCGGATGAGTCCGTAGAGCCGAGTGGCCCGTATCCAGAGCTTGTGGGCTGCCTCATGTACCTGATGACCTGCACTCGACCTGACCTTGCATACCCTCTTAGCATCCTTGCACGCTATGTCGCTCCTGGCCGTCACCGGAAGGAGCACATGGATGCCGCTAAGAGGGTGTTGCGCTACTTGTGCAGTACGTCGGGCATGGGGCTAGTGCTTGGAGGACGAGACCGAGTTGTACTCACTGGGCACTCAGACGCGTCTTGGGCTGACGACCAGGCTACTCAGCGGTCGTCTCAGGGTTACACCTTCAGCCTTGGCTCTGGTTCAGTTTCTTGGCGTTCTACACGCTCGTCTTCTGTTCTCAGCTCCAGTTGTGAGGCTGAGATCTACGCCACAGCCATGGCTGCACAGGAGTTACGCTGGCTCACCTACCTGCTGACCGACTTGGGAGAGCGGCCTCGTTCTCCTCCAGTGCTGTACGTCGACAACAAGGCTGCCATTGCCTTGTGTGAGGAGCACAGACTGGAGCACAGAACGAAGCATATCGCTCTGCGCTACTTCCTTGCTCGAGAGCTGCAGCAGCGCGGTCAGCTTCGTCTGCGTTACGTGGCCACTCGGGCCAACACTGCTGATGTGTTCACCAAGGCGCTTCAGCCTTGTGACCATCAGCGCTTCTGTACTGTTCTAGGCCTCGTGCCTACTGGGCCTCACTTGCTTACTTCTTGACTCTGCTTGTACTGTGATCTCTATATATATACCTGCTTGTTTACTCTTGCTAGGTTGTGATCACTGTATCTCTTGTTATACTATCAACCTGCATGTGAACTGGTCTTGTGACCACTTGCTTGTGCTCAGAATTTGTGTGGTTTCCTTGAGATCCACCCTGAGCTTGCTTTGCTTTGCTTTGACTGGTCTTGTGACCATCTGGTTGTCTCCCACTTAGCCTATGGGGGTGTGTCAAACATTATATGTTCATATTGTGTAGGCTATAGTGGGTTTAGCCTTAGGGGGTACAGCTTTGTTAGGGTTTCCTACTTGTATCCCCCTCCTACCTAGTTTCATTCATTCTCGTTCTATTCTAGATTCTAACACCCCTCGCCCCCCTCGCCGTGACGCTGGCCCCTGCACCCACTGGTGCCTCACCGGGCCGGGCAGCCCCTGTCTCTGTGGTCGCGACGACCACTCTGCCGCGCGGTGCTTCCGCCGCCTCGACGACCTCTACCGGGCTCGTTGGGGCCCCCTGGCGGTCACGCCTCGCTGGTCTCGTCTGTTAACCCGTAAGATTGATGTCTTTGATTTGTCCATGGACGATGCGCGTCAGCATGCTTTGTATGTTGATGCTGACTTTAGTGCTGAGGGATCTGTGTGCTCGCGTGTTCGTAGTTTAGCCTGCTTGCCTCCTGCTAGTGTAGCCTTGTGCCTGTCTAGCTTAGGTGCTTGTGTTGCTGCTCTAGGTGCTTGTGTAGCGACTGGGTCAGGTGACCCTCTGGCTGAGGCCTCTCTGTCGTTCACGCTGGACTCGGGCGCGTCTCAGTGCTTCTTCCGCGATCACACGACCCTTACGCCACTCCTCACTCCTGTGTCAGTGGCTCTGGCTGATCCTACCTCTGGACCAGCCGTTGCGCGTAGCTCCACCACCCTCCCGTGCCCTGTGGTCCCCTCTGGTGTCCTGCGCGGCCTCCACATCCCCTCGTTCACTCGGAACTTGGTGGGTGTTGGATACCTCCAGGACAGGGGGATCACGGTTACCTTCGTGGGGGGTGGGCGGACTGCAGTCTGTACTGACGCTTCCACAGGTGCTGTTCTGGCTACGTTCACCAGGGAGCCCCGCTCCGGTCTCTACGTTCTCCACACCGAGCGCTCCCCGGTCGCGTCCTCCCCTCAGGTCGTTGCGTCCCCTCCGGCCCAGGTCCCCAGTCCAGATGCTGTGTCTAGCCAGGTAGTCGTGTCCAGTCCGGTCGCTGTGTCCAGTCCAGTCGCTGCGTCTTGCTCCTGTGCTCTCTCGCCCACCGCACCGTCCTGTGGCACCACCGTCTTGGCCACCCGTCGATCCCTCGCCTTCGTGGCATGCTCAGTCAGGGACTAGTCACAGGTCTCCCACGCACCTTCCCGTCGCTCCCTCTCTCGCTTGCCCCTCCTTGCTCTCCGTGCGTCGCCGGTCGCTTACGCACCACTCCCCACTCCTCCTCCCTTCGTCCGGCCACCGCTCCCTTCGAGACTCTCCACTTGGACGTCTGGGGCCCTGCCCCGACGCAGGGGTCTGGGAGGGAGCGTTACTTTCTGGTGGTCGTCGACGACTTCTCCAGGTACACCACAGTGTTCCCTCTTGCGAAGAAGTCCGAGGTGACTGCTACGCTGATCAGGTGGCTTCTAGCCACTGAGGGCACTCGTGGTCGTCGAGTCAGTTGTCTCCACTCCGACCGTGGGGGCGAGTTTCGCTCCGGCATTCTCAGCGGATTCTGCGGCGAACAGGGCATCACCCAGTCCTGGACGCTGCCAGAGTCCCCACAGCAGAATGGGGTTGCTGAGCGCCGCATAGGCTTGGTCATGGACATCGCCCGCACGTCCATGATCCATGCCTGTGCGCCCCATTTTCTGTGGCCCCACGCGGTTCGCTACGCCGCACACCAGCTGAACCTCCAGCCGCGTGTCTCGCGGCCCGAGGTTTCACCGACCAGTCTTTGGACTGGTTCCCCTGGTGTTGGGTCGGCCTTTCGAGTCTGGGGCTGCCTTGCGCAAGTCCGCGACACCTCTGCGGACAAGCTCTCGGCACGCGCCATCGACTGTGTCTTCCTTGGTTTCCCGGTCGACTCTGCTGACTGGTCCTTTTACCACCCGCCCCTCCACCAGTTCCTCGACTCCCGTGACGTCAGGTTCGACGAGTCCGTGTCCTACTACACCCAGTACCCCTGTCGAGGTCTCCCGGTACCCCCTCCCCCTCTTTTCCTCGCACCCTCTCCTCCTCCTTCTCCCGCTCCTCCGGTACCCCCGCCCCCCCCTGGTCCTGCCCCGTCTGGTGTGTCCCACGCTACCCCTCTACCCTCGGTCGCGCGTCAGGTAGCGTCTCCCTCCCCGCAGTCCTCCTCACAGTCCCCTCAGCAGCCTTCGGCACTTCCGCGTCAGGCTACTGTGGACTCGGTTGGTGTTGGAGCTGGAGGTGCAGCCGCTGGCGGTGCTCGGTCTGGGGGTGCTCGGTCGCGGGGTGCTGGGGGTGCTGGAGCTGGAGGTGCTGGCGCAGGTGGTGCTAGTTCTGGGGGTGCTGGAGTTGGAGGTGCTGGCGCAGGTGGTGCTAGCTCTGGGGGTGCTGGAGCTGGAGGTGCTGGCGCAGGTGGTGCTAGCTCTGGGGGTGCTGGAGTTGGAGGTGCTAGCACTGGAGGTGCTAGTTCTGGGGGTGCTGGAGTTGGGGGTCCTGACACTGGAGGTGTTGGTTCTGGGGGTGCTGAGTCTGAGGAGACTGGAGCTGGAGACCCTGGTTCTGCGGAGTCCACTCCGCCTCCCCACCGCCACGACACGCGTCTCCAGGCTGCCCGTCGGCGTGAGCGTGAGGAGCAGGAGCGGTTGGAGCGGGAGCGGCAGGAGCTGCGGGTGCTGGACCTTCTGGAGCAGCAGCGGCAGCAGCAGCAGCAGCAGCAGCCGCAGCAGCAACAGCCGCAGCCGCCGCCGCAGCCACAGCAGCAGCAGCCGCAGCAGCAGCAGCCGCAGCCGCCGCCGCAGTCGCAGCTGCAGCAGCCGCAGCCGCCACCGCAGTTTCCCCTGGAGCGGCAGTTGTTCCCACCTGTGAGTGGCCTGCGGGCCCTTGGCTTTTCCTCCTCTCCTCCTGTCCGCTCCCAGTCTCCTCCTGTGTTTGTTCCTCCGTTGCCTCCTCCTGACGACCGTCCGGCGGTCTGGTCTTCTCCTCCTCCTCAGTCTCCTCCTCCTTCGGTCCGTCACAACTTGATCACTCGTTGTCCTCCGCGTGCTCGTCACTCGTCCCCTGTTACTGACCTCCACACTGCCCTCCTTTGTACGTCTCGCCGTCGTTCTCCTTCTCCTGTGTCCGTTCTCCCGTCTCCTCCTCCGTCCTCTCTCCCAGCCCTCCCCACTCCTATCACTGACTACTACCGCACTGTTCGTCCTGTTGCCGCACGTGTCCTCGCCACTCTTGTCACCGACTCTCGTTTCCCTCCGTCGTCGGTCTCTGCTCTTACTGCCGCTGTCGCTGAGTTTGCTGCCGCCAGCCGCCTTGACTACGCCACCCGTGTGGTGCCAGCTCCTCCCTACCGTCCTCTATCCGTCGGGGGTGAGTTTGCCCTTGGCTGTGACGTCCTAGAGGACAGAGAGTCTGAGCTGGAGTACTGGGCAGCCGCTTCTCCCTCTGTGTGTGCCATGCTGCTCTCCCCTGAGGGAGACCCCGACGCCCTTGACATACCGACTCCTCGCACTTACCGCGAGGCAGTGTCAGGGGCGTGGGCCTCTCAGTGGAAAGCGGCTATGGACTCAGAGTTGGCGTCTTGGAGATCCACAGGCACCTACGTCGACGCAGTTCCCCCTCCCAGGGCGAACGTAGTCGATGGCATGTGGCTCTTCAAGGTGAAGCGGCCGCCTGGAGCACCGCCGGTGTTCAAGGCGCGCTACGTGGCTAGGGGCTTCGGTCAGCGTGAGGGAGTTGACTTCTTCCAGACCTTCGCCCCGACCCCGAAGATGACTACTCTTCGGGTGTTACTCCACATAGCAGCGCAGCGAGACTACGAGCTGCACTCCCTTGACTTCTCTACTGCGTTTCTCCAGGGCCGACTACACGAGGAGATCTGGCTGAGCCGCCCTTCTGGCTTCACTGACACCTTCCCACCTGGGACCCAGTGGAGCCTGAGACGGCCAGTCTACGGTCTCCGCCAGTCGCCCCGTGAGTGGCACGACACTCTTCGCTCCACGCTTCGTGACCTTGGGTTCAGCCCGTCCTCCGCCGACCTGTCGCTGTTTGTTCGAGCGGGTTCTACTCCTTTCTTTATCCTTGTCTACGTCGACGACTTGGTGTTTGCTACAGCAGACAGGGCAGCCCTGGCTCAGGTGAAGTCCGAACTGCAGAAGAGACACAAGTGCACTAACCTGGGTGAGCTGCAGCGTTACCTTGGCTTGCAGATCACCCGGGACAGAGCCGCTCGCACCATCACACTGACGCAGTCACACATGGTGCAGCAGGTCCTTCGGCGGTTGGACTTCCAGTTCTCCACCACTCAGCCCACTCCTCTTGCTGTTGACCACAGACTCACGGGCCCCTTTCCTGACGAGCCCTTTGAGTCCAGTGGACCCTACGCAGAGCTGGTGGGCTGCCTCATGTACCTGATGACTTGTACTCGGCCGGACCTCGCCTTTCCCCTCAGCATCCTTTCTCGCTTTGTTGCGACTGGGAGACACCGTCCTGTCCACTGGACAGCTGCTGTGAGGGTGGCGAAGTACCTGGCGACTACATCAAGCATGGGGCTTGTGCTTGGAGGGACTCAGCCAGTGGCATTGACTGGTCACTGCGACTCTTCCTACGCTGACGACGTGGAGACTCAGCGCTCGACTCAGGGTTACTGCTTCAGTCTGGGAGCTGGTGCTGTGTCGTGGAGGTCTACACGGTCGTCGTCTGTGGCTACTTCCAGTGCAGAGGCAGAGATCTACGCTAGTGCCATGGCGGCACAGGAGCTTCGCTGGTTAACCTTCTTGCTCGCCGACCTTGGTGAGCGGCCTCGCTCTGCACCGACCTTGTACGCTGACAACAAGGCCATGATCCTCCTGTGTCGAGAGCCTCGACTGGAGAGCAGAGTGAAGCATATTGACGTGAGGTACTTCCTCCTGCGAGAGCTGCAGCGACGCGGCCAGGCACGCCTGGACTTTGTGGCCTCAGAGGCCAACACTGCAAACGTCTTCACCAAGGCCTTGGCGCTTGGTGACCACCACAGGTTCTATGTGCAGTTGGGGCTTGTTGAGGTAGGCCCTAGGTTGCTGTAGTCCTGTTGCTTCCTCTGCTTGTTGTGCTTTGTATTTATATCCTAGTGAACTCTTGAACTGGCCTTGTGGCCGCTTGCTTGCGCTCGGAATTTGTGTGGTGTCCTTGAGATCCACCCTGAGCTTGTCTTGCCTTGACTGGTCTTGTGACCGTTTGTTTCACCTTGCTTGCCCTGGTGTCCCTCACTTAGCCTATGGGGGTGTGTCAAATGTTAATGTTATGATAGGCTGCAGTGAGGCACTCCCTAGAGGGTACAACATTTGTAGGACTCCTATTTGTATGCTTGCAAACCCTAATCCCAAGCATTCCGTTGCATTCCTATTCTGAGAGTTAGGTCCCTCACTCCCGCCCCTCCTACCTCCCTAGCTGCCCTCGTGCCCTCACGGCCCCCACTACCGCCCCACCCTTTAGCGCCCCCCCTCTAGCTGCCCACCTCTAGCAGCGCCCCCCTCCAACCACCCCTTCTCTAACGGCCCGCCGCAAACCCTGTCGCGGCCCTGTCATGGCCCCGTCACGGCCCCGTCACGGTCCCATCGCGGCCTCGTCGTGGCCCTGCCGTGGTCTTGTAGAAACCCTGTTACAGCCTCATCGCGGCCCCGCAGTCGCAGCCCTCCCGCCGTCACAGCCCCATCGCGGAACTGTCCCTCCTTGTCATATGTTATAGTCTTAGTGATGTGTGTCATATGGGATACAACAGTTAGGGTTAGGTTTATGCACCCCAACCAACCTTAGTGAAATTGTAAGGATTTACTGTCAGAAGTATAGGCAGGAAATGATAAACACGAAAAAGGTTTGGTACAAAAGTGAAACCTAAGGGGTTGTACCCCACAGTGAGTACCCCACTAAAGCCTACCTAAACTATAACATATAAACATATGTTTGACACACCCCCATAGGCAAAGTGGGGAAGAGCAAGGGGTCACAAGACCAGTCAAGAAAGGCAAAGCAAGCTCAGGGTGGATCACAACGTCACCACACTCACTGAGCACAAGCAAAGGGCCACAAGGCCAGTTCACATGCAGAGGCATATATGTAACACAAACATCACAGTGATCTCTACCTAGCAAAGCAAGCATGCAGGTATATATATATAGATCACAGTACAAGCAAGGCCTACAGCAAGTGAAGAAAAGTGGGCACAAGCCCTAGCATAGTGCAGAAACGCTGATGATCACCAGCCTGAAGTGCCTTGGTGAATATATCAGCAGTGTTGGCCTGAGTGGCCACGTAACGCAGACGAAGCTGACCACGCTGCTGCAACTCTCGAGCCAGAAAGTAACGCAGAGCGATGTGCTTCGTTCTGTGCTCCAGTCTGTGCTCCTCACACAAGGCAATGGTAGCCTTGTTGTCGACGTACAGCACTGGAGGAGAACGAGGCCGCTCTCCCAAGTCAGTCAGCAGGTAGGTGAGCCAGCGTAACTCCTGTGCAGCCATGGCTGTGGCGTAGATCTCAGCCTCACAACTGGAGCTGAGAACTGAAGACGAGCGTGTAGAACGCCACGAAACTGAACCAGAGCCAAGGCTGAAGGTGTAACCCTGTGACGACCGCTGAGTAGCCTGGTCGTCAACCCAAGAAGCGTCTGAGTGCCCAGTGAGGACAACTGAGCTCCTCCCTCCAAGCACGAGCCCCATGCCTGATGTACTGCACAAGTAGCGCAGTACCCTCTTAGCAGCATCCATGTGCACCTTTCGGTGCCGACCAGGAGCCACGTAGCGAGCCAGAAGGCCAAGAGGGTACGCAAGGTCAGGACGAGTGCAGGTCATCAGGTACATGAGGCAGCCCACTAGCTCTGGGTAAGGACCACTCGGCTCTACGGACTCGTCCGAAGGTGGAGCTGAGAGCGAGTGACCTGTAGCCAGAGGAGTGGCCTGTGCCGAGGACCAGGTGAAGCCGAAGCGCTGAAGGACCTGCTGCACCATGTGTGACTGAGTCAGTGTGATGGTGCGGCGCGCTCTGTCCCGGGTGATCCGCAAGCCAAGATAGCTTGTCAGCTCACCCAGGTCTGTGCACGTGTGTCTCTTCTGCAGCTCCGACTTCACCAGGGCGAGAGCCTCAGTGTCAGCAGTGGCAAAGACCAAGTCGTCGACGTACACGATGATGTAGAACGGCGGCAGCGAAGTGTCGGTGCGTAGAAACAGCGACGGGTCAGCAGTCGACGGAGCAAACCCAAGAGCCGCAAGTGTCGTCCTCAGTGTGTCGTGCCACTCACGTGGCGCCTGGCGGAGACCGTAGACCGGCCGCCTGAGGCTCCACTGGGTACCAGGAGGGAACGACCAAGTGAAGCCAGGTGGGCGGCGCAGCCAGATCTCCTCGTGCAGGCTGCCCTGTAAGAAGGCTGTGCTGAAGTCAAGAGAGTGAAGCTCGTAGTCACGCTGAGCGGCAACGTGCAGCAGCACCCGAAGAGTGGTCATCTTCGGGGTGGGGGAGAAGGTCTGGAAGAAGTCTACTCCCTCTCGCTGACTGAAACCTCGTGCAACGTAACGCGCCTTGAAGACAGGCGGAGAACCTGGCGGCCGCTTCACCCTGAAAATCAACATACCACTGACGATGTTCGCCCCAGGTGGGGGAACCTCGTCGACGTAGGTGCCTGTGGACTTCCAGGATGCCATCTCTGCGTCCATGGCTGTCTGCCACTGAGAGGAGTACTCACCCGCGATCGCCTCAGCGTAAGAGCGCGGGGTCGGGATGTCTGGAGCATCCGGGTCTCCCTCAGGGGCAAGCAACATGGACACGAGATGAGGCGCAGCGGCTGTAAGACACTCAAGGTCTTCCTGCCTGTCCTCAAGGACGTCCGTGCCAAGAGCACACTCACCCCCGACGGACGGAGGACAGACAGACTCAGACTCAGCAACAAGACTAGTGGCGTAGTCTAGACGACAGGCAGCAGCAAAGTCAACAAGCTCAGCAACTAAGGCAGACGTAGCAACAGACTCAAACGACGGGTCGGTGACAACAGTGGCTAGCAGACGCGTGACAGTAGGGTGCTCAGCACGAAACCGGTCAGACTCGGGGTCCGCAACGACAGGCAGAGAAGACGCAGGAGGGGACGGCAGAGGAACACGCTGTGGAGGAGAGGAAAGACGACGGACTACGAGGTGGGTGTCGGGGACAGCCGGCAGACGCGGACGAGGAACACGACGACCGGAACGACCAGAGCAGACAGGCGAGACAGGACGCGACGCAGGCTCACGACGCTCAGTAAGACTCCCTAGTTGCTCAGTGTAAGGAGAAGGAGCAGGCAGCGGTGAACCAGGCTGCAACGGAAGACCAGTAGACGAAGGGAGACTAAGAACCTGGCGAAGCACAGAGTCAGGCGGTGGCTGAGACGACGGAGACGGTGGAGCGAAGAACAGGCGCGGCTGTGCAGTGACACCAGCACCAGCAGCTCCAGTACCCCCAGCAGCTCCAGAAACTCCAGCGCCAGCACCCTCAGCAGCTCCAGACCCTCCAGCTCCAGCGCCACCAGCGCCAGTACCTCCAGCAGCTACAGAACCTCCAGCGCCAGCTCCTCCAGGACCAGCTCCACCAACAGCAGCACCCCCAGAACCGGCACCTCCAGTCCCAGGGTCTCCAGCCGCAGTGCCTCCAGCAGCAGCACCCTCAGACTCAGCACCTCCAGCCCCAGCAGCTCCAGTACCTCCAGTACGAGCACCTCCAGGACCAGCACCACTCCCAGCTCCAGTGGCGACAGCAGAAGTACCTCCAGCGGCAGAGCCCCGAGCTCCAGAAGCGCGACCCTGACGGCGACCGTACCAGTCGCGCAGCTGCTGCGAGGTGAGAGGCACACGCGGACGAAGGCGGCTACTCCAAGGAAGCCGCGCAACAGCAGACTCAGAACCCTCAGCGCCAGAACCCGCAGCAGCTCCAGAACCTCCAGCGCCAGCACCCTCAGCAGCTCCAGAACCTCCAGCTCCAGCGCCACCAGTGCCAGTACCTCCAGCAGCTCCAGAACCTCCACCGCCAGCACCCTCAGCAGCTCCAGAACCTCCAGCTCCAGTGCCCTCAGCAGCTCCAGAACCTCCAGCAGAAACAACTCCAGTGGCAGAGTCACCAGCTCCAGCGCCTCCCGCAGCAGGGCCCCTAACTCCAGCAGCGCGACCCTGACGGGCAGCGTACCACTCAAGCAGCTGCTGTGGGGAGAGAGGGAGTCGACGACGAGAGTGCAGCGGCGAGGCACCAGCGGAGCGACGACGGAGACGGCCGCTCCCGGGAGACTGCTCACCAGACGCCTCAGTGCCCCCAGGCTCAGCACCCCAAGACTCCTCACACCCAGGCTCAGCACCTCCAGTCTCCGCACCCCCAGGCTCCGCACCCCCAGGCTCAGCACCCCCAGGCTCAGCACCCCCAGCAGCAGCACCACCCTCAGCAGGACCTGAGTCACCAGTGACCTCAACCTGAGGAGGAGGGTCTACCTGAGACACACCTGAAGGAGCAGGACCGGGAGCGGGGAGGGGGTCTACCTGGGGAGCACCTGGAGCGAGGAAGAGCGGCGGGGGGGGGAGAGGGGCAGTGCGGTAGGGGAAGAGACGGTAAAAGGGAAACGACTCGTCGAACGTGACGTCCTGAGAGGGGAAGACACGGCGCGAGGTGGGGTGGTAAAACTGCCAACCAGGCGCGTCAGGGACAAAGCCAAGGAAAACACAGGGAACAGTGCGGGCGGAGAGTTTGTCCGCGGTGGTATCGCGGACAAAGGCACGAGCACCCCAGACCCGGAAACGTGACGCATCGCCAACCTTCCCCGTCCACAGCAGTGTGGGCGAGGTCTCCGGCAAGGAGACACGGGGCCAGAGGTTGAGCTGATGCGCGGCGTACCGGACCGCAAACGACCACAGAAAATGGGGGGCAGCCGCATGGATCATGGAGGTACGAGCGACCTCCATGACTAAGCCAATGCGGCGCTCAGCAACCCCATTCTGCTGCGGAGAGGCCGGAAGCGTGAACGACTGGCGGATGCCGTGCTCCGCACAGTAGGCTGCCAAGAAGTATGAGGAGAACTCACCACCTCTGTCAGAGTGCAGACGCAGGACAGGAAAGTCCGACTGGAACCGCTCGCGGAGCTGGAGACGAGTAGCGCGGATCCAGGGGATCAAAACATCAGGGACCTCCCCCTTGCTGCGCAAGGGGAAGACCGTGGTGTAACGCGTGTAGTCGTCGACGACCAGCAGGAAGTACCGCTCGCGGCCCTGTCCACGGATGCGGGCTGGGCCCCACACGTCCAGGTGGAGAGTCTGCAAGGGAGCCTCTGTGGGAGGGAACGAGGAGGAGTGAGGAGCGGCGCGCTGCCGCCCCTCGACACAGGGAAGACAGGGAGGAGCAGGCGAGGGTGGGAGGGGAGGGAGAACCCTGGGAAGACCAGAGACAAGGACACGGCGGTGCATGCTGCGAAGGCGCTGCACCGAGGGGTGACCAAGGCGGTGGTGCCAAAGGAGGGTCTGGTGCGACAAGGCACGACACGAGCAGGGGGCCGACAACTGACCTGACGCAGACGCAGACGCAGCTACCTGAGGGGACTCAGTGGTCAGTGTGTACAGGCCCGACCCCGGCTGCCGAGTGAAGGTAGCCAGGTGACGACCAGTCTGAGCACACGTGCAGTGTGTCACACGCTCGTAGGCAGGGGTGAACTGGTGAACACCCGCGTCCTGGAGCGCGGAACCCGCCACCAAGTTCGTAGAGAACGAGGGGAGGTAAAGACCCGACAGTGTGCCGGACGGGACAGCAGGACAAGGGAGGACAGTGGAGGAGGTCGCACGGACTGGACCCCCAGAGGGGTCTGCCAGGGAGACTGGAACCGGCCGACTGAGCGGCGTGAGGGTGGTGCTGTTGCGAAAGAAAGAGCGAGAGGCACCGGAGTCAAGTGTGAAGGTGTACAAGGCCTCAGCAGGCGCAGTACCAGAGAGGGCAGACTCACCAGTACCTAGAGCAGCAGCCTCACCAGCACCTAGAGCAGGAGACGCACTAGCACCTAGAGCAGTAGCCTCACCAGCACCTAGAGTAGCAGGCTCTATACCTGGGTCAGGTGGTACGCACAGGTAACAGGCACGGTCGGCACTAGTAGGCAATGCATACATGGCAGTGAGAATAGCATCATAGTCAAGAGCAAAGATATCTACCCTCTGTCCAAGCAGCTCCAGCCAGGTGGGGAGCTCAGCCTCGTCGCCAAACTCGGTACGCCAGGCGTCGCTCAGACGGGCGAAGCAGCGGGACTGTGTGTGACCAGGCGTCCCGCAAGGCTGACCAGTCCGATCACCTGTGCGAATGACGTACGGGCAGCGAACTGGACTCAAAGACCCTCTACTCTGAGCGTACCACTCGTGAAGCTGCCGGGACGTAAGTGTCTCTCGCGAACGCCGCTGCAGCTGCGGCTGGCCACTGCCAGACGCTCCCAACGGACCAGCTCCAGGGCTACAGCCACGACGGCTACCGCCACAACCCCAACTACCGTACCACTCACGGAGCTGCTGGGGCGTGAGAGACTCGCGCGGACGGCGCTGGAGCTGCATCGCAGCAGTAGCAGCAGCAGCAGCCTAGCAGCAGTAACAGAAGTAGCGGCAGCAGTAGCAGTAGCAGCGCGGGCAGGCAGGCAGGCCTACAGGCAGGCAGGCAGGCCGACAGGCAGGCAGGCAGGCAGGCAGGCAGGCAGGCAGGCAGGCAGGCAGGCCGGCAGGCAGGCAGGCAGGCGGGCAGGGCAGGCGCGGCAGGCAGGCAGGCAGGCAGTGCGCTAACAAGGCAGGTGCTCACCAGTGGCGGGAAGAGCAGGCGCTCGCCGGGCGAGCAGGGCCGGCGCTCGGCGGGCGGCTGCACGGGGTCCAGGGGCGGCTGCACGGAGTCCAGGGGCGGCTGCACCAGGGGCGGCTGCTTCAGGGACCAGGGGCGGCTGCTCTGGGTCCAGGGGCGGCTGCTCAAGGGTCCAGGGGCGGCTGCACCAGGGGCGGCTGCTGCAGGGGCCAGGGTCGGCTGCTCAGGGTCCAGGGGCGGTTGCACCAGGGGCGGCTTCTGTAGGAGCCAGGGGCGGCTGCTCTGGGTCCAGGGGCGGCTGCACCAGGGACGGCTGCTGCAGGGGCCAGGGGCGGCTGCACGGAGTCCAGGGGCGGCTGCACCAGGGGCGGCTGCTTCAGGGACCAGGGGCGGCTGCTCTGGGTCCAGGGGCGGCTGCTCAAGGGTCCAGGGGCGGCTGCACCAGGGGCGGCTGCTGCAGGAGCCAGGGGCGGCTGCTCTGGGTCCAGGGGCGGCTGCTCCAGGGGCGACGTTGGGGCAGGGCGGGGCCGCAACAGCGGGTAGAGCTCGGCACGAGGGCCGTAGGGGTGCCCGAGGGCGGGGCCGAGCCGCGCGCTGCCAAAAAGGGGCGGCGCGGCGAGCAGGGAAGGGCGGCTCGCCGGCCCTACAGGTGCGCGACGGGCCAGGCGGGGTCGCGCGCTGCCAGCAGGGCAGCGCGACTGGCTCCCGTGGGCGGCGCGAAGGCCCTAAGGCGACGCGACGGGCGGGGCCGGGCCCTAGGGCGGCGTGACGAGAAAAAACGAAGAAAAACTAAAAATAAACGCGCGTCGCGCGGCCAGCAGGGCGGCGCGACGGGTGGGGCAGCTCGACAGGCAGGGGAAACCCTAAAAAAAAAGAGAGGTAACGGTGGGCCCACTAGGAAATTAGGTCCTAAGACCTAAGTGCTCTTAATACCATGTCAAAGTAGGGTACAATCAACACAACAAGCATTCATAGAGCAATAGTTCACAATGATAAGCAAAGCTAGAGGCAGTCACAGAGGGCAAGTGAGGAGGAGGAGAGACTGTGAGAGGAGTGAAGATAGAAGGCGACGGATGAAGCCGTAGACACACGGGCAACAGGAACGGCGCGCACGGTGGCTACCGGAGCACTCAACCTCCGGACTACAGGAGTAACTGGCTCCGCGCTAAGCAGCAGCAGGAGCAACAGACCCACGGGTGACTGGCAGCAGCAGGCTCGCTGGGCTACCGGAGTACTCAACCCCCAGACTACTGGCGCTGCAGACGTCACAACGGCCACCTCCTGTCAACCTCCCCCAACTGTCCCACACCCCTTTCACACACCCCCTGCAGAAACCCTAGCTCCACTTCCACGTCACCCCCCTAGCTCCACTCCCCGCGGCTCCCACACCTCCACCCCCCTCAGCAGCAGCTGCAGCAGTGGGAGACGAACAAGGAAGAGGGGAACACCCACACCGCGCACCCCCATGCTTGCCACCCCACACCCCCCACCACCGCGGAACGCACGGCGGCACGGGAGGAATGGGCAGCACGGAGGGGGGGGGGGACGGGACAGGAGGGGCCACGCGCTCCTCCCCAGGACGCCAAGACGGACGGACGGGGGGGCGCGCGCGGCTCCCCAGGGCGCCGCGACGGACGGGCGGGGGGCGCGCGCGGCTCCCCAAGGCCGCGCGACGGGCAGACGGGCCGCGCGCGCGCTGCAGACCCGCGCGCGGCCTGCAGGGCGACGCGACGGGAAGGGCGGGGTGTTGCGCGCGGGTCCCCCACGGCAGAAAAACCGCCGCGCGCCTCGGGGCGCACGGCGGGCAGAAACGCGCCGCGCGCCCCGAGCGCACGGCGGGATGAAAAACCCTAAAAAAAAAATTCGCCGCACGGCAGGAAGAAGACGGCGCGCGCCCGAGGCGCGCGAGAAGCAGAACAGCAGCGGAAGCAGTTAGGTGGCGGGCCCACCCACAGGATCGACCCAAGGGGATCGACCTGCTCTGAAACCATGTCAGAAGTATAGGCAGGAAATGATAAACATGAAAAAGGTTTGGTACAAAAGTGAAACCTAAGGGGTTGTACCCCACAGTGAGTACCCCACTAAAGCCTACCTAAACTATAACATATAAACATATGTTTGACATTTACAAATCCTTACTGAGGCACTCGTTAGCGAGGCCATCCCGAGGGTCACGCGACGAACCTGTTTGGCCTATTTCGTCGCACCGAACCACCCCCGAGTCGGCCCCCGCACCAATCGCGACATCACCGAGCCATCTTTGCCCGACCTCCCTGCCTAGCTAGCTTTTCAATCAGTATTCAACCATTCTCGTTATTCGTTATTCTGCGCACTCTCTTTTACAACTCATAACACCTGGTATCAGAGCTACTTTCCTAGCTCACCCCGCTTTTTAGAGTGTAAACCCCTCGGGGGGGGGGGGGGACGAGGAAGGATGTCCTTGGGTCCAGGAGTTGCGTGCTAGCCGGCCAGGAGAACTAGTTAAGGTACATTCCTGTGTCGACATTTGTGTCCCTATTGTGACGCGTAAAAACAGCATAGAACGTAGAATGTCACAAACGTGTGTCGCCCTAATGCGACTTTTACTATATTTTACATTGGTCAGCGTGTATTGCGCTAGTGTCGCGGACGAGTTGGACGAGGCCTCGTCACGTCCCCGAAATCGCACGCGGGTCGAAATGTCAAGCAATTGCCAGGCCCGACCGCATGCATCTGGACGCACGACGAGGTGACAGATTCGAGCGGGAAAAGAAACCGCCACGTTCGGGCAGCCTCGAAAGGGGTTTCCTCCCCCTGTGTCACGCATGCCTGCCCGACGTACCCACTCCCCTTCTCGACCCTTCTGTCCAGCAACCATCCTGGATCTCTTCTTCTCCACCTTCTTTCAATTTCATTTGTCGTTTCTTGTTTTTATTTTCTCTCTAGATCTCTACCCCTCTGTTAGTCATGGCGCGTAAGCGTAAGAGCGCAGCTGAAGCCGCGAACGTGTGCCCGCGGGATCTCAACGAGATCCCGTATATTTCTTGGATGAACAAGCAGCTCGCCGAGGGACGCAAGCCCGCGGGCCCGCAGCCCGAAGGAACTCCTTCGCGTGGAGACACCTCTTACCAAGCCCCTCATGTTAGAATTTATATGTTGTAGCTGTAGTTAGTGTAGTTATTATAAACTGTTGGTGGTGCACCTTCTTTGCATGCTCTGTTTACTATATGTACCCTAGTGCTATAGTGAACATCACTTTTCCCATTCTCGACTCTCACCTTGGCACAACCTCCTCGACTTCCCCTAGGCCTAGGCTACTAAGCCTAGGCCCTACCTAAAACCTAAGCTTACTCTTACTTAGTAACTCAACACCTCATGACGTCCCAACGCGCGGCCGCCGTGACTCGGACCGTGTGGCATCATCGCGCAGCCCCGAACTTAACAAGTACGGTGAGGACGACGACGACTCTGACTATAACAAGGACGCCGTCGGCACCGACGACGAGGCAGACTCGGGAGAGGAGGAGGACAAGGGCATGTCCGACTCGGAGGACGACGCGGACGGTGACGACGCGGAGGGTGACGACGACGACGCCCCGGAAGAATCGCAGCCCGCGGCACCGGCAGCTCGCCGCGGTCGTGCTAAGGCGGCATCTGGCGTCAAGACCGCCGCCAAGGGCGGGGAGCCAACTCGCCGCGCTCCAAAGACCCGCGACCACAACCTCGCGGGTCGCGGCCATACTTTTACGAGCACTCCTTGGCACCGCCAGATCCTTGCCTCGAACGGTCGCGGTCGACCGTGACCTCACTCCCCCCGGGCAACAGACAGCTGTAGCGGTCGCGACATTAAACGTGAGTTACTATTCCGCTGCGATTATCAACGACGATTTCGGAACTTTGTGAGGCAACTGGCGTCAGCGGACCTGCGTCGGCACCTGCACGAAATTCGCGAAGTCGTCATCATGTGTGGCAGTTGACGCCGTTGGACCGGGGTCAAAAGTTGCGCGACAACTTCGAAGTCGTCCCATGCGGCAAGCGACAACGGTGGCTCGTCGTCATCTTGCGCGCGTGACTCACGGAGTGTGGCTCGGCAGCTGCCGACAATGGACGTGCGTCACTGTGGGCGACAAATTCGGAACTTCTGAAGAAAAGGACAACTGGGGAACTCGCCAGTCGCAAATGGAGCTTTTGCGTCCGAAAAAAGCCGGTGACGAGGAGAGACGACACGCGAACTGCCCGATTTATGCGGGGTCAACTGCCGTCCCGCCCGACCTGAAGTGCAATGGCTTTTACTGCATGGCTGGCGCGTCATCGAAGATTTCGACAGAAGTACTCGTGGACAGACGAGACTTCAGACTCGCCGACACTCACGGGCTGCAACGAAAAACGGAGTGGCCATATCGTACTTAACAGAAGTGGGGCAGGTACACCTCGGAAACAACTCGTGCGACGCTGCGTGCTTGTTGCTGTTGCAAGTTGGCCGACAGTTTCGAGAACAGTCTCTCCTGACCAGGGAAGTTGTTTTCGGGGACAGCTGCTGACAACCCACGATTAAACGTCGTTCAAGGTACTGCCCGACATTTACGGAGGTTCGGTACAGGACGCCGGGACACACGAGAAGAAACTGCCCAACGGCTAATCGGGGGTTGAAGAATGTCGTTGGAGCATATTAAAATCCGGTGGAACCGATCTGCAACCCTTCTTCGCCCGAACCTCACCATCCCCACCAAGTCCTGGTTCTGACTCATGCAGTCAACCTACTTGGCCGAATAATGGGGGTGAATACGGACCTAACCTGTGCTGGTTAAAAGCACCTGGTCTGGTGCCTGTTCGACAGCTGTTCAGAAAAATCCAAGAAAAAAGAGGAGCTCGCGACACTATTCTACTCCGACAAAAACGGGCTGGGTGAAACAGCACGCGAAAAAAGTCGGGGAGCTGCGAGGAAACATTGGAGCAGTCTACGGATTTTCCCTGACCTGGGCGTCTACACGAATTGACGGCGCAGCGGGGAAGCTGAGACCCGGAAGCTGTGGAGTTTTCATGGCGTGATAGGCACGGCGGGCTGCAAAACGGTTGGGCGATAGTTCCTTTTAACTAAGGCTACCCCGACTCCGATAGTTTTTTCCCCTCCACCGTGGCCGGGTTCGCGTGGGCAACAACGACGATACCCCATCCGACAAAAGCGGACGCTGGGTGAAACGGCGGAAAAGAAATTGTCAGGGGGTGAAGACAAAAAAACAAAAACGGAGGGAAAGTTGTGGGTGATCCAGCAGACCACTCCACCGTGAATTTCGGGGTCTACTAGGTGGACGCCGAAAGGGTCGGAAACTTTAAACATGGAAGCTCTGCGAGGGGTGCATTGCCAAGGATACCTCGGATTCGCTAAGTGGCTTCAACGGGTATGAAGACAGGTGAACGTTGGAATACCAGGGTTGACAGAGGAAACGTCGGGGCTACACGATGGAGAATAACTTCGGGACTGCTGCCTCAACCACGATTTTCGGGTGATCTTCATACGGTGAAAAAATAAAGAAGAAAAAAAAAATGGAGCTGAGGGTGTTTCTTCGCTTCTTGGAGCCGTTGGGGGACTTCGCTTGAAGGGTCACATTTTAAGTCGCCTGGCAAGAAACACAGCGGCGGGGATACCTAGAACCCACTGGTGTTTAAACGTACACCGCGGGAAATTCTTCAGTAAAAGGGAGCGTAGGAGCAGCCGACGTTTCGGGATTTACCTGCTGGCGACGAGCGATGGGTGAAACGTTTGCAAAGCACCAGTAGGAGTTGAGTTGTATTTTCTTAAGCAACATCGGCGGGAGCAGCTTCGAGGACGAGGTCAACGGCGTTGATGCCACTAGGTTCCGTGAGATTCGGTCTCGGAATAACCCAGGACAAGTCCCCGATTCTCGATTGAACCCACATGCTGGGGTCGGGTAACCGACGGAAACTACTAGTGACTGAGTGGGCGGCTATAGTACGTTCGAGATTTTCGGAGGAGAACTGCACCTTCAATTGCGGATTCACGGGGTTGTTTCGACCCGACATTTACCGGTTTTTGGCAAGGAGTGCCGATAGTTTCGGAGGAGTATTCGGCGTTTTATTAAACGCGTGCGACAACAACGTTCGGGCAACATCGCGGAACTACACGGAGTTTTCAAGGGGTACGAACGACTTACAACGAACTGAAGAAGGCGGCAGCAACAGTGAAGGGGGGGGAGAGACAGCTGCATTTTTCATCTCTGCCCAGGAGCCCTCGGCACATTACGACAAATCGTCCGAACAACCCATTTCCAACTCTGCTACCGACAACTCGCCCTCGACCCGCCCACGACGACTGCATTAATTTCAACCACGTCAGGTGCTGCCAGCTGTAACTGCTGAAGATATCGCCTGATTCTGGCGATGTGAAGACAAAAAGAGTTCAGTTCGAGTACTCGATCATTTACATTTCGGTTTCTGGTCTGCTGCTGCGGGTTCACCCTCGAAGATTTCTTGGGCACGTAATGCCCTGGTTTTGGTCATCGATTTCCACACCGACACATTCTCACCCGGACTTCTATGCTCAACACGCGCTTCTGTGGGACTTAACATATGTTTTTGTTGTTTAAATCTCGGCGCAGCTGCGAAACGTTTTTTATGTGGTTCTTTTCTTGGAGGGGGGGAGAAAGTGCTTTGCACAATTTCTTTCCTTGGCGTTTTCTCGAGCTTCTTCTTGACTTTGTCAGGATGCATCAGCACGACGGATGATCGCGATCACACCGACAAGATCAACGGTCTCTGCTACATCGCGATTGAGTTTCGCGTCAGACTGTTTCCTCCAAAGTTGCGCGTCACTTTCGACCGTCAGATCGAGATCTACATTCATTGACGGTCCTTATTCCAACCTTCATTTCGAACTGCTCAAGACCATCTGCGTCCGTCAGATCGACATCTGACTACATCAACGGCCTACATTCCAGATTTTCAAATTATATTGTCAAAAGCACTTCAGCCGTCGGATTCAGCTGAAGAGAAGATCAACGGCATCCTCGTTAAAACGAGCTTCTTCTACGTACAAGGTTGCCTTGCTTAGGAGGTGGGAGAGTGTAAGGATTTACAAATCCTTACTGAGGCACTCGTTAGCGAGGCCATCCCAAGGGTCACGCGACGAACCTGTTTGGCCTATTTCGTCGCACCGAACCACCCCCGAGTCGGCCCCCGCTCCAATCGCGACATCACCGAGCCATCTTCGCCCGACCTCCCCACCTTGCTAGCTTTTCCCCTATTTATGCCTCGTCACTTTCATTCTATCGACAATCAGTATTCAACCATTCTCGTTATTCGTTATTCTGCGCACTCTCTTTTACAACTCATAACAGAAGTCACCATTCCGTTCTTGACATGGTATCACCTAGGTTAGGATCCTGTGGGATCCCGTTCCTGTCGTTCACGTCCGTAGCGTCCGAGCCTGTTCCGTACCCTAGTGCCCGTTACGCCCGTACTCTCCCCTAGCGCCTATCGCGCTCGTCTCTCTCGTGCCCTAGCGCTCGTTGCGCCTGCCGTCGCGTCGCCCCTGATGTCCCGTCCCGTCGCGTTGCCCCTGCTGTCCCGTCGCCCCTGCTGACCCGTCGCCCCTGCTGGCCCGTCGCCCCTGCTGTCCCGTCGCGTCGCCCCTGCTGTCCCGTCGCCCCTGCTGTCCCGTCGCCCCTGCTGTCCCGTCGCCCATGCTGTCGCGTCGCGTCGCCCTTGCTGTCCCGTCGTGTCGCGTCCGTCCCGTCCCGTCGCATGCGCCGCGCCTGTCCATCCCGCCGCGTCGCGCCGTCTGTCCCGTCCCCTCCTGCCGCGTCGCACTGCCCGTCTGCGTCGCGCTGCCCGTCCCGTCCCGCCGCGTCGCGCATGCCCGCCTTGTCAGGTCGCGTCGCGCTGCCCGTCCCGTCACGTCGCGCTACCCCTGCCCGTAGCGCCGCGCCCTTATAGTCCCGCCGTGTCGCGCCCTACCCTGCATTCCGTAGCGCCCTAGGCCTCCAACTCTGCCAGTCACGCCCTACCAAGCCGCTCTAAGTGTTTAGGGTTTGGACAGCAGCACTTCCCACCTCTTTGCTTCCGCTATGGCGACCCCTAGGGTCCTGCGCTTTGACGCTGAGGGTAGGCCCAGGGTCCTCGACATCATACATTTTTGTCTGTTTGTCTTTAAAATCACGGGTTTTTTTTTAGCGGAATCTGGTTTCTAAGTGGCATGTTTATGGAATATATGATGATTTAGAAATTACTTTTATGAAATTTCTGATTGAGTTAGAAATGTTTTTCCAAGTTCATCTGATTTACTAGGGACCAGTACCAGGCTTGTCTGAAACCGAGGCTTATCCAGTTCGCCGTGATTGACGGTACTTCCGTCAATCACGGCAGTTACAAGGCATCCCATGTCATGTTTGGGGTGACGGCGCATCATTCGCGCACCGGTGGCTGTCTAGGTTCAGCCAGGGTTTGTCATATACATCCCGACGTGCCTGTTTCTGGATCATTCTGCAGCAGCTCTGGCTCTCATTGGGCAGTTCAGGACAACGCACATGAAAGTGGGTAGCAGCGACACGCACCAACGATGCACCTATGTCACGCTGGTGCATGTGTTCGTTGGGGCACCGCGGTGTGTGCCATCCCAGGCAAGCCAATGACTGACACGGTGTATGGTCAAGTTCATCCACTTTTAACCCCCCACTTCGCCACGCCTTAGCACAACCCTCTTCTCCAAACTCTCTCGTTTCTCGCCCAGGCATCATCCACTCAGGGCGTTCACGCCATGGATGATCCTGGTGATACACGACTTGCAGCTCCTCCCAGTTCTATGGCCCCACAACAGAAGACAGGCCTAGACTTCCTCAGACGGCCTGCCCCGACATCCACGCCCGTATTACCTACCGCCGAGCCGCCCACCCCCGTGTTGCCCCCCGACAATCCTCCCACAGCTAGTACTGAGCTGTGGCCCGAGGCGAATTTGCGCCGTCCGCTAAGCGACCAACCCGTCGATGCATCGCCGAGTAATAACGGCGGACGGATCGCAACGTCTTCAATCAGTGCTGCAAGGTCAGCGAGCCGAATTCGTTTCCCAACGGCTGGGCGCTTCACGCAAAGCACGCTTCGTTTCGCACGTACTCGTGTGCCTCACGTCCGCATCACGCCATTGCGGCCGCTTGCGGGGGCAACGACGGCCACGCCACCTGCTGCTGCTGGAGGAAGTGCTCCGCGACGTGACCCGGGTCCGTCAACGCCTACGGTGCTAGTGCCTGACCCGGACGCTCTATTGTCCGAGTTGCGGGAGAAGTGCCGCGACATATGGCAGCGACGGTTCCCGTGGCTGGTGATTTCGCAGCGCAACGAAGGTCAGCCGTGCATGAAATGCACGATCTGCACAACTTACGGGCCTACAACCTGGCAGTACGGGAAGAACGGGCAAGGGGGAATCGACATCCAGAAGCAAACCATGCGCAAGCATGGTTTGTCCCGTAATCACCAGGACGCCCTCAACAGGAAGGAGCGCGCAGAAGGTGGGAAGGTTGGGCAGCGCGGTATTGACGAGTATGAGGATGAGGCTGGTGAAGTGGCTCGGCTGAAACAACTTCTTTTAGTTGTTTTATTCATTTGCAAGTCGGATGTTCCCATCGCTTTGTTTGTTGGGCTTGTGTCGTTGCTTCAACTCCTCAAGACGCCTAACATCCCGGACAAGGCGCTCGGGACTTACCAGTCAGAGTAAGTCCATGATCGTGGGTGATCATTGATTGCATCAATGGCGGCTTTACTTTTTTTTTTTTTTTTTTACGTGCAGCTATGGATTTCGGCAGATGACAGAGGCCTTGTCGAAGCAGATGCAGCACATCATCGAGTCACCCTACTTGGGTATTCAGCTTGACGAGTCTACTGATAGGCGGCGCGGGAAGCATATGATCGTGTACTTGAGCTTCCTCAAGGACGCGAAGGTCGAGTGCGAGTTCTTCGGGCACCTCACAGTGGAGAAGTGCGACGCGTCATCTTTACTGGCCGTCCTTCTTGCACATCTGGAGAGCACTGGATTGGAAATCATTACTGGCCGTCCTTCTTGCACATCTGGAGAGCACTGAATTGGAAATCAGTAAGATCTCGGGCATCAGTACTGATGGCGCGAATGTGATGACCGGAGGAAACAACGGGATCTGCATTCAGCTGCGGTTGCGCATTCCGCATCTGGTGGCAACTCATTGCGTCGCTCACCGGTGAGTAGCATTGGGTTTAAACAAGCATGTGCCCTTCCACATTGAATACCCACGTAGACCCCTCACTGTACTTGTTGTTGTGTTGTGCAGAGAGGCGCTGGCAGCTAAAGACGCGGCAACTAACGTGAAGGACTTCAACATCGTCGACAAGGTCGTACGTTCCGTGGCGAGCCTCATCGGGAACAGCTCCGTCCACCACAGTCGCTTTCTCGAGCTCCAAATGGTTCTGCACGCGATGCAGCTGGAGATGCAGGGTATCAAGGACGTGCGCTGGCTATCGCGTGGAGACGCCATCGATCGCTTTGTGGCCGTCCTTCCCGCGGCGATCGTGTTACTGCATGAGCAGGACAAGGACACGTATCACATGGTGACAAGTTTTAAGTTTCACTTCTTCTTGTTCTTCATTGCAGACGTCCTGAAGGAGTTGAACGACCTCAACAGGAAATTTCAGAGGCGCGCGGTGAGTTCTGTTAATTGTTTATTTGTCAAGCGATTCTTCTTGGGCCCGTATAGTCGGTTGAGCTAACATCGACTCCTACTACTTGTTTCAGGTGGACGTCACTCGAGTGTCGGGGATGGTGGAGAACACCTGCGCAAAGCTGACGGCGTGCTACGTGGAGTACGGTGTTAACTTTGCAGAGGACAGCGACCGTCTCAGTGCTTTCCTGGAAGAACACACGCATCCCTCCCGCCGTGAAGTCAAAGTGGAGGGGATGGACAGCGAAGGCAACGCCGTCACTCACACCTTCCAGTTGCACGAGCTGCCAATTCCAGGCGTGGAGTCACCACCGGATCTGGAATCGTGTGTGCGACTTGCCACCAAGTTTGCGAAGGAAGTGGTTAGCCGCCTCAAGTTCCGGTTTAAGAGCTTGGGGACCATGGTTGGTTCCAAGCTCTTTCTGCCCGACGCATATCCAGATGGTGCTGCAAAGCGTGATCGCATCACTGGGGAGTGGTTCCGCTCCCTTCGCACGCTCTTCAATGGCGAGAACTGTGCTTTGCCTGGTACGCATATGCATTGCAGCCGAACTCTGGATGTGTTGATTTGTAACTGTGGATGTGTACATCGTTGACCACTCTGAGCACTGACTGCTTGTTTGGTTTCATTGTGCATGCTAGGTGTGTCAGATTTATATGACAGAGCTACTGTAGGCTATAGTGGGGTAGCACATATGGGGTACAGTTGTTCTAGGGTTTGCATTTGTACCCAACTTTCCCTTAGTCATTCTCATTCCTGTTTTCTTCATTCACATGGTATAGAGCGGGTTCCTACATGGGACCGTTCCTTCCTAAGGGCCCACCATAACGAAATTTTTTTTTAGCTGCCCGACGCGCATTGCGCCCCTGCCCAAATTTTTTTTTTTTTTTAGCGCCCCCCCCCCCTAGCGGCCCCTACGCGACCCCTACGCGGCCCCTACGCGGCCCCTACGCGGCCCCTACCCGGCCCCTACGTCGCCCCTGACGCGGCCCCTACGCGGCCTCTGACGCGGCCCCACCGCGGCCCCTGACGTGGCCCCTACGCGGCCCCTGACGCGGCCCCAACGCGGCCCCTGACGCGGCCCCAACGCGGCCCCTGACGCGGCCCCAACGCGGCCCCTGACGCGGCCCCTACGCAGCCCCTGACGCGGCCCCTACGCAGCCCCTGACGCGGCCCCTGCCGCGCCCCCTGACGCGGCCCCTACGCGGCCCCTACGCTGCCCCTGAGGCGGCCCCTGACGCGGCCCCTGACGCGGCCCCTCCGCCGCCACTACCGCGGCCCCTACGCCGCCCCTGACGCCGCCCCTGACGCGGCCCCTGCCGCGGCCCCTGACGAGGCCCCTGACGCGGCCCCTGACGCGGCCCCTACGCCGCCCCTGACGCGGCCCCTGACGCGGCCCCTGACGCGGCCCCTGACGCGGCCCCTGACGCGGCCCCTGCCGCGGCCCCTGCCGCGGCCCCTGACGCGGCCCCTGACGCGGCCCCTGCCGCGGCCCCTGACGCGGCCCCTGACACGGCCCCTTCGCCGCCCCTGCCGCGGCCCCTACGCCGCCCCTGACGCGGCCCTCTCCTGCACCTGACGCGGCCCCTAGCGGCCGGCCGCTGCCGTCCCTGAGGCAGCAGCCGCCGCCGTCTCTGCAGCAGCAGTCGCAGCCGAACGGCCGAGCCGCCGAGCCGCCGAGCCGCCCAGCAGCCGAGCCGCCCAGCAGCCGAGCCACCGAGCCGCCCAGCAGCCGAACCACCGAGCCGCCCAGCAACCGAGCCGCCGAGCCGCCGAGCCGCCCAGCAGCCGAGCCGCCGAGCCGCCCTGCAGCCGAGCCACCCGAGCCGCCCTGTCCGGTAAGAGCAGCGCCCCTTTCACAGCACTGCCCTCACCCTACTGTTTGCGCTGCTAGTCTACTACTGTCATGGCTACCCCTAGTGTCCTTGCTTTTGACGCTGAGGGTCGGGCCATTGACTTTGATGTCTGGATAGATGACCTGCAGCTTTTCTTACAGTGCGACAGGACAGACGGCCTCTCCCTCTTTGACCTCACTTCTGGTGCCTCTCCTGCCCCCGCTGCTGATGCTGACGCCACTGTTCGCTCACAGTGGGCCACGCGCGATGCTGCTGCACGTCTTGCTGTGCGTCGCCACCTGCCTACCTCTGAGCGTGCGCACTTTAGCCAGTACAAGAGTGCTCAGACCTTGTACGACGCTGTAGTTGCGCGCTACTCCTCCCCTGCCACTGCTGCACTGAGCCGCCTCATGCTACCGTACCTCTTCCCTGACCTTGCTGCCTTTCCCACAGTCGCTGACCTCATTACGCACCTCCGCACTAGTGACGCTCGCTACCGCGCTGCGCTTCCTGCTGAGTTCTGCGCCAAGAACCCCCCCCCCATGTACATCACCCTCTACTACATAGTCACCCGGCTCCCTGACTCCCTTCGCGTAGTCAGGGACCACTTCCTCTCAGTTTGCCCCACCACTCTCACCGTTGTCCTCCTCGAGAAGTCCCTCCTAGCAGCAGAGAAGAGCATAGTCGCTGTAGGAGCCTCTCGTGGTGACCCTCGCACCCCCATCTTTGAGGGGTGTTCCCCCTCCCCCCTTTTGCCCTCTGTTGCCTCTGCTGCTGCGGCCGACCTCGCTGGGCTTGAGTCGGTCGGTGCGGCGTCTACCCCTAGCGGGAGACGTCGCCCTGGCAAGGGCAAGGGGGGCAGGGGCACTGGAGGAGCTAGCGGGGGCGGTGGAGGCGGAGGTGGAGGCGGTGGAGGGGGTGGGGGTGGCGGTGGGGGTGGTGGCGGGGGTGGAGGTGTCGGTGGCGGCAGTGGAGGCGGAGGCGGAGGCGGCGGTGGCGGTGGGAGCGGAGGTGGCGGCGGTGGAGGAGGAGGCGGCGGAGGAGGTGGAGCTGGTCGGGGTGGCGCTGCGCAGAGGGTCGGCTCCGGTGGTGGTCAGCGCCAGCAGC
Organism: Closterium sp. Naga37s-1; assembly: GCA_947471745.1. NCBI lineage: Eukaryota > Viridiplantae > Streptophyta > Zygnematophyceae > Desmidiales > Closteriaceae > Closterium > Closterium sp. Naga37s-1. Next base: position 267,227 of record CANJKZ010000819.1, read on the forward strand.
AGCAGCAGCAGCAGCAGCAGCGCACTCGTGACATCCCCTCCCCTCAGCAGCTCCGTGAGTGGTACACAGCACGCCAGAGGGGTGGGGGTACTGGTCCGTGCACCTACGTCCTCCGCACCGGCGACCGCGCGGGTGACCAGTGCGGGGGTGCGCACTCCACCCAGCGCTGCTTTGGCCGCCTGACGGACGCTTGGCGTCACCAGTTCCCTGAGGCCACTGAGATCCCCCGCTGGGGTGAGCTGTCTAGGGCGGGTGTAGCTGTCTTTGACCTTGACTTTGATGCTATTCTTGCTGCCATGTATACTGTGACTATTAGTGATGAGGGTGACTGTTACCGGTGTTTTCCGCCCGACCCGGGCATTGAGACTGCTGCTCTAGGTACTGGTGAGGCTGCTGCTCTAGGTGCTAGTGCGGCTGCTGCTCTAGGTGCGTCTGCTCCCTCAGGTGCTGGTGAGTCTGCTCTCTCAGGTTCTGCGTCGGCTTCGGCCTCCCACACCTTCACCCTTGACTCGGGGGCTTCTCGCTCCTTCTTTCGAGACCGCACCACACTCACGCCGCTTGGCCGGCCAGTTGCAGTCTCTCTGGCAGACCCCTCTGGGGGTCCTGTCCTTGCTCACTTTTCCACTGTCCTCCCGTGTCCGGCGGCCCCCTCTGGCACCCTGTCTGGTCTTTACCTCCCCTCGTTCTCTACGAACTTGGTGAGTGGTGCTGACCTACAGGATGCGGGGGTTCACCAGTTCACTCCTGCGAGTCAGCGGGTGACCCACTGCACGGACGCTCGGACAGGCCGACACCTGGCCACGTTTACACGTCGGCCGGGGTCGAGCCTGTACACACTGACTACTGCGTCTCCTCCGGTCACTGCGTCTGGTCAGGTAGCTGCGTCAGGTCAGGTGTTTGCTGCAGCGTCCAGGTCTGGTCCTGAGTCTGCCCCATGTTCGTGTCGCCTCCTGTCTCACGAGACTCTCCTCTGGCACCACCGCCTTGGTCACCCCTCCCTGCCTCGTCTCCGAGGCATGGCCTCCCGTGTCCTTGTCTCTGGTCTTCCCCGCTCCCTCCCTCCCCTTCCTCCGGGGCCTGGCCCTACCTGCGTCCCCTGTGTCGAGGGGCGGCAGCGGGCTGCCCCTCACTCCTCCCAGTTTCCTCCGACAGAGGCCCCGCTGCAGACGCTTCACATGGACGTGTGGGGCCCGGCCCGCGTCCGTGGACAGGGTCACGAGCGCTACTTCCTGCTGGTGGTTGACGACTACTCGCGTTACACCACAGTCTTCCCCTTGCGCAGCAAGGGTGATGTCACTGAGGTGTTGATCGACTGGATCCGCGCAGCTCGTCTCCAGCTCAGGCAGAGCTTCGGCTCGGACTTTCCTGTTCTGCGTCTGCACTCTGACAGAGGTGGAGAGTTCTCCTCTGGCCTTCTGCGAGCCTACTGTCGTGCACGAGGCATCCGCCAGACCTTCACGCTTCCGGACTCTCCACAGCAAAATGGGATTGCTGAGCGCCGCATTGGCATGGTCATGGACGTCGCCCGTACGTCCATGATGCATGCGGCTGCCCCCCATTTTCTGTGGCCGTTTGCTGTTCGGTACGCGGCGCATCAGATCAACCTTCACCCCAGGGTCTCCATGCCGGAGACCTCCCCAGCCTTGCTGTGGACGGGGAAGGTTGGCGATGCGTCTGCGTTCCGTGTCTGGGGATCTCGGGCGTTTGTCCGCGACTTGTCTGCGGACAAGCTGTCCCCTCGTGCTGCTCCTTGCGTCTTCCTTGGCTTCCCCCCTGACGCGCTAGGGTGGCAGTTCTACCACCCCACCTCTCACCGTGTTCTGTCCTCCCAGGACGTCACGTTTGACGAGTCGGTCCCCTACTACCGCCTCTTCCCCTACCGCACTCCGTCCCTCCCCCCGCCACCGCTCTTCCTTGTACCAGGTCCCCCCCCGGTAGACCCCCTCCCCCCTCAGGGTCCTGCCCCTTCAGGTGTGTCCCAGGTAGACGCAGTCGAGCCTGTCGAGGTTACTGGTGACTCTGGTGCTGCTGAGGGTGCTGAGCCTGGGGGTGCTGACTCCGGGGGTGCTGAGCGTGTGGGTGCTACGCCTGGGGGTGCTGAGCCGGAGGGTGCTACTACTGGGGGTCTTGAGCCTGGGGGTGCTGAGCCTGGGGGTGCTACTACTGGGGGTGCTGAGCCTGGGGGTGCTGAGCCTGGGGGTGCGGAGCCTGAGGGAGCTGGGCCTGCTCGTGTGGCGTCTGGCGGTGCTGAGCCTGGAGGTTCTCCGGGTGCTTCGTCTCGGCGGGAGCCACTCTCTCCACAGGAGCTGCGCGAGTGGTTTGCCCGGCGCTGGAGGCGTGCTGCTGGAGCTGGAGGTTCTTCGGCTGCTGAGGGTGCTGGTGCCGTGGGTCCCGGAGGTGCTCGTCCTGGGAGTACTGGAGCTGCTGGGCCTGCGGGTACGACTGGAGCTGGAGCTGCTGAGGGTGTTGACGCTGAGGCTACTGCTGTCGGTCCTGGAGGCGGTCCTGCTGGGGGTACTACTGGTGCGGCTGGAGGTCCTGGAGCTGGAGGTGCTGCTGGCGCTGGTGCTGCCGCTGGGGGTACTGGTGCTGTCCCTGCTGTGTCTGGAGTCGCCGCGCGGCCTCGGCCGTACTTCGTTCCACTCCTTCAGCAGGTTCTTGGTCTTCCGCCTTCTACTGGTCCTCCTCCTCCCTTAGAGTGTCCACAGCCTGTCCCGTCACAGTTCCAGTTACAGCCGGCCTCCCCACTGCCCGCTCCCTCTCCCTACACTGGTCCTACTGGAGGTCTTGCTGAGCGTCGTGAGCCTGCGTCCTGCCCTGCGTCGCCTGTCCGTGCTGCTCGCACTAGTGGTCGTGGTTCGCGTCAGCGTCCTCCTCCTGTCCCTGGCACGCACCGGATGTCTCTGCGTCCGTCCACTGCTCCTCTGCGTGCCCCTTTGCCTTCTCCTCCTGAGTCCTCTCTTCCTGCTCTTCCTGACCCGGAGTCGGACTCTCTTCGTGCTGCCAGTCCTACTGTCACACGTCTCCTTGCTACTGTTGTCACTGACCCTTCCTTTGAGTCCACTGCTGCGTCTGCCCTAGTTACTGAGCTCGTCGACTTTGCTGCTCGCTGTCGTCTAGACTACGCTGCTAGTCTTGTTGCTGAGTCTGTCTGTCCTCCGTCCGTCGGGGGTGAGTGTGCCCTTGGCACGGACGTCCTTGAGGACAGGCAGGAGGAGTTCCAGTGTTTGGCTGCTGCTTCACCTCATCTCGTGTCCGTACTGCTTACCCCTGAGGGAGACCCGGATGCACTTGACATCCCGACTCCGCGCTCTTACGCGGAGGCGATAGAGGGTCCCTACTCCTCTCAGTGGCAGGCAGCTATGGACGCAGAGATGGCTTCCTGGAAGTCCACAGGCACCTACGTCGACGAGGTTCCCCCGCCTGGGGCGAACATCGTCAGTGGCATGTGGATTTTCAGGGTGAAGCGGCCGCCGGGTTCTCCGCCTGTCTTCAAGGCGCGTTACGTGGCTCGTGGCTTTAGTCAGCGGCAGGGAGTTGACTACTTTCAGACCTTCTCTCCCACCCCGAAGATGACCACTCTTCGGGTACTGCTGCACGTAGCTGCTCACCGCGACTACGAGCTACACTCTCTTGACTTCAGCACTGCTTTCTTGCAGGGTAGCCTGCACGAGGAGATCTGGCTGCGTCGCCCACCTGGCTTCACTGGGTCTTTTCCTCCTGGCACCCAGTGGAGCCTCCGGCGGCCAGTCTACGGTCTCCGCCAGGCACCGCGTGAGTGGCACGACACACTGAGGACTACACTTGCGGCTCTTGGGTTTGCTCCCTCTACTGCCGACCCGTCGCTGTTTCTGCGCACCGACACTTCTTTGCCGCCGTTCTACATCCTCGTGTACGTCGACGACTTGGTCTTTGCCACAGCTGACACTGCTGGACTCGCCCACGTGAAGTCCGAGCTGCAGAAGAGACACACGTGCACAGACCTGGGTGAACTGCGCAGCTACCTTGGCTTGCAGATCACCCGGGACAGAGCACGCCGCACCATTACCCTGACTCAGTCACACATGGTGCAGCAGGTCCTTCAGCGCTTCGGCTTCACGTACTCCTCGCCTTAGGCCACTCCTCTGCCTACTCGCCACTCGCTCTCAGCTCTGCCTTCGGATGAGTCCGTAGAGTCGAGTGGCCCGTACCCAGAGCTTGTTGGCTGCCTCATGTACCTGATGACCTGCACACGACCTGACCTTGCATACCCTCTTAGCATTCTCGCACGCTATGTTGCTCCTGGGAGACACAGACCGGAGCACATGGCTGCAGCGAAGAGGGTGTTGCGCTACTTGTGCAGTACGTCGGGCATGGGGCTTGTGCTTGGAGGGCAGAGTCCAGTGGTCCTCACTGGGCACGCAGACGCTTCTTGGGCTGACGACCAGGCTACGCAGCGGTCGTCACAGGGTTACACCTTCAGCCTTGGTTCCGGTTCTGTTTCGTGGCGGGCTACCCGCTCGTCTTCTGTTCTCGGCTCCAGTTGTGAGGCTGAGATCTACGCTGGGGCCATGGCTGCACAGGAGCAGCTTCGCTGGCTCACCTACCTGCTGACTGACCTCGGAGAGCCGCCTCGTTCTCCTCCAGTGCTGTACGTAGACAACAAGGCCATGCTGGCCTTGTGTCGAGAGCAGAGACTGGAGCACAGAACGAAGCACATTGCTCTTCGCTACTTCCTTGCTCGTGAGCTACAGCAGCGTGGTCAGCTGCGACTTGCGTACGTGGCCTCTCAGGCCAACACTGCTGATATCTTCACCAAGGCACTTGCGCCTTGTGATCATCAGCGTTTCTGTACTCAGCTGGGCCTTGTGCCTACCTTGCCTCACTTGCTCACCCCTTGACCTTGTTTGTACTGTTGCATATATATATACACGTGCTCTTGCTTGTCTAGCCTTATATATATATGTAATCCTGCATGTGAACTGGCCTTGTGGCCTTGAACTTGTGCTCAGAATGTGTGGTGACTTTGTGATCCACCCTGAGCTTGCTTTGCTTTGCTTGACTGGTCTTGTGACCCCTTGTTCTCCCCCACTTTGCCTATGGGGGTGTGTCAGATTTATATGACAGAGCTACTGTAGGCTATAGTGGGGTAGCACATATGGGGTACAGTTGTTCTAGGGTTTGCATTTGTACCCAACTTTCCCTTAGTCATTCTCATTCCTGTTTTCTTCATTCACAAGGTGTCAGCTGGAAGAAGGCAGAACGGGAACTGCCGCGCTTCACATGGATGATGTACGCGCAATACAAGGATTAGAGTTTCCACGGAGGCTTCAAGAACATGCTGCGAAGCGGTGACTGGGAGACGTCGTACCCGAACCTCTTCCGCTTGTGGATGGCCGTCGTGGTGTTACCGCTCAGCACAGTGGAGTGCGAGCGTGGTTTCAATCGCCAGAACGTCATTAAGTCCTGGCTTCGTGGCAACCTGTGCGACGCCAGGCTTGCTGATCTCATGTGCATCTCTCTCCTGCAGTACAAGCCAGACTGGGACGATGTAGTTAAGCAGTGGCGTGGTGCAAGGCAGCAGCGCCCTGCAAAGGAAGTCAGTGGTGTGGCTAAGGGCAACAAGCGCAAGGGGCTGGCGGCAGAAGCAGATGACGTGGCACCAGAGACAGAGGCAGCTGAGAAGGCATACCCTGCCGTTAAGAAGCGACACAAGAGGGACAAGGTACCAGAAAGTGATAGTGAAGATGATGGCCTGGATGTCCGTGCAACGCTGACCCTTACCAGTGATTCTGACACAGAGTAGCTAAGTGATGGTGCTTCCTAGACTCGTAGTCTAGGTAGCTTAGAAGTTAGAAGCTGAACTGACTAGTGTAGAGTGGTTTATGCGAACTTTGTTAAACATAGAGTAGGCTGTTGGAAAATTTCTGATTTATAAGGTAGGACATATTCTAATATCTGATGCAGAAGACGGGCCCGAAGGGCCCGTCTGATGCGTCAGGCGGGTTCTGGCACTAGCGAGGACCCTGGGTAGGCCGCTCGAGTTTCGGTATGGCTCCTATGTGCGCGTCGCCTTTTAGATAGTCAGGTTCACGCAGATGAGTCTCTGTGGGCACACGCTTCAGGCGACCTTCCTAAGCCCGACGACCCTGCACCCTTAGGCGTTGACCCAAGCAGTGCAGACAGAGACCGTTATGCCCGCCAGCGTGCTGACATGACAACGTGGAAGTCGAGTGACGCTGCGGCCTGCATCGCCCTCAGCAGCCTCCTCCCTGAGTCTGAGGAGTCCCACTTCACTCAGATTCGCACGGCTAGTGAGTTCCTGGCTACAATCAAGGCCCGCTACGCTATTCCCACCATTGTCTCTCTTGGTCGCCTATTCCTCCCGTTCCTGTTTCCTGGCCTCGCCTCGTTTGAGCGCTCTGCTGACTTGATTGCTCACCTGCGCTCGCTCGATTCTAGCTACCGCGCTGCCTGCACTAACGCACAGCTTGCACTGCTCCCTCCCCCTATTGCGATTACTATCTATTTCATCGCCACTACCCTCCCTGACCGCCTTGCCTCGGTTCGTGACGCGCTTCTTTTGAAGCACCCTAGCGAGCTCACTATTGAGGTACTTGACTCTGCCCTCAAGGACGTCGAGAGCAACCTCCGATCGGTAGCCTCCGCCTCTGGTGATGTGCCCCCTCCACTGTTTCACGGGTGCACTGTCCCTCAGCTGCCCACCTTTACTGCCTCCCTCGCCACTGCCGCTACTGACGTGACCGCAGCTGCTGTTACGACTTCTTCTCGGTCTAGGGGTAGGAGTGGCAGGAGAGGCTGTCAGGGTGCGGGCGGAGGCGGTGGAGGTGGCGTGGAGAGCAGTGGTGGCAAGAGTACAGAGGTTGGAGGAGCCACTCGTGCAGCGGCTAGTGACTCCCCTGCTGCAGCTAGTGGCGGTGACGCTCGGGTTCGTCAGGCACCTGCTGGTCCACCAGCTGCAGGTGCTGGAGTGGCGGCTTGGTACCTGACTCAGCGGCAGCACCAGCAGCAGCCACTCCTCTCGCAGCAGCCATAGCAGCAGCAGCGGCAGCAGCAGACTCCGGGGCAGGGGTCAGGACCGCGTCAGCCGTCGCGTGGTGCCGTCCACTCTCTCTGCACCTATCTCGTTCAGACAGGTGCTCGCCGAGGCCTCCCCTGTGGCCGCACCCACCCACCGGGTCAGTGCTTTGCTCAGCTCACTGACACACTTCGTGCGGCCTACGGCGTTGGCGGCCCTGCCCCTGACTGGCTTCCCCTTGTTCAGACGTACGGCCCAGCTCTGTGGGGCATGTCGGCTTCTCACCTGCTTGATCTCTTAGGAACTCCTCATGCTATGTATGTTGTTGTTGACTCTAGTGCTTCTGACTCTGTTTACTCGAGTGTTGTTAGCTTAGGTGCTAGTGTTGCTGAGGTGCCTGTTGCTAGCGTAGGTACTTGTGTAGACACTAGTCTAGGAGCTACTCCGGAGGACACTTCGCTGTCTTTCACTCTGGACTCCGGAGCTTCGCACTGTTTCTTCCACGACCACACCACGCTTACTCCGCTTCCTGCGCTGGTCTCTGTAGCACTGGCTGATGCCACTTCGGGGCCAGTCAGTGCTCACTACACTACTACGCTCCCGTGCACAGCAGTTCCCTCGGGTTTCCTGACGGGCTTCCACGTCCCCCCGTTCTCCAGGAACTTGGTGGGTGTGAGGTCGCTCGTGAGTAGTCACGTGGGTGTGTGGTTTGAGCCTTCTGGCGAGACTGCGGTTTGTGTCGACGGGGACACGTACGTGCCTCTGGCCACCTTTACCGCTGAGCAGAGCTCTGGTCTCTACATACTTCACACTGGCCCCCGAGGGCAGCAGCAGCAGCAGCAGCAGCTGCTGCCCCCGACCCCTGTTACTGCCCCCCGTCAGGTTCTCGCGTCTCACCAGGTTGCCGCGTCTCACCATGTTGCTTCGTCTTGCTCCTGCCGGTCGCTTGCTCACCCCACAGTTCTGTGGCACCACCGCATGGGGCACCCGTCCATTCCTCGCCTGCGCACTATGTCTAGTCAGCGTCTTGTCTTAGGCCTCCCGCGTGTCTTGCCGTCGCTGCCGCCTTCGCTTGCACCACCTTGCGGTCCCTGCGTCGAGGGTCGGCTGCGCGCCACCCCTCACTCCTCCTCCCTTCTTCCGGCCACCGAGCCCTTCGAGACTCTCCACTTGGACGTCTGGGGCCCCGCCCCTCGCCCTGGCCCTGAGCGAGAGAGTTTCTTTCTGGTGGTCATTGACGACTACTCTCGCTACACCACAGTGTTCCCCCTGGCAAAGAAGTCTGAGGTGACTTCTACGCTGATCCGGTGGTTACCTACCACTGTGGACACTCGGGGTCGTCGTGTCAGCTCTCTTCACTCCGACCGCGGGGGTGAGTTTCGCTTCGGCATTCTCGCTGGATTTTGTCGTGAGCAAGGCATCCGTCAGTCATGGACACTTCCAGAGTCCCCACAGCAAAATGGGGTTGCTGAGCGCCGCATAGGCTTGGTCATGGAGATTGCACGCACCTCCATGATCCACGCCCGTGCGCCCCATTTTCTGCGGCCCTACGCGGTTCGGTACGCCGCCATGTGTCTCTCGGCCAGAGGCTTCACCGACCAGTCTTTGGACCGGGTCCCTTGGTGTTGCGTCGCGTTTTCGTGTCTGGGGCTGCTTGGCGCTTCATTGCGACACCTCCGCGAACAAGCTCTCCCCTCGCGCCCTTCCTTGTGTCTTCCTTGGTTTTCCCGAGGACTCCTCTGACTTCACCTTTTACCACCCTCCCCTTCACCGGTTTTTTTACTCCCGCGACGTTCGTTTTGTGGAGTCAGTCCCCTACTACACTCGGTACCCCTGTCGAGGTCTCTCGGTTACTCCCCCCCCTCTCTTCCTGACTCCCGCTCCCCCTCCTGCCCCTCCGGTACAGCCCCCCCCCCCCCCCCCCTGGTCCAGCCCCGTCACGTGTGTCACACGCTACCCCCCCCCCCCCCCCCTCGGTAGCCCCTCAGGTGCCGTCCCCTTCTCCACAATCCTCCTCACAGCCTACTGCAGACGCTGCGGGAGCAGGTGCTCATGTCGAGGACCCTAGGGGTGCTACCTCTAGAGGTGTTGGAGTTGGAGCTGAGACTGTGCCTGCACGAGGCCCTGGTGCTGGGGGTGCTGGAGTTGGAGCTTAGCCTGTGTCTGCAGGAGGTTCTAGTCTTCGGGGAGCTGGTGTTGGTCAAGCTGTCCCTGGGGGTGCTCGGACTGGGGGTGCGGGTGCGCCCTCTACGGGACCTGGAGAGTCTGGGAGTGGCCGCGTTGCTGCTGGTGGTGCTGGCTCTGGGGGCGGTGCGACTGGTGCGCTGGAGAGCAGTCCTGGGGCTACCACCGCCCCAGACACTACTCCTCCCCCCCACCCCTACCTGACCCGGCACCAGGCCCGTCTTCGCCTTGCACGTGAGGAGCAGCTGGAGTTGGAGCGGGAGGGGCGAGAGTTGGAGCGGCAGCAGCTGGAGCTAAAGTAGCAGGCGCAGCAGCCGCAGCTGCAGGAGTAGTTGGAGGAGCAGCAGCCGCAGCTACAGGAGCAGTTGGAGCAGCAGCAACCACAGCTGGAGGAGCCGCAGCCGCCGCAGCAGGAGCAGCAGCAGCAGCAGCAGCAGCAGCAGCAGCCACCACCTCCGCCTCCTGTCTCTGGCCTTAGGACCCTCGGTCTCCCCTCTCCCTCTCCTCCCCCCTCTCCCTCTCTTCCTGTCTCCGGCCACGTTTCCTCCGCGTGACCCCACCCCAGCTGTTTTCCCCCGTTCTCAGCCTCCGTTGTCCCCTCCTCTTTCTCACGCTTGGACTTCTCGCTCTCGTTGTGCTCGTCCCTCGTCCCATGTCCCTCTCACTGACCTCCGTATTGTCCTGTTCCGTCCTAGTCCGCCTCGTTCGTCTCCGTCTGTGCTTCCTTCTCCTCCTGAGTCGGCCCTCACTGCTTCCCTCTCTACTCCTGTCATTGACTACTACTGCACGTACCGACCTGTTCTCTCTCGTGTTCTCGCCTCTCTTGTTACGGACCCTCGTGCCTCTCTGTCCTCTGTCTCCGCTCTTACTGCCGCAGTCAGTGAGTTTGCCTCTACTCGCCGCCTTGACTACGCCACTATTCTTGTGGCTGCTCCTCCTACCTTTCCTCTGGCCGTCGGGGGTGAGTCTGCCCTTGGCTGTGACGCCCTAGAGGACAGGCAGTTTGAGCTAGAGTTCCTGGCAGCCGCTTCCCCTCATCTCTGTGCCATGCTGCTCGCCCCTGAGGGAGACCCCGACGCCCTTGACATACCTACTCCTTGCACTTACGCCGAGGCAGTGTCAGGGCCTTGAGCCTCTCAGTGGAGAGCTGCCATGGACTCAGAGATGGCCTCCTACAGATCCACAGGCACCTACGTCGACGAGGTTCCCCCCTCTGGGGCGAACGTAGTCGATGGCATGTGGATCTTCAGGGTGAAGCGGCCAACGGGATTTCCTCCGGTCTTCAAGGCGCGCTATGTGGCTAGAGGTTTCAGTCAGCGCGAGGGAGTTGACTTCTTTCAGACCTTCGCGCCTACCCCGAAGATGACCACTCTTCGGGTGTTACTGCGCGTAGCAGCACAGAGAGACAACGAGCTACACTCTCTCAACTTCTCCACTGCCTTCCTTCAGGGTAGCCTACACGAGGAGGTCTGGTTGCGTCGTCCCTCTGCTTTCACTGGCACTTTCCCTCCTGGGACCCAGTGGAGGCTGACGTGAGCGGCACGACACCCTTCGTTCTACCCTGTCTGACCTTAGTTTCAGCCGTCTTCTGCCGACCCGTCGCTGTTTGTTCGTCGTGGCTCCACACCGTTCTTCGTACTGGTCTATGTTGACGACCTGGTTTTTGCCACTGCTGACAGGGTTGCTTTGGCTGACGTGAAGCGCGGACTGCACAAGAGACACACGTGCACTGACCTTGGTGAGTTGCGCCACTACCTTGGCCTGCAGATCACCAGGGACAAAGCCGCTCGCACCATTACACTCTCACAGTCACACATGGTGCAGCAGGTCCTTCAGCGGTTCGAGATTCAGCACTCCACAGTACAGCGCACACCTCTTGCTGTTGACCACAAACTCAATGGACCCTTTCCTGACGAGCCGTTTGAGCCTAGTGGTCCCTACGCAGAGCTTGTGGGCTGCCTCATGTACCTGATGACTTGTACTCGCGCGGACCTCGCCTTCCCTCTCAGCATAATTGCTTGCTTTGTTGCGCCAGGGAGACACCGTCCAGTTCACTGGACAGCTGCTGTGAGGGTGGCGAAGTACCTAGCGACGACATCAGGCGTGGGGCTGGTTCTTGGAGGGAGACAGTCTGTCGTACTTACTGGACATTGTGACTCTTCTTACGCTGACGACGCCGAGACTCACAGGTCTACTCCGGGGTACTGCTTCAGCCTGGGCTCTGGAGCTGTTTCGTGGAGGTCCACGCGTTCCTCCTCGGTCTCGACCTCTACCGCTGAGGCTGATATCTACGCTGGAGCCATGGCTGCACAGGAGCTGCGTTGGTTGACTTTCTTGCTCACCGACCTTGGTGAGCGCTGCACCAACCTTGTTCACTGACAACAAGGCGTCGATTCTCCTCTGTCGAGAGCCGCGACTGGAGAGCAGAGTGAAGCACATCAATGTCAGGTACTTTCTTCTGCGAGAGTTGCAAAGGCGTGGACAGGCTCGCTTCGACTTTGTAGAGTCCGAGGCCAACACTGCAGACATCTTCACCAAGGCCATTTCGCCTTGTGACCACCAGAGGTGTTGTGTGCAGTTAGGTCTCGTTGACACAGGTTCTCGCCTTGCGTAGTCTTGAGTTCTCTACTTGATTTGTTTGTACGCTTTATATATACCTCTGTGAACTCTTGAACTGGCCTTGTGGCTCTTTTGCTTGTGCTCAGAGTGTGTGGTGACATTGTGATCCACCCTGAGCTTTGTTGCTTTATGACTGGTCTTGTGACCGTACGTTGTTGGTTTTGCTTGACACCCCTCACTTAGGCTATGGGTGTGTCAAATGTTATAGTCTTAGTGATGTGTGTCATATGGGGTACAACAGTTAGGGTTAGGTTTATGTACCCCAACCAAGCTTAGTGAAATCACCATTCCGTTCTTGACACTCCCTCCCCCTCCCCCCCCCCTTCCTCCCTCTCTCCTCCTCCCTAGCTGCCCTGTCGCGGCCTCGTCCCGGCCCCGCCGCCGCGTCTGCAGCTGCTGCCCGCCACCCCTGCAGCTCCTGCCCGCCGCCAGGCCTGCTGCTGCTCGACGGCACCGCGCCGGCCGTTACTACCCGCCGCCGTGTCTGCTGCTTCTTGACGTCGCCGCGCCTGCCGGTGATGGCCGCCGCCGCGTCTGCACCTGTTGTCTGCTGCCGCACCTGGAGCTACTACCAGCCGCCGCACCTCCTGCTGCTTGACATCGTTGCGCCTGCTGCTGCTGCTGCTGCCCGTCTCCGCTCATGCTGCTGCTGTACATAGCCGCGCCTGCTGCTGCTGCACACCGCCGCGTCTGCATCTGCTGCCCACCGCTGCGCCTGCTGCTGCTTGACGTCGCCGCGCATGCAACCGCGACAATGCTACCGCCCTTCCGCGAACGCATCGCTACGCCGCTTGTTGTGTCACCCGCTGTCTGCATGCCTGCATCTGACCGTCTCCTCCTCCGCCTATGGCTGTCCCTCTCATCCACTGCAGCTTTGCCCCTGCTCACTCCTGTCATGGCGTCTGGTTTCGTCATGCAGCCCGATGCGAAGAGGCGGGCTCGACTTTGACGCTCGGCTGCTCGACGTTAAGCTCCACATGTGGAGCCAGCGCCAGGACGACGTCTCTCTGTACGGCCACGCGTCGAGTGAGCTACCTCGCCCTCAGTGTCCTACTGCTTTTGCCACTTAGCCCATGTTGGAGGAGCAGGAGGCTTACCGCATGGCCCCGCTTGCGGGTTTAGGGTTGCGTAACGATGCTTTTGTCCTTGCGCTTAGTCGGTTCCTGCCGCTGGCAAAGCAAGCGCACTTTCGCCAGGTCGAGACGGCGAAGGCGTGTCTTGATGATATGGTTGCTCGCTACTCCACCCCCTCCTCTGCTATTATGGGGCACCTACTCGTGCCCTTTTTCTTTCTTGATCTCTCTGCTTTCTCCACTGTTGCTGAACTATCTACCCACATGCGCTCGCTTGACATTAGCTTCCGCGCTGCTTGCACCACTGACGACCTTGCTGACCCCCCCCCCCCCCCCCATGTATGCCACCTTGCCCTTTCTATCGGCTCGCCTCCCTCTTGTCCGCGTCACCCTCCTTGCCATGCATCTCATGCTTCTGACTATCGATATCATTGAGACTCGTCGCCTCCGCACCATCGCTTCCACCACTAGTGTGTTAGCCCCCCCCCCCCCCCCATCTTTGAGAGGTACGCTCCGCCCTAGTTCCCTACCCCAGCTGTCTCTGCTGCTGTTCCTGAGCCTACAGTCACAACGGAGGTCACTGCCTTCTTTGCCCCCTCTGATGGGCGGGGACGGCATAGGGGTGGTCGTGGTCGTGGAGGAGGTGGAGGTGCTGGTACGTTGGGGGGTGTACGTATGTATAATGGTACTGACTCTTCTTCTGTTGTCGTCTTCGCATTTGCCGCAGCCACCGGAGCCGGTCGTTGTGGACTCGGGAGGTGCTGCCGCTGTGCATGTTGGTTCTTTGGGAGCTGCCGTTGTGGGTGCCGGCTCTCGGGGTGCTGGTTCTGGGGTTGCTGACGTTCGGAGTGCTAGTTTAGGGTGTGATGCCACATGAGGTACTGGTACTTGGGGTGTCGCGGGCGTTGGACGTCCGGCGCCGCAACATCTACAGCCGTTGCCGCAGCATCAGCAGCCGTTGTTGCCGCCGCCGCCTGTCTTTGATCTTCCCCTTCTTGGTCTATCTTCTGGCTTGACTGACCGACCACATGCTCCTCCCACACCGTCTCTCCCAGTCAATGGTTCCACGTTTCCTCCCCAGGTCTAGTCTTCCGCTCGTTTTCCGCGTTGTCTTCTCCTTTGTCCGCTCATCCCTCCCACTACTGGGTTCGTCGTCCCTCTCGTGCTCGCTCCGTGTCTCCTCTTCCTAGTGTCCACCCTATGCTCCTCCGTTCCCGCGTTTCTCGTGCTTCGCATCCCTCTTTTCACCTGTCGCCTCCTACGTATTCCTTTGCTGTGTCCTCTACTCTGTTCTCTGTTTTTCTTCTGACCACTCGCCCTACGGTCTCCCATGTCCTTTCCTCCCTCGCCCCACCGCTCTTGTCGCTGACTTTGCCTCCACCCGCCTTGACGACGCCATTCAGTTGGTCTCTGCTCATTCCTCTCCTCCATCCGTCGGGGGTGCTCCTTCCCTTGAGAGTGACCTCCTAGAGGACAGGTAGTACGAGCCGGCTTTTCGTGCGGTCGCTGCTCCTCATCTCTATGCCATGCTCCTAGTCCCTGAGGGTAGCCCAGACGCTGTTGACATTCCGATCCTCACACCTACACTTAGATATTCTCGGGACCCTAGGCCTCTCAGTGGATAGCAACCATGGACGTAGAGTTGTTGCATGTAAAATTATAATGGACACCTGGGCTTGCTGCAAAGCCACCCGAATGGCAGCCCCAAGTTATTTTTGCAAGTACCACTCCCTGCCCCTTTGTCACATCGCTACCTGCGGCTTATGTCGCCCTGATCCTTAAACCACTGCCCGTAGCTCCCTCCCGAGCAACCCCAGGGTTCTGCGTTGAGGGAAGTGAGTTGCACTCCCCTATGTTGCTCCAAGAGGGATTTGTAATCCGTCACTTTCTGCTTTTCTTTCTCATTGGCGGCAAAACCCACCTTGCGACCAATCTGCCCATGATGTTGCGCAGGCTGAGAGATGTCAACAACGCTTACCTCAAGCACATGCCCTTCCTCCTCTCTCGGTCTCTGAACCACCACATTCATTTTCTTCTTCAGAAAGTGAATCGTCATCTACCGTCACTACCCCTCCCAACCCCTTAATTCTCCTGAACACCACGGACTTAACTGCGTCATGGACTCGTGAAGGGGCGTACTCATGCTTGCAATTGCGGGTACGATGGGAATTAGAAGGATCAGCAAACTCGAACCCACGAACACACGCAACCAGGGCTAATCTTTTTATTTGAGCTACCCTTATTATCAGTGTAGTACAAGTGCAAAAACCTGATTATCAGTGTTGTCAAAGTTATATTTAATATATCCTGCTTGCTGTAGTTATTGTAGTGTAGTTATCTGATTGTTTGGTTGGTGGTGCACCCGTTTGTTCTTTGCTATATGTTCCCTCAACCTATAGTGAAGCTCAACCATTCTCGCTTACCTTGGCCACAATTCTCTCGATACTCCTTGGCCTAGGTTACTAAGCCTAGGCCTAGCTAAACCCTAGCTACGAGTTACGTTACCGTTCTGACATGGTATTGAGCTAGGTCCGATTAGGACCGTTTTCAAATGGGCCCACCTTTAGCACTCGAAATGGCACGCCCCTTGGTGCGCCTCGTGAGCGCTTTCTTGTTTTCAGCCCGTCGCCCGCGTATTACCAGCAACGCACCCCAACGTGCACGCCAGGAACGCACCAGCGAAAACGCCGGCGGACCCGCCAGAGAGTACACCGACGGACTCGCCAGCAAACCTGCCAACGGACCCGCCGTCGGTTCCGCCAACGAGAGCGCCAGCAAGCCCGCCGACGGACCCGCCAGCAAGCACGCCGACAGACCCGCCAGCAAACCCGCCGCCGCTCTTACCCCCCGTCGGACCCTCGACCCGGCGCTGCCTTCCTCGTCGCCCTTTCCCGTCACGCTGCCTCGTCGCGACTCCGTGGCACGGAAACATCGACGGTCGCAGTGGGGGGGGGGGGGGGGGGGGGGGGGGGGGGGGGGGGGGGGGGGGAGAGGAGAGGGGAAAGGTGTGGCGGCCGTTGCTTGAGCACCAACACCAGCCCACGTTTCGTCCCGTCCCGTTCCGTCCCCGCCCGCCCTCCCGTCGACTTCGCAGCTGCTGTGAAGGGAGTGGCGGGAATGGCAGGAGTGGCAGGAGAAGCTACTGCTCCGTCCCCGCCCGCCTCCCGTCGACTTCGCAGCTGCTGTGATGGGAGTGGCGGGAATGGCGAGCGTGGCGGGACTGGCGGGAGAAGCTACTGCTCCGCCACTGCACGCTCCAGATCGTACGCGACCCGCAAGCCCGCCAGCAAGCGACCACGCGGAACCGCCAGCAGTGCCACCGCCAGCAGCGACACCGCCAGCAGAGACCCCGCCAGCAGAGACCCCGCCAGCAGAGACCCTGCCAGAAGGGACCCCGCCAGCAGATACCCCCGCCAGCAGAGACCCCGCCAGCAGAGACCCCCACCAGCAGAGACCCCCGCCAGCAGAGACCCCCGCCAGCAGAGACCCCGCCAGCAGAGACCCCGCCAGCAGAGACCCCGCCAGCAGAGACCCCCGCCAGCAGAGACCCCGCCAGCAGAGACCCCGCCAGCAGAGACCCCCGCCAGCAGAGACCCCGCCAGCAGAGACCCCGCCAGCAGCTACACCGCCAGCAGAGACCCCACCAGCAGCTACACCGCCAGCAGCGACCCCGCTGCAGGGACTACCGTGGGTGGGGCAGGGGTGTGGAGGAAGGAGGGGGGGGGGGGGGGGGGGGGGGGGGGGGGTGCGGTCCAAGGGGGCGGCTGTTATGGGGGGTGAGGTTAAGGGGGGGTGGTTGAATGAGTGTGGGGATTTGGGGGTTACTAAGAGGGGTTTCGCCATGCTTGGCTCCCCCCCACCTCCTCTCCTCGTCACTCTCTCACCTCCCCCCTTTGTAAAAGGGGGTTACTACGAGGGTTTCGCCACGGGTGGCTCCCCCTCAACTCCTCGCCTCATCCCTCTCTCACCTCCTCCTTGGTACTTCTCCCCTCTCCTCTCCTCTCTCCCTCTCGCCTCCTCCTCCTCATTTAACTCTCTGCCGTCATCCACTGCGCCAGGTGTACCCCTTCAGGGGGTGTTGACTGCACTAGTTATTACTGCAAGCAGGCTAACGGGGTGTGTCAAAGTTATATTTAATATATCCTGCTTGCTGTAGTTACTGTAGTGTAGTTATCTGATTGTTTGGTTGGTGGTGCACCCGTTTGTTCTTTGCTATATGTTCCCTCAACCTATAGTGAAGCTCAACCATTCTCGCTTACTTTGGCCACAATTCTCTCGATACTCCTTGGCCTAGGTTACTAAGCCTAGGCCTAGCTAAACCCTAGCTACGAGTTACGTTACCGTTCTGACAAGTGTTACCCCTTGTAAAAACCCTGATGCATCAGGGTTTAGGCTGTTTTTGTAAAATCTACCCTGTCGCATCAGTGTTCGTAAATGACAAACCCTGGTGAATTGTTTTTAACGTTGCACTCGATACAAATTTTTTTAATCATCATCAGATATGCCACAAATGGGGGGGTGGGGGAACTGGGGGGCGGTTTCGGTTTCGCCAGTTGGCAATCGGGATTCGGGAATCCCGGGTTACGGGAAAGGGGGGGTGGGGGAACTGGGGGGCAGGGGGGGTATGGATCTCAATTCAGGGTAAAACTCATTATGGAAATCGGGAACCCTTAGTCATCAGTGTGCCTTAAATTTAAACCCTGGCACATCAGGAAAATCTTGACTCCTAAAAAAATTACCCGGGACCATCAGTGTGACTACCAAAAACCACCCTGATTATCAGGGTATCAGGGTGATTTACACTGATAAAATTAGCCCTGCACGCAACCATGATGAACATGTGACAAAAACATTGTATACAAGGATAAGACGTGATGCAAATATTGTCAGAGGTCCACTGGTGATCCCCGATTGATCCTAGGGAAGGGTTACAGGCTTGTTGTCCTGGGGGTTTATGGGCGCACTGAACCGCTACTTAACAAGCCCTTTTATCCCAATGGTCTAGTGGTTGGGATTTTGACATGGTATCAGAGTGAAGGTCTCGGGTTCGAATTTCAGTGTGTGCACTTCGGGCATCCCAGTGCGGGGGGGTGTCAGAGGTCCACTGGTGATCCCCGATTGATCCTAGGGAAAGGTTACAGGCTCGTTTTCCTGGGGGGTTATGGGCGCACTGACCCGCTACTTAACAAGCCCTTTTGTCCCAATGGTCTAGTGGTTGGGATTCCGACAAATATGTGTTAAGATAAGAACCTAGGAGATTAGGAGCTTGGAGGGAGACTAGCATAGCGAGATGGATATCGAGGGAGTTTGGGTTGGCCAAAGAGATGTTTCACTATAGGAAAACAGAAACATATAGGAGAAAGGGGGGAAGGTGCACCACCAACACAACAAGTATATAACTACACTAGGAGCTACTGTAGGCAGGTATATAAATGCATACAAATACATTTCAACACACCCCCTAGCTGCCTACAGTGAGAACCATGTGCAGCAACACCCCCTGAAGGGGTGCACGACGGGTAGAGAGAGAGAGAGAGGAGAGGAGGAGGTGGGCGGCTACTGAAGCTGCTGGCACACTGGCAACTGGAGCAACTGGCTCACGGGCTACTGGGGTAACGGGCTCGTACACCTGGAGCATCCCGCTCTTACGGCTAGAGCAACTGACCCACTGGCGACTGGAGAAACAGGCTCACTGGCGACTTGCGCTGCTGGCTTCACGGCGGCCACCCCCCTCTAACCTCTCCAACCTCCCCCCCCCTAAACCACCCCCTTACAACGTCGGAGACAACTGGAGCAAGGAGAAAACAAGGAGGAAGAAGCTGGAAATGGAGAGGAGAGAGGAGGAGGAGAGGAAGTGCAGCGGAAGGAGGAGGAGAAGGGGGAGGCGGCTGCCACAAACCCGCCACCCCCACACCCTCTTCCCCCCCCCCCCCCCCCCAAACGCGGCACGAACTGCAGGTGCACGGGCAGCGATGAGGAGGAGGATTAGGGAGGGGTGGGAGGGTTCAAGGGGGCTTAAGCACCCCCGTAGCCGCGGGCGCGAGCCCCGCCACATCCCCCCCGCAACGTCCACCGTAGAAGAGAGCGGCGGCAGGTGCGGAGGCGGGGAGCGGGGTGGCGATGGCGGGGGCGCTGGCGGCCGCTGCTGGCGCTGGCGCTCGCGACCAGCGCTGGCGCATGCCGCTGGCGCTGACGCTGGCGCTGGGGACCGGTGCTGGCGCTGGCGCTCGCGACAGTCGCTGGCGCACGTCGCTGGCGATCGCGCTGGCGTCAGCGACGGTCAGAGGCGCTGCTTCTGGCGTCCGCGACCAGCGACGGGGCGACGTGACAGCGCGCGGGACGGGGCGACCAGCGCGTGGGGCGGGTAGCACGGGGCGTTCAGCGCGGGGCAGGCAACGAACGAGCGCCTCGAGGGGCGCTGCAACGGTCGCCATGGCAACGATGGCAGCCATGGCGAATGAAAAATAAGAAGGTCCTTAGAAGGACCCAGCTCTTAATACCATGTTAAGATGAGAACCTAGGAGGTTAGGAGCTTGGAGGGGGACTAGCATATCGAGATGGATATCGAGGGAGTTTGGGTTGGCCAAAGAGATGTTTCACTATAGGAAAACAGAAACATATAGGAGAAAGGGGGGAAGGTGCACCACCAACACAACAAGTATATAACTACACTATGAGCTACTGTAGGCAGGTATATAAATGCATACAAATACATTTCAACAATATGGTATGCTCCCGGAAACAGATATATAGAACTCACTGTGTTTAAGTAAAAACAGGATGGATTGACTGATATTTAACAAACATGGAGAGCAAACTCATGTTTTCTCAAATAAGTATTGTATGAAGACTTCCAGATTCATAAAGCAATATTTTCTATGTCATGAATGGTAGTTGGACATGTTCAGATTTCTGGAGGAGGGTGCCATCTGGAAGCTCAAATCATTGGCGGTGTGGTCAGCAAAATCTAGGAAGCTGGCGTGGACACATCCATTCAATGATTGCCGCGTGGCAATAATACCCAGATTACCGGACCATGGCCAGCCCCGTGCTGCTGACTCTGGGTGCCCGCATCAATGTGACCCCTGATTTTCGCTGCTTCTGGAATGAATTCCTCCGCTTTTGGGGTGAAGCTCTCCGCTTCAGGCGAAGCCTTCCGCTCGCCGGTTGGGTTTGCGGGGATGGCCCCGCAAAGCACCAGCACGGGGCGGGTGGGGCTGCGTGGGATTTCTCGAGCGTGGGGTGGGGTTGGAAAGGTCTTCCATCATCACACGGCATTCTCAAACCCTACATTCTAGCATCAAAATCCCCCCAGCGGATTCCTGCATCTAATCTCCTTGCGAACAACCACACCAGCCCTACTCTCTATCGTCATCCAACCATGTCTTGGCAATCCTACGTCGATGATCACCTGATGTGTGCCCTTCCGCACGGAGGGTCGTTGAAGGCGGCTGCACTTTATGGTCTGGAGGATGGCAGCTGTTGGGCGCAGAGCGCTGCAATGCCAGCGGTAAGATTATAACCTCGTATGGTTATGGTTCTTATCTCTGCTGACGCGTCAACTAACTTACTACTCCCCCCATTATCAGGTGGCTAAAACGCAGTTCGACGCTATTGTGGACGCGTTCGACAATCCACAGACGCCGCTTGCGTCGAATGGGCTGTTTCTGGGTACAGAAAAGTTCATGATGGTGGCGGGTGACCCTGGCAATGTCATTCGTGGCAGAAACGGCGAAGACAAGGCAAAGGTACTATCTCGTTCTTTCGCGTCCCTATCACCGTCGCAGATTTCGTCGTTAATTGTTTTCCTGAATCGGAGGCCGGTTTGATTGCAGGGCCGGAAAGCCGGTGGCTGCTGCATCAAGAAGACTACCAGTGCTTTAGTCTTCGGCATTTTCGAAGAGCCTGCAACGGCAGGTGACACGAATGTGGTTGTTGAGAACATGGGCGATTACCTAATCGGCCAGGGTTACTAGCCGGCTGTCGGAGTCAACGAATAGGTTCGTGTGGATGCTGCGAACTTCGTGAAGCCAACACGAGATATCTTCGTATTTAGTGAAAGCATTGTTGCTGTTCTGTTACTTGGCACTGAGTATTGGAACTTGTAAGCTAGGAATTCATCACGGCATTCCGTTTAGAAGTTGAATTTAAACCTCCTGATATAGTTCCTTTTAATCTACCGTTGTCCATGGGGAGGGGAGGGGGTAGGCTGAGCGGCGACAGTGTAAAGCAGGCGTTTAGGGTGAACAAACTGGTGGTGGTGTTTCTGGATAAAGTGCTTGAGTAGGCTAAGCAATGCTATCCAGAACTTCACATCACAGCCACTGGCTATGCCCATGTACGGTAGTACTGAGGAGGAGACTGGAGGGAGTTATACGGTACCTCAGTTGGGACGGGAAGTAAGGTTGCAGAACGACTGTTACCGTACATGTGACTTTGAGGACTTGGAGTGAATCCAATTTCCTCCTATGAAAGACTCCCCCCACTTCTCTCCCCCAACTCCACCTACCTTGCATACCCCCCTCACGCTTTTCCCTCTCCCGCCCCCTTCTTTTTCCTCCATAAACAGGGGAGGGTGGGGTGGGGGGATGCTTGGTGAACATACAGTATATTCAGTGCACAGATTAGACATGGTTAGCAGAAAAACTGGCACGGTTTGAATTTGCCTTCCCAAACAGTCCTAGCTTGCTGGGCTGGTGCCAGGCTCTCTCTCAAGATGTAGCAACTGAATCTATATATTGTAACGCGTCATAAGCTGAACTAGAAAGAGGGTTTATATATGCCTGCTTCGGGACTGCGTGTCTGATGCACCCATCCCAGGTCGCAGCTATTTTTACCGCACACTCCGCAGGTAGGTGTCCGCTTGGTGTACGGTACATCAGGTCAGGTGTCTCGGCCACAGACAAATGTGAGTTCTCTCCTGCATGGATCTTGTCAAAACTTGTGGCCAAGGGAAGGTCGTGCAAAGCCGAAGCTGACTGCCAGTTCGGGCTGTCATCAGGGAAGGATGGCCACAACATATTTCTCTTGGGTTGGAGGGGGGGACGATGACGCACGGCACAGAACTTCGCATACATCTCGTCTGGTGTGCAGTCGTTCCTGTGATGTGCAGGGCTTCCTTCATTCGCACATCGCCCCGGGGCACTGGGGCAATGGATGTATGGAGTTTTGGCCAACCACACTCACCCACCCAGATGACCGAGACACCTCCCCCGACTAGGTGAAGCCCCAGGTGGGGAGGAACTGATGAGGAGGCGATTTCTCGCGACTCGTAGAATGTGAGACGCCGCGCGGGGGGAGCAATTCCAAATTCCAACACAAACTCCAAGCTATCTTGCACGAGTTATCAGCCCAAGCCTGTGTAGAGCTGAGCTCTGTAAAATACAATTCCAGTGCCAACACGACTGGCATTACCCTACCTAGCGAGGTTTTTTCCTCTGACGCCTGTGCACGTCCGCTTTGCAGCCACATTTTACATATAGCTGTATCAGTTCAGTCGTGCAACAGGCTTCTTTCAACGGTAGTGACGATTCACGTGAAATTCCGCCGTCTCGCGGTAAGGCAGTTCAGGACGGTTCGACAGAGACTCTTCGCCAAGTCAGATTTTACTGATGAAGTGACATCACACGGCAGACTTCCCTCCTGCTATTGCAGTGTCAGCCTGAAGCCCACGTCTACTATTGGTAATCGACGATTGTCGTCCGTTGCGCCTCCCCACCTCGAGAGATCGAGCATCCACGATCCTCGTCGACCTCAGACACCTAGCCAGTCAAACAATCGGTAGTTAAAGCTTGGGGTCTACTCAGTGCCGCGAGCCTCGCTACGCCGCGGACTGACTCTGGCCGTCGAGTCGAGTGCAGGCGAGTCCCGGTGATGGCGCGACTGCTAGGCACTGCCAGCTCCGTTATGGCTGCTACCGTTACTAGGACAATTATTGTTACGCTCGTCGTCCTCCTCCACCTACACGCCGCGTCATCGGTTTCACCAGCGTCGTTTCTGAGTCACGAATCACCTCCGCTCGATACGCCTCGGACGAATTTCTTCTGGCGCTTCCTGCGAAGCTGGCAAGCAGCGCATCATCCGCCGCGATCGGCGGCGAAGCGGCCGTCGCTATGGCTTCAGTACCGACGCCACCTGAGCGGGAATCCCGCCGACGCGAACGTTGACCTCGCGTCATTCACGAAATACCACGGGGATGGCGGGCCGTACTCGCTGACTCCTGGCATCGATTCCACCGACCTCTCCCTTGATGACGTGGCAACGCCCTTCGGACGGCGTCGTCGACTGCGTACGTGACATGGAGGCTTTTCTGCATCCATTACCCTTCACGACCTTCCGATTCCTCCTTCCTCCTTCGCTCCTTTTGTTTTCGTTTTTTCTCTTGCTCCATCGTTCCCTCTCTCCGTCTTCTCTCCCTCCCCCCCTTCTCACTCTCTCTCTCTCTCCCCTTCTCGTTCTCTCTCCCGCCTCCCTCCTCACGGTTCCCTCCTGTTCCACTGGTCGTGTTCATGATGACAGAAGAGAAGAAGCAGAAGGGACCTTGCACCCCCATCTCGGAAGCCAAGATCATCCCCGTTTCAATCCCGTCCGACATCGACAAGCGGCTACAGTACCCCAATTCCGTCACCGTCATTCTCGAGGTCACCCGCGACCTCACCCTTCCCAAGGGGCTCGTTTTTAACGGCGCCTTTCGCTGCACAATTTTCCGGTCAGCCCAGGGGAAGCGAAACTTTAAAGTGGCTCTAATGGGAGACAAAGAGCCGGTGATTCGAGTTTGGAACACCAGCAACGTGGTTATCCTGAAGCTGGACTTTTGGCTCGGCGTGACAGCGCGGTCGGGTGAATGCGAGTTGCTACTAGACACCGATATAGGTAGAGACAACACGTGTCCTACGATCCATATCTGGCGGTCCCATAACGTTCAGGTCGCGAAGGGGAGTTTCTGGGGTCGGATCGACGTGTTTCGTGCCATGGCTACGCGTGTAGACAGTATGAAGGGTACCGGGTTAACGCTTTTCGCCAAGTCGCCAGGAGTTATTCGCGTAGCGTTTTCAGGTTACGGCCCTGCGCTGCTGAAAGCCTGGGTTTCGCTGACCAATAACGAGTTGTACGGTGTAGACCAGCCGATTGTGCTTCAAAACGGCGCGGTGGGGGTTATAGCGAGGAACAATTACATCCACGACTTCCTATTCGCGGGGATTCGGTGCGGAGCTGACGTGTACAACCAGGGAGACTGCATGCTGACGACGCTCAGTAACAACCTGATCGTCGCGTCGGGTCGGAACATGTCGGGCGATCACGATGCGGCTGGAATTTACTACTGCACGCACTTTTTCAACCCAGGTGAGAAAGATACGCCTCCGTGTGGTGTGGGTTAGCTGGTGTGGCTAAAGTTTGGGGTATCTCACAATAGCTGTTTTGCGTACCACAGCATTTGCACCGCTGTCATTGGGGCTATGCCCAGCCTTAGCTGATTTGAGTTCGCCCTATTGCCTCTTCTCTCACTCCTCAGTGGTCTCTTATCTCGCTGCTCTCGTTCCTGGCTTCTCGCCCCAGGGAACATCGCGGAGTGCAACTACATTTTTAATGGCGACCACTGCTATTATCTCGACTACGCCACTTCGGGGGTGATTATCCGCGGTGGCGCGTGCATCAACACGTACGACGGCATGAAAGTCAACAACGGCCACTGGTAAGCGGCCGTTTAACTACCCCGGTAATGCCTTATCCCTTGTATTAGGCTTCCTCATATCGTGCCACTGCCAGAAACGCCGCGGATCACGCTTAGGGCACACGCTCTCAGGGCTTACGACGTTTCTCTGCTGTGTGTGCTATCCCATCCCAGGAATGTGATTGAGGATGTGATTTTGAAGGGCACGATAGGCATTCCGGGATGGTGCCAGTGCCTAACGCCCACTCTCAACAACTGCGCCAAGAAGCCTGGCACTTACTGGGAGGAGATGCGGATTAAGTACTACAACTCGCCTGTCATCAACCAGGTGCGTGCACATCCCTGCTCTGACGTGTCTCTTTGTTGCTTTGTTCATGTTTGCCTAATCGTTTGCGCACTGTCGCTCCACGTTTTCTGCCATGTGTTTGCTGTAATAGTCACTGTAGGTCTGTGTTTCTTGCCCTGTTCATCTCTTACACGGTACACCAACAAAGCTTATCAGACATCCATTATATTTATTTATTCCCATTTCCCCTCTATCCCCTCTCCCCTTCTACCACTCACGCTTCTTCTGCTGTCTAATTCGAATTAATGGACAAGCAGAAGTGGCCGTGGTTCAAATCAATCTGTGAGGCAAGGACTGTGAAAGGAAAGAAGTGCAACACCAACGAAAGGGGTACACTGACCGGCGCTCAAACTGGGCACTGCAGCGGCCTTCCTACCCACAACACTGTCAATTTGGTTGCTGTTAACACCTCCGACTATGAAATGGGCTATCGATACTGCGAGAAGCTCCCTACCGTGCCGGAGGGAAAGTTCAACGACCACAGCATTGTGAGGATTCAACGGCCAAGACGAGCAGCCTTCATCGACTACCGAAAGAATGATTTGGGCATCGCCTCCAAGGACTCCGTAATATACAAGAAATACCCCAAGTTCAAGAGCTGCCCACGGTCTGAAGTGGGGCCTAAGCGCGTGCCTGACTCGTTCTACTACAATACGTACAACCGGCCCATGCCATGGGGCTTCATGGCGGTTATTAAAATGGGGAAACTGCACATCCATGACCTTCCAGGTTGGCCTTAATGTCATGCTCTGCATGTTTAGGTGTGTATCAGATTTGTGTATATTTAAATCCTCGCATAATCGCCAAAATCAAGTGAACCGAACTTGTGTCGAACCTGCTAACCCCACCACAAGATCAGAAGTGGAGTTCACGATTTGAGACTGCGTTTTCCCACCTGAGCAAATCTCCGTGCGGGTCGATTCGAAGTATAGATATCACCTGCGCTGCGGATGCAGGCAAAGATTACACCTTCGACATCTCACCTATTTTCGGTTGTGCGACTTTATACGATTGTAGAGCACCGGAAAACACGAGAGAATGTTTTGTGCCTCTCACGCTTGTGCACGTCAATTCAATGCGGATCAAGGCCAACCAGGAAGGTCATGGATGTGCAGCTTCCCCATTCTAATGTTCGCCATGAAGCCCCATGGCATGGGCCGGTTGTACGAATTGTAGTAGAACGAGTCAGGGACACGTTTAGGTCCCACTTCAGACCGTGGGCAGCTCTTGAACTTGGGGTATTTCTTGTATATTACGGAGTCCTTGGAGGCGATGCCCAAATCATTCTTTCGGTAGTCGATGAAGGCTGCTCGTCTTGGCCGTTGAATCCTCACAATGCTGTGGTCGTTGAACTTCCCAGTCAGCACGGTTGGAAGCCTCTCGCAGTATCTGTAGCCCATTTCATAGTCGGAGGTGTTAACAGCAACCAAATTGACGGTGTTGTGGGTGGGAAGGCCGCTGCAGTGCCCAGTTTGAGCGCCGGTCAGTGTACCCCTTTCGTCGGTGTTGCATTTCATCCCATTCACAGTCCTTGCCTGACAGATTGACTTGAACCATGGCCACTTCTGCTCATCCAGGGATAGAATGGACGGCGAGAAGCAGAGGGAGGAGTGGAAAAGAGGGCGAGTGGGATACTAATAAGGCTGAAATGGTTGTTTCATCTGCCAGTCACCATACAAGATGGACAGGGCAAGAAACACAGAGGTACCGCAACTGCTACTGCAAGCAGATATTAGAAAACGCGGGTTGACAACGTCAGCACAGGGCTGTGCACTCACCTGGTTGATGACAGGCGAGTTGTAGTAGTTAATCCGCATCTCCTCCCAGTAAGTCCCCGGCTTCCTGGCGCAGTTGTTGATAGTGGGCGTGTAACACTGGCACCACCCCGGCATGCCTATCGTGCCCTTCAAAATCACATCCTCAATCACATTCCTGGGACGGGAAAACATACAGATCCGCCGGAAAAATATCGTGAGCCCTGAGAGGTTGTTTCATGAGCGTGTTTCTCGGCGCTTCTAGCAGTCGCAAGATAAGACGAAGCATGGTACACGGGAACGAAGCAATTCGCGCAGTTCATGGCGGCTTACCAGTGGCCGTTGTTGACTTTCATGCCGTCGTAAGTGTTGATGCACGCGCCACCGCGGATAATCACCCCCGAAGTGGCGTAGTCGAGATAATAGCAGTGGTCGCCATTGAAGATGTAGTTACACTCCGCGATGTTCCCTGTGACGAGAAGCCAGGAACGAGAGCAGCGAGAGAAGAGACCCCTGAGGAACGAGAGAAGAGGCACAGCCCCACTAACAGCGGTGCAACTGCTGTGCTACGCACAACACAAACCTTAGCCACAACACAAACCTTAGCCAGCGGTGCAAATATTGTGAGCTAACCCAAACCTTAGCCACACCACACGGAAGCGTATCTATCTCACCTGGGTTGAAAAAGTGCGTGCAGTAGTAGATCCCAGCCGCGTCGTGATCGCCCGACATGTTCCGCCCGGACGCGACGATCAGGTTGTTGCTGAGAGTCGTCAGCATGCAATCCCCCTGGTTGTACACGTCAGCTCCGCACCGAATCCCCGCGAATAAAAAGTCGTGGATGTAATTGTTCCTCGCTATAACCCCCACCGCGCCGTTTTGAAGCACTATCGGCTGGTCTACACCGTACAACTCGTTATTGGTCAGCGACACCCAGGATTTCAGCAGCGCAGGGCCGTAACCTGAAAACGCTACGCGAATAACTCCTGGCGACTTGGCGAAAAGCGTTAACCCGGTACCCTTCATACTGTCTACACGCGTAGCCATGGCACGAAACACGTCGATCCGACCCCAGAAGCTCCCCTTCGCGACCTGAACGTTATGGGACCGCCAGATATGGATCGTAGGACACGTGTTGCCTCTGCCTATATCGGTGTCCAATAGCAACTCGCATTCACCCGACCGCGCTGTCACGCCGAGCCAAAAGTCCACCTTCAGGATAACCACGTTGCTGGTGTTCCACACGCGAATCACCGGCTCCTTGTCTCCCATTAGAGACACCTTGAAGTTTCGCTTCCCCTGGGCTGACCGGAAAATTGTGCAGCGGTAGGCGCCGGAGAAAACGAGGCCCTTGGGAAGGACAAGGTCACGGGTAACCTCGAGAATGACAGTGACGGAATTGGGGTACTGTAGCCGCTTGTCGATGTCGGACGGGCTTGAAACGGGGATAACTTTTGCTTCCGAGAGCGGGGTGCAAGGTCCCTTCTGCTTCTTCTCTTCTGTCAAATGAAGGGGTCAGTGGAACGGAAGGGGACCGCCGTGAGGAGGGAGCCGGACAGAGTGAGAGAGAGAGAGAAAGGAGAAAATACTATATGACCGGGGAAGGGAAAAGGAGGGCCACACAAAGAACGAAGGAACGAGGCGGGAGAGACGGGTAGTAAATGCGTGTAGGACTACATTCCACGTACGCAGTCGGCGACGCCGTCCGAAAGGGGTTTCCACGTCATCGAGCGAGTGGTCGGAGGAATCGATCCCAGGTGTCAGCGAGTACGGCCCGCCGTCCCCGTGGTATTTCGTGAATGACGCGAGGTCAACGTTCGCGTCGGCGGGATTTCCGCTCAGGTGGCGTCGGTACTGAAGCCATAGCGACGGCCGCTTCGCCGCCGATCGCGGCGGATGATGCGCTGCTTGCCAGCTTCGTAGGAAGAGCCAGAAGAGATTCGTCCGAGGAGGAGAGGGCGGAGGAGGTTCCTGACTCAGAGAAGACGCTGGTGATACCGACGACGCGGCGTGGAGGTGGAGGAGGACGACAAGCATAAGAACACTCATCCTAGTTGTTGCAACCATGGCTGAGTCGCGGCATCCTAGTCTGGCCATCACCTGGACTCGACGGCTCGACTCGACAGCCAGAGTCCGTTCGTGGCGAGAGGGCTCGCTGCAATCGAGCGGGCACCAAGCTTCGACTACGACGTCCCTGCCTAACCAGGTGCTTGATTGGGGTGGATGAGGAGCGTCCGAGGTGAATCGCGGAAGATTTCTGACGCGTTAGGAATTTTGCTTCTTTGCGTCGTAGGAAACCTGAGAGCAGTTGAGGACAATCTTCGAGACATAGAAGGAAACATCATTGGTACAGTTGACGGAAGCCTTGGGGCTTGGTTTGGTTTCGAGTCATGATTCATGAATGTGTACCCGAACCGACGTCCACAAGCGTCAGAGGCACAAAACATTATCTCGTGTTTTCTGGTGCTCTACAATCGTACGAGTCGCACAAGAGAAAATATGGATTGTTGTGTGTTTGACAAGTTTGGTGATAATCGTGTCAAATGCAAGTGCGCGGAGATTCCTCTCGCCAAACACAGAAATTCAGGTAAAAGTTCAAGTTACGTTATCTGCGATTCGGTCTAGATACCTGCTCCCGGTTCCCCTGAGGTGTGAATTCCGCGCAGGACGCTCAAGTTGGAAATCGAGTTCCGAAACCACCTGCGATTCGTTCGTCAGCACACTCAGACGAGGTTTTGGCTGCTGCGAAGATTGGGCCGCGATAGGTGGGTGTCCGTCTCTCCTGCAATCAACCCCACGCCTAGCTTCGCCTGTCCCGTCGCAGCTAACCTATGCAATCGCGAATTTCGCTCAGCTAATCAAATTTGTCGTGCGTCTCCCTCCACCTTCCCTCGCATTCGCATTCTCGCCTCCAATTCGCCTCCCCTCGTGAACTGCGGCATCAGCGGGACGTGTGTTCGACCTACCCCACGCATTCTCCACCTTTCACACATCCTCACAAATGCAATCTCCCCTGACTCACAAGCAGCGGTTGTGCAGGTAGGCAGGCACTAGTCCCAAAGACTACAAGAGCGCAGTCACACCTTTATGCCATCGAGTCACACAACCTACCTGTCGAGCTCGACAAGGTGTCTAGACTTGACCAGCAAATATTCCACAGTATTATAGTTCAAGCTTTATGTTTCAGGCAAGCAGAGCTGCATGAGACACAATATCTACGTTACTTATTCTACTTTAAAGATCGCACGCATAACAGGCCGTTCCATTCATAAGTCAACGCCGACGTGCAACTTCCCATCTTGCGGAGCACTCATTGCGCCAGTAGCCCCTTGACTCTCGTCGTTGGCTCGGAAGCACCTCGTTGGGCCTCCTTAGCACGCCATTCTGACATGGTAGCTTTATGATTACGTAGCGCCTCACGCCGCCACTGGGAGCAGCTGAATCAGCTCTTTCCGGAGAAGTGTTACTACGCAGCGGCGAACAGGTTCTAGGCAACACTATGGTTACGATGGGGCAAAAGCACTGCTTCCTTCTCGCAGCGTTCCTTCTCCTCGTCCTCGCCACCCTCCCAGATTCAGCTTCAGGATCTGGTGCGGTGCAATTCACCCCTCCCTCTCCCTTGTATCGAATCCTCTCGCTCCGTCACCGTTTCCCTACCCTCCGCAACTCGCCGTGCGTCGTCCCGTCCGCGTTTCTGCCACCCGTACCCCCTCTTTTTTTCCCAACCCCCCCCTCTCTCCCCTTCGTCCCGTCTGCCATTCTTCTCTTCCCCCTTTCTTCCCTCTCCCTTTATCCTGGTGTCTCCGCCTCGACGTCTCTTTGTTTCCACTCTCCACCCCTCCCCTCTCCGCTTCTTCCGTTTCCTCCTCTCCCCCTTCCCCCTCTCCATCTTTTGAAGGAATATATTAGAGAGCGTAGCGATAGCGAGAGAGTCTCTGCTATGGGAATGATGTTGCGCCAGCAACTTGGTAGAGTTTTGGTAGCGTTTGCCTCTTAAGGACTTTGTGAGAATTGAAGTAGCATTTTGGGCCAAGTAGAATTGCAATATCAATTATCAAACACACAAGCAAACACAAACATATATAGGCAAGCAAGAGTTGCACAATTGTTGCGTGGCGCTGCGAGTAACCCAACCCACACGAAAGTGCTGTGCAGGTGGGTGAACGCGCCCCGCACATTTCCAACCCAACTCGGCACCGGAATGTCTCACCGTGCACGCTACTCCTGCCAACACAGCAAGTGAGCAGCGTGCCTCACAAGCAAGGCACCTACGACCCCCAAGACTCGTCATTCCTAGCACCGATTCCGCCGAGTTCGCTGCAGTAGCTCACAGTCACCCGTAGTCACTAATGACCGCCACCGAACTCGTGCGTCGGTGCCGAGTAGACTCAGTCGTTAGGCGCCGACCTGCCAAGTCAAAGGTCATCGAGGGCCCTTGCTGTCGTAGGGCCCTCTAACACTCCCCTGCCATACTACAGCAAGGCCCTTTATAATCACAGGGCATGCATACACACATACACACCAAAACAAAGGGATACACACAAACGAAACACGCTCAAAGTGTAAACACGCACCGCACCAGCCATGGATAGGCCATGGCACCATCCACATCATGGAGTGTCTAGGTCTTCACTCCCCTCACTCGAGAGCCGCACCTGCCCCACAGCCTCGAAGCAACGACTGAAGGCGGGGAAATGCAATGCCTTTGTGAGGTAGTCAGCAGGCTGCTCGCTCGTAGGGATGTACTGCAGCTGCAGCTTCCTGCGCTTGACCATGTGCTGCAGCCACATGTGACGACGCTCCATGTGCTTGAGGCTCCCCTTGAGCCCCATGCCACCTGCCACTGAAATGGCGGAGGAGTTGTCCACAAAGAGAGTCGTGGGCTCCTCACTCCTCAGCAGTTGAAACTCTGCCAGCAGGAAGAGCAGCCTGCGCGCCTCCTTCCCAGCCTCCACAGCAGCAACGTACTTAGACTCAGTGGAGGAAAGGGTGGCGCAACGAATCCGCTGGCTCGCCCATGAGACAGCAGCACCCCCGAGCACGAAGACATAGCCACCTGTGCTGGTCCTGTTCTGCTTGTCCCCTGCATCATCAGCATCGGCGTAGCCCACCAGCTCCAAGGACTCCGGCCCACCACCAAACTCCAGCGCCACATCCCTGCTCCCCACCAAGTACGTCAAGCACCGGTCCAACTCCTTCCAGTGCTGATCACTCCGCACAGTCTGGCCCGACCCCAGCTTGCTGCAGGCGAACGAGATGTCGGGACGGGTGGTACAGGCCGCGAACTGCAAGGATCCCACCTTCTGCCTGTACTCCTCCTCCTGGCGAGACTGCCATCCCACATCCTCGAAGGTCTGCACACTGAAAGGGTCAGAGGAAAGAGGGGTGCGAGGCACTCGCAGCGGCTGCTCCCCGTCAAAGAAGCGCCTATGGACCTTGTCCACATAGGCCCCCTGGTGCAGCCACAGCCTCCTCGTGGGCCTGTCCCGAATCAGCTGCAACCCCAGATATTTCTCCACAGGGCTAATCTCCCGCAGCTGAAAGGCACTCTGCAGCAGGTCACGCAGCTCCGCTAGCATGCTCTGACTGCGGCTGGCAGCAAGCAGGTCATCCACATACACCAGCAGCCAGCACATCTCCCCCTCAGCATCAGTCTTGAAGTACAGAGCCTCATCCACCTTGCTCTTCTTCCATCCAGCCCCAAGCAGCACCCCATCCAAGGCCTCATACCATAGCATCGGGCTCTGCTTGAGCCCATACAGACTCTTCACCAACTTACAGACACGAGGAGTCCCATCCTCGTAGTAGCTCGGCTGCTCCATGTAAAGGTCTCGGTCCAGCACGCCATGGAGGAACGCGTTCTTCACATCGAGCTGCATCAGGTCCAAATCAAGTGCAGCTGCAATCGCCAGAAGCACACGCGCCGTCACATAGCTTCCCACAGGGGCGTACGTCTCCTCATAGTCCACCCTTGCCACCTGCGTGAACCCCTTCACCACCAGCCTCGCCTTCTCACGCTCCACTATCCCATCAGGTCGGAACTTGGTGTTCAAAATCCAGCGGTTCTTCATCACATTCACCCCTGGCGGACGCGGAACCAACTCCCACGTCCCCTGCTCAATCAAGCTCCGCATCTCCTCATCCATCGCCTCCTTCACCTTGTCTCCCTTCCAGCAGCCCAAGGCCTCCTTCACTGTCATTTTCGCTATGTCCCACTGCCTCTCAGGATCAGCTGCCACGTCCGGGTCCAGGTTAGTCCACTCCTCGTCCTCCTCCTCGTCATCCAAGCCCGCTGGCTCAACCACTACAGCCCAAGCGTATCGAACAGGCGGGACACCACGAGTGATGCGAGTGGAGCGACGCAGTGGTGCAGTGGTCGTCCCAGAAACCAACACACGACCACCATCTCTAATTCCCCACATCTCCTGCTCCCCTGTCTGCTGCTCCCCAATCTGCTGCTCCCCTGTCTGCTGCTCCCCTGTCTCCTGCCCCCCACTCTGCTGTACTCCATCCATACTGCTCTCGTCCTGCAGCTGCTCGGTCTCAAGGCGCTGCCCGTCGGTGATCTCCACAGATGGTGGCACCTCCATCCCCCCCTCACCAACGGGCGGCGCCGTGGAAGACGAAGAAGAGGGCGGAGCAGGTGCAGGAGGGATGGAGGGTGGAAGGGGAGATGGAATAACAGGAGGAGCAGGGGAAGCCAAGGGGGGTGAGGAGGAAAAAGGCGGGGCAGGGGGAATCACACGAGGGTAGACTGAAGGCGGAGGTGGGGTGGGGACCGAGGTAGGGACATAGGGCATAGCAGGAGGTGCGACCACCTCCTCCTCCTCCTCCGCCTCCTCGAGAGTGATCGGGAAGAGTGAGGGAAGGGGCTCATAGGGCATCGAACGCCCCCCATGCTCCTGCTGATGCCAAGCCTTCCATCCTGCTAGGGACATGGTCTCATAGAACACAGCTTCCACAGTGGTGATGAGGCGGTTGGACTCCAAGTCCAGCACGGCCCAGCCCTTGCTCGCAGCTGACACACCCAAGTGCAACCCCCAGCGAGCCTTAGGCGCCAGCTTCCCCCCACGCTGCGACTGTGGTACCATGTACTGCAGCATGCAGCCCCAAACACGCACCATACTGACATCAGGTTTGCGTCGGAAGGCGAGCTCGTACGGCGTCACACCAGAGGGTAGTGAGGCGTGCTCCACGCGGTTGCGCACCCAGACGGCCTGAGCCAACGCCAGGTGCCACCAGTGATGCTGCACACCCATGTGCAGCAACATCGTCCGCACCGCCTCCACAATGCTGCACATCTCCCTCTCGGCCATCCCGTTCTGCTCCGGCGTGTACGGGCATGTGAGGTCATGGATGATGCCTTTACCGTCGAGGAAGAGCGTGAAGTCGTGCCCCAGGAACTCGCCACCCCGATCAGTGCGCAGCGCCTGCACCGTGGTCTTGCACTGTCGCTCTGCCATCGGGAGCCACTTCTGGAACGCCGTCAGCGCATCACTCTTCTGGGCCAAAGGGTAGGCCCAGACATATCGCGTCTTGCGATCCTTCAACACCAAGAAGTAGCGGCTGCCGTCCTTAGCTGCTTCACGGAAAGGGCCACACAGGTCAGCATGCACCACCCCGAGCAACTCATCCTCCTCCTCTCCCACAGAAGGAAAAGTATGACGAGTGATCTTTCCCCCAACACAGGAGACACAAGGTATGCCTGACTTGCCCCCCTTCTCCAAATCCAAGCCCTTCACTGACCCGTGAGCCGCTGTGCGCTCGATGGCATCAATACCAACGTGTGCCATACGCGCATGCCACAGGTCCCCCTTAGACCGTACGCCGGTCGCCAAGGTACGAAGTGCCACCGTTTCGCCTTCCTGCTGCTGCGTCGAACACGGCTGGAAGTTCGTGCAGAGAACACGCCCCTTGAACTCCGCACGACCAAGGAGCGATCCATCTGGTGCCCGCAGCAAAGTCACATCCCCGGCATCCAGCAGCTGCACACCACTATCACGCAGCTGCCCAGCAGAGAGAAGACTCGCCTGCACTCCTGGTACGTACAGCACGTCCGGCACCAAGACACGCCTGCCCCCCTCCCCAAGAAGAGCGACTGTGCCTCGCCCCTGCACCTCCTGAAGGGCGCCGTTGAAGCCGGTAACCTGCTTAATGCTGCCGCCGCTGCTCATCTCCACAAAGGCAGAACGATCTCCCATGAGATGGTGGGAGCATCCGCTATCAAGCAGCACGACGCTCGGGTTCGCCTTCACAGCAGCTGCAACAGCCTGTAAGCCCTCCCCGGCCTCAGGCTCTAGCACAACGAGAGGAGTCTGCTCCACAACTGGCTTCACCATCGCACATGATGACTGCCCGCTCCCCTTAGAGCCATCACCCCCCTTTTCGCTGCTACCTCCAGAACCCTCTCCACCGGTGTCTGCCTCCTTATCCGCCCGCTGCTGACAGTACTTAGCAACATGCCCTATTTGTCCACACACATAGCACTTCCCCTTGAAGCCCCCTTTCCCCCCCTTCGGCTGGCCATCCTTACCCCCTTTCCACTTCTCCCCTCCCCCACCAAGCCCACCCCCATTCTTAGGCTGCTGCTGCTGTGCCGTAGTGGGAGGGGAAGGGAATGAAGTTTGCTGGAATTGGGGCTTACCCTTCTTGGTAAAGACCTGGTTAGCCTGGGGAAGAAATTGGTCTTTTCGTCCCTCTGCCGCCAGCGTACACTCCTCCTCGATGATGTAGCTAGCGAGGGTGTCCTCGTCCAACTCCTTGCGAACCTGCGGCAACTTCAGCATCCTGCGTAAGAGGTTGTACTGCTGCGGCAACCCCTTCACAACGTGAGTGATGTACGACGCCTGCGAGTAATCTACGCCGGCCATCCTCAGGTTCACTAGGATCTGCTGCGCACGGTTGCAATAGGACGTAGCGGACTCGTGCTCTCCCATCTCGAGGTTAGTGAGCGCCTGCTCTAACTGACCGATGTACAAATCGTCCTTCGCCATGTACGTGCGCATAATAAACTGCCATGCCTGATAGCCGGCATCGACCTTCATGCGACACGCCTTAAGGGCGATCTGTACGGTTGGGGAGCAGCATCGGGAAATGGTGGTGAATGTCAGCAACTGCATCGCGCGGAACTGAGAGAGATGCGCAAGCGCACGCGCTGGTGGAATGGGGGTGGTGCCATCTATGAATCGCTTTAGCTGAGCGATCTCAAGCTGCGGCTCGATTGATTCTGTCCACGTCGACAGGTCGTGACGTCCTTCTAACGGCCTAGTGACAACGATCTTGTCTGGAGTGAATCTGAAGTAGCCATAGTTGGGGGCTATTCCCTCGTCCTTCGACATCGATCCAATCGGGGTAACGCCCGGCATAGCCTCACTATCGAACTCTTCCGCAATTCCTCCTCCAGCAACGCTCCGCCGTCCTACATTCGCATGCTCTCGTGACGCTGCTGCACGATGAACACGCTCCTGTACACCGCCAACGCTAGCCGTACTAAACCGAGTTGGTCCTCGCAGGACCCCACGCGACATCAACCCATCAAACTCCTCGTCATCGCTATTTCCGCCATCGACAGCCATATCCCACGGACTAGTACCTCCCGCAACTTGCTCAACATTCTCTACACGTGGCGAAGGGTGCTCACGACGCCGACGCGAGCGCAATCCCTCCAACATTAGCTCGTATTCGATATCACTAATCTCACCACGAGAATGACGAGCCACGAGATCCTCCTCTAGGGCGCGCAAATTACCGGCCTCCACGTTCGCCTCCTCTGTACTCATCCTCTACGACGTCTCTATAAGGTACCACAAATTAAAATAAAGTGCCCCTTCCTTAAATCCCTCGTCTCGGGGTCACCTCACAAGGGTCCTCAGACGAGTGGTAATAAATTACCAAACGCCCTATCCTTGGGTCCGAGAACGTAACTGGAGGGAAATCAAGAGAGGTTCAACTTAGATTAATAAGCGCCCTTCACTAACGCCGCACGCCAAGGCGAGTATACGAACGCGAATATCAACGACGACGGAAATCTATGCGTGTTCGTTCCACGCTCACCGCACCATGAAGGAATATATTAGAGAGCGTAGCGATAGCGAGAGAGTCTCTGCTATGGGAATGATGTTGCGCCAGCAACTTGGTAGAGTTTTGGTAGCGTTTGCCTCTTAAGGACTTTGTGAGAATTGAAGTAGCATTTTGGGCCAAGTAGAATTGCAATATCAATTATCAAACACACAAGCAAACACAAACATATATAGGCAAGCAAGAGTTGCACAATTGTTGCGTGGCGCTGCGAGTAACCCAACCCACACGAAAGTGCTGTGCAGGTGGGTGAACGCGCCCCGCACATTTCCAACCCAACTCGGCACCGGAATGTCTCACCGTGCACGCTACTCCTGCCAACACAGCAAGTGAGCAGCGTGCCTCACAAGCAAGGCACCTACGACCCCCAAGACTCGTCATTCCTAGCACCGATTCCGCCGAGTTCGCTGCAGTAGCTCACAGTCACCCGTAGTCACTAATGACCGCCACCGAACTCGTGCGTCGGTGCCGAGTAGACTCAGTCGTTAGGCGCCGACCTGCCAAGTCAAAGGTCATCGAGGGCCCTTGCTGTCGTAGGGCCCTCTAACATCTTTCCCCTCGCCCTCTTCCCCCTTTTCCCCCTCTCCCCCTCTCCCCCACTCCCCAGGAAGCCTCCAGCAGCCCAACTTTCTAAAGCGCTTCGTGACGACGTGGCGGCAGTGGCACCGCGCGGTGATCTCCCGCTCGTCCGCGTCAACATTGCTGCAGCACCGGCGCTACCTCAGCGCCGACCCGGCGGAGGCTGCTGACGCGGCGCGCGTGCTGCGCCGACGTGGCGGGTGGTGGCACGACGCGGACGGCCAGGCGTACGTTTCAACTTCTGGAGACGAGGCGATACAGGAGGTGACTGGTGACGTGGCAGAAGGCGTCGTTTCGCGGAGACGGAGAAAGCGTGAGTGCCACTCGGCCTGCTTTCATTCGCTTCTTTATTGTTCTCCCGCTCATTCGTTCCCCTTCCCCCTTCCCTGTAATTCCTTCTCTCTTCGCGTTTTTTTCTCTTCCCGTTTCCCTCCCTCCCCTTCCCGCGAATCCGTTTCACTTCTTGTTTTCCCACCCTCCCTCCTCTTTCCGTTCGGGTACCAGATTCTCTCCTCCCCCTTCCTGCTCTTCCTTTCTCCGTGCTTCCCTCCCATCACCTCCTCCCCCCCTTCCTCCCCCTTCTCCTCACTCACCTCTTCCCTCACTGCAGTGGCGGAAGGGGATGCGGCGGGCCCGTGCACTCCCCTCGCTGACGCCAAACTCATTACAGTCACAACTGAAGAAGATATTGCTAAGCGGACACAGTACACCAACAAAGAAACCGTTATCCTGGAATTGGCTAACGACATTACTCTTTCCAAGGGACTCGTTTTCGACGCCGCGTATAGGTGCACCATCTTCCGGTCGGGCGCAGCTAAAGCGATCTACAAAATTGCTTATATGGGGGACAGGGAGCCACTGTTGCTTATAGCGAACACCAGCAACGTGATCATCCTTCACATTAATTTCTGGATGGGTGTAACAATGAGGTCCCCGGAGTGTACTGATTTCCTGTACACGGATCTTGGATCGGGTAACACGTGTCCTACAATAATGCTGTGGCGCGTGCACAACACGCAGGTCGCCAAGGGCTCTTTCTACGGGCGTATTGATGTCCTCCAAGCCATGTCGTCGCGAGTTGACAGCATGAAGGGTACCGGGTTACCACTGTTCGTCAAGTCCCCTGGCGTCATTCGAGTGTCCTTTTTGGGGTATGGGCCAGCTCTCCTCAAGTCATGGGTCGCCATCACGAACAATGAAGTGTATGGTAAGTGGTTACCACTTGCTGGGTTACAGGGGCGGAAAGTTATGTCATGCCTTACAAATTGAGTGGCCTATCTCTTTCGTCACATGGTTATCACTCACCTAGTAACTGATGGGTTGTGTCCAGCCTTCTGGAATCAGTTATCCAACTTCTCCCTCCATTCCGTTCTCGCCTCACAGCACATGTCCCCTTCTCCCCTCTCACTCCCTACTCCTGCCAGGCGTGGATCAGCCAATCATTATTCTAAACGGCGCAGTCGGGGTGACGGTCAGACGAAATTACATCCACGACTTTTTATTCGCGGGGATTCGGTGCGGAGCTGACGTGCACAATCAGGGGGATTGCATGCTGACGACAATCAGCAACAACCTGATTGTCGCGTCTGGACGTAACATGTCGGGCGACCAAGACGCGGCTGGGATATATTACTGTACACATTTCTTCAATCCCGGGAATGTTGCTGAGTGCAACTATATTTTCAACGGCGACCATTGTTACTATTTAGATTAATTAAAACAGAGAGATACAAGATTATATATAAGAGTACAAGGAATATGAAGGGGTACAGTTATAACTGTTTTACTGTTGCTGTTGCGGTTCGATACAGTGAAGACTCGGGCAACTGCTCTGTAGCGAGTCAGTTGTGTGTCCTTGCTGTCGCGCTGTACTGTGTCAGGTCAAAGGTCGCTGACCTTTGGCTTTCGCGTAACCTCCAACAGTTGCTTTCAACCTCCGGGGGTTGACTCGCCGGTGCTTCGATATGCTTCGCTTCGTTTGTGCCTTAGTGTTTCGACACGACAGAGGCGCTTAAGATCGATTGTTTCCAACACTCCCCTTCGCTTCTGGAGTGTCGCTGCTGGTGACGTGGCTCTGTCCAGTCAGCAGCATGCAGTACTCGAACTTCTGCTTTCCGAGCTTCTTGGTCAAGTAGTCAGCTGCCATCTCGGACGTGGGGCAGTATGACAGCTCGAGCCTTCCTTTCTCGATCTCGTCCTTCACGAAGAAATATCGCAGGGCGATGTGTTTCGTCCTGTTCGCGAAGCCGTTCTTGTTGGCGATGCGAATTGCCGACTGGTTGTCGCAGAACAGAGTGAAGCTGGGTAACTGAGCCAGCTTCGCTTCTTCCAACAGTTCGCGAAGGTAAAGTCCTTCCTTGGTGGCTGAACAAAGTGCAATATATTCTGCTTCAGCTGACGAGAGGGCGATTAATTCCTGCTTGCTCGACTGCCATGAGATAGGTCCGATAGGTTCGAGGCGGTAGATGTAACCGGTGCGGGAGCGCCTGTTGTCGGAGTCGCCAGCGTGATCGGCGTCGACGTAGCCGATTAACTTAGGCGGTGTAGTTGCGTTCTTGTAGTAAGTTAGGCCGATCGTCGGGGTGCTGACGAGGTAGTGAAGAGAGCGGTCGAGTTCTGCTAGATGTTCCGCTTCAGGCCTCTTGAGGTAGGTGGCGAGCTGACTTGCAGAATACGATAGGTCCGGGCGGCAGGTGACAGCTGCGAAAAGGAGGCATCCCAGTTTCCTCTGGTAGTCGCGTATGCCGGCGGGCTTAAGTAGAGCGGAGCTTCCCTTGCTGCTTCCTATCGTGTAGCGGTACGGTGTGGAGATGGCGGTCGGTGTGAGTGCGAAGCGCTTGGCGATGGTGTCTGCGTATTTCGCGGCACTGAGGTGGATCACGTCTTCCTCTTCTCGGATGTTGAGACCGAGGTACTGTGTGACGGTAGATGAGACCGTGAGCGTGAGGTCCTTCTGTAGCTCCCCTTCGAACCAGGTTGTGATGCCGTCGGTCGAGCCGATGTAAAGTAGATCGTCTACGTAGACGATTAACAGGATGTAGTCGGTGTTCTTCGTGAGCCGGTACATGCCCTGATCATGCGGTAGTTGTTTGAAGCCGATGCGAATGAGGCGAGCGTGCAGGTATTGTTGCCATAGCCGCGGAGCTTGCTTGATGCCGTAGAGCGACTTTAGCAGTTGACAGACTTGATTGGGCTCACCGTTGGAGCCGTGTGGCAATTCGACGAAGATTTCT
This sequence comes from Closterium sp. Naga37s-1, assembly GCA_947471745.1. Classification (NCBI taxonomy): domain Eukaryota; kingdom Viridiplantae; phylum Streptophyta; class Zygnematophyceae; order Desmidiales; family Closteriaceae; genus Closterium; species Closterium sp. Naga37s-1. The sequence continues at coordinate 307,781 of CANJKZ010000819.1, forward strand.
GCGTCAACAGGTGCGTAGAGTAATGCGTTCGCGACGTCGATTTGTCGCAGCTTCTTCTTCTTCATGGCGGCGATCGCGAGGAGGATTCGGAGTGAAGTGTGTCGACTGACCGGAGCGAATGTTTCGGTGAAGTCGCGTCCGTGTTCTTGGTCGAAGCCGCGTACGACCCAGCGAGCTTTAAACTTGTCGATGGTGCCGTCAGCCTTTGTCTTCACACGGAAGACCCATTTCCCGGTGAGTACTGTTTTGTTACGTGCTACGCCGATAGGGACGACCTTCCAGGTGTTGCGTTCCTCCAGCGCCTTTAGCTCCCTGTCCATGGCTTCGCGCCATTTTTACTTATATTCCCCCCCCAGAGCCTGTTGAACTGTCGCATGCTCTTTAGGAATGGCTGCGCCGTGAACTGCGGTGACAAGGCCAAGGATTTGGAGTCCACTCTGTGTGTAGCGGGGGAGTGAAGTGTCCTCGGGATAAACTGCTTCGTCTCCCGCTTCTGGATCAGGTGCGAAATTAGGTCCTACGCGTTCTGCTTCGTCGGTGTTGACTTGTGCAGGTGTAACGTAACCGTTGTCAGCGAAATGGTAATAGGCTTCGGCGTTGATGCTTTCGCGTGGGTTTTCGTCGTCCATTGGCACGTCGACGGAGCAGTAGGGGAGGGGTCCGGCTTCTTCCGAGGCTCCTTCCACGTTCTGCTCGTCCCAGTCAGCTTCGTCGTCTGCCGAGGCGAAGGCTCGGGTGCCTTGAAAACCAGCGGAGCGATCGGGGTTTTCTTCTTGCAAGTTGGCAAGGTAATACCGGAGGGTGAGGTTTTCGTAGAAAATGACGTCACGTGCTGCCACTGTCTCTTTTGTCTCGACGTCGAAAATTTTCCATGCGTTGTAATGCTTTTCGATGCCCAGGTGTAGCCCCCACTGTGCGCGTTGAGAGAATCGGCCGGCTCGTGCAGATGGGGGCCGGTACTGTACCATGCAGCCGAAGACTCTTAACATTTTTGTGCTGCCCTGCTTTCCTGTCCACAGCAGGTGCGGTGATGTGTTGTTCGGGAGCGATGATGACGAGAGCAAGTTGTGCAGCATGACGGCGTGGTCCATTGCTTCGGGCCACTGGTGGTTGGGCAGGTGCATGCCACGTAGCAGCTTGCGCATGGTGTTCTGGAGGGTCCTGTTCATCCTCTCTGCTACTCCTTGCTGTTGATGGGCGTAGGGAAGGGAGATGAGCCGCTTGATTCCTCTTTCAGCCAAGTACTGCTTGAACCTTTGTGAGGTGTATTCTCCTCCCCCGTCTGACTGGAAGCTCTTCAGTTTGACGCCCGATTCTCGCTCTGCTACTGGGAGCCATGCGACGAAGGCTTCGAAGGCCATGTCTTTGCTCGGAAGGTTTAAATGCCAGACGTATCGTGTGGCGGCGTCGATGAAGGTGATGGTGTAGTTATACGCGTTTTGTCCAGGCTCGCGGTTGTACAAGATATCGCTGTACACCTTCTCGAGTGGCGCGTAAGCTGGTGCGCTTGGGTTGTGGTGAGACGCGAACGGTTGATGCGGTAAGTCAGCTTCGGGACAGGTGAAGCATGTTCCTCGAGCTCGCTGAAGTTCTCTGCCGTCAGTTAGGAGTAGAGAGTCTTTATCAAGCACGCCTGCTCTTATCGTGTTGTTTAACACCGTGTTGCTTGGGTGTCCCATTCTTGCGTGCCAGGTTCCTTCGGTTGCACGATGTCCGGGTGAGCGCCGATACATATCGGAATTGGAGTAGAAGCTGGCGGTGAATTTGGCGCTTCGATGAACTTCTCGTGGTGCTGGGTGTAGTTGTTGCGTGGGTGACGGTGGTGTGTCGTCGACGAGGAGTGGTGCCGTTGAAGGACCAGCGACTGGTGTTAATGTTCCTGCTGCTGCCGTTGATGTCTCTGCTGCTGCCGATGTGGTTCCTGCTGCTGTCGATGTTGTCTCTGCTGCTGCCGATGTTGTCACTGCTGCTGCCGATGTTGTCTCTGCTGCTGCCGATGTTGTCTCTGCTGCTGCCGATGTTGTCTCTGCTACTGCCGAGTGTTGAATTGTTGCTAACGCCCTTGTTCTTTCTGCGTCAGGGATGGTGTGTGAATGCCAGAAGCCGCCGGAGCTGAAGTCTGGATCAAGATCTGGAGGGTGGGTCCAGGAAGTAAAGGTGACGATGCCGTCGCTGTCTGCTGTGCCGAGATCTGGAACAAAATCAAGAACGAAGACGTTATTTTTCAGGATCGCCTTTCCGATGTAGAGGCCGCCCTTCCCGTGGTACAGCTTGAACTCCTAAGTGGTGTTGTCTGCTTCAAGGTGAATACCTTTAGCCATCAGTTGGCTAACGCTGAGTAAGTTGTAGCCCAGGCCTTCTGCGATTAAGACCTTGGACATTTGTAGTATGACATTTGTCTCTCGTGACTGAAGTTGAACGACTCCTTGTCGTCGTGTGCGCAGGTTTTCGTTGTTGGCGACGGTGATGACTACTTCGCGTTGGAGTTGGTACTCTCGTTGCACGAAGCGTCCTGAAGAACACATGTGCTGTCCGCAGCAACTGTCCGAAAACCACGTGTCCTTCCCGGATGGCTCGCTTTGAGCGATGGCTGCGTATGTCGGGTTCGGCTGAAGTGAATCGCGGTGAGGTGTGGTGTCGTCGAGTTGTTCTTCCGGTGAGTAGTACGGTGGTGATTCCGTGATGCAGGAGTCGCTCAGTCTTGCCATGCAACTGACGATGTTCCTCGCTCCTTGTGCAGGTTGTCCTGTTGAGGTCGTTGAGGCTTGAATCTGGGTCGTGGAATTTGCTTGTGTTGAGGCGACTTGATTGCTTGAAGGTCGAAGCTGCCGCTGTGAAGGCGTTGACTGTTGTCGATTCGGGCAGTGCGTGCGCGGGTGCCCTGACGTCTTGCAGATGTGGCAGAACGGAGGTACGGGCTTCGGTTGTTGTTGTTTGTTGTTGTTGTAGCGTCGCTGAGTGTGAAATGCAAATTCCGGTGCTGATGTCTTCTTCTTGTGTCGTTCTTCTTGCAGGTCCATGTCTTGCTGCTCGGCGTGGATTTCGGCGCAGAGCGCTGCTTTGGAGATTCTTCCGTGGGCTCGGAGAATGGCCTTTGTGGCGCGCCATTTGAGGACCGAGGCCGCCAATGATAACTGTCACGAAGGCGTCTTCAGATATCGACCCTCCGCATCGAAGAAGCTTGTCGCGCAACTCGCGGCATCGGCTGATATACGCCATTCCTTTCTCGCCTGATTTCATTTCGACCGTTGTCAGTTGCGCCATTAACCGACTTTGATTTACGCTGTCTGTTGCTTGATACATGCTTTTCAAGTGGTTGTATGCGAGCTCCGCTGAGTTGACGTAACCCCGGTAAGACCGTATATTCTGCTGTTGAGTCGGGGTGATGTTTCTCAGTAGAATCGTGTACGCCATCATCGACTGATAGGTGTACTGCTGCTTCTCATACTGTATGCCGTTTGTTGGGTATGGCAGGGACCCGTCGAAGAAGCCAAGTATATGCGCGCCTTCCATCATTAACTCGAATTCAAACGACCAGGTGAAGAAATCATTTCCATCGAAAGGTCTTGACGTCTGCATCTTCAGAACGTGCGCGAACTGCGACTGAACTTGTAATGCGTCCAGTGGCTTTTCTTGTCCAGGTAAAGGCTGCGGGTGTGGCATAAAGCTAATGGACCCGCGCTCGTACGGAGCAAAGGTAGGCTGCTGCTGTTGATTTCCTCGTGCGTATGATGAGCCGTTGAGACTCATGGGAGTTGCTCCGTTGTTGTTGCTATTGTGTGACTGCGCAGGTGCCGATTGCTGGTGTTGCTCGTAGAAAGACATGAAGGAGAAGAACTTCTCCATCATGCTTGGGTCGAAGCCCGCGACTTGGTTTGCGGGAGTTTCGGTAGATGTTGCCCTTGGTCTTGTTGCCGTACCCTCCTCTGTCTGTAGGCCAGAGGCAGGAGGTGGAGTAGGAGTAGTACCAGGGGAGCCGTTGGAGGAGCTCCTTTCCTTTTGTGTTGCCATGTCTTCTGTTGTAGATAGCTTGATAGAAGTTGAGTTCCCCCTGTTTGCTCTCATACCATGTTGGGCTGAAAAAATAGCCCTTAGGATCTTTGCAGGGGTGAACTCTGGGTAGGACTGATGTAATAGCGGAAGCTTTTAATGAAGTAGTTGAACCACCTTGCGCTAGTATGTGAGGGCAAAGTAGATTAATTAAAACAGAGAGATACAAGATTATATATAAGAGTACAAGGAATATGAAGGGGTACAGTTATAACTGTTTTACTGTTGCTGTTGCGGTTCGATACAGTGACGACTCGGGCAACTGCTCTGTAGCGAGTCAGTTGTGTGTCCTTGCTGTCGCGCTGTACTGTGTCAGGTCAAAGGTCGCTGACCTTTGGCTTTCGCGTAACCTCCAACAGTTGCTTTCAACCTCCGAGGGTTGACTCGCCGGTGCTTCGATATGCTTCGCTTCGTTTGTGCCTTAGTGTTTCGACACGACAGAGGCGCTTAAGATCGATTGTTTCCAACACAAGCAACCAGATCGAGATGCAGCACCAGGAAAGCATTGTAGGCAGGATTACCCACCTTTATTCACCAGTGTGAGACCATATCAGGTGCTCATCCGCCTACAGCATGTGTGGTTGTGTTGAGGGCTTTTCTCATCAGGGTGGGGGCATGGAAAGATGACCCACGTCTGCTCGAGCTTGCATATCAAGTCATGGCTCATGAAGGATGTTGTAAAGGAATATTTGTAACATGTGTGGGAAGGAAAGAACATGCTGGTTTCTATGACACGCCTTATAAACAAGTGCACAGAGTAGATCCATTAGCTAAAGCTGAAGTCACAGACTGAAGTCACAGACTAAGGGAGAGGTCAAGGTCCCCCTTCACATTCTTCTCGCCTTTCACATCGCCACTGTCGCCGATCTTCCTATGTTTCGCCACTCGAGCCGCAACAACAAGCTCCGACGTCTCGCTAACGCTCGTGCCGTTAGTGTGCGCCAAGAGCTGCTTTGTTTTAACGTTTAGAGGGCCGTCCCAGTGCTTCCGCATGTGTCCCCCGAGCGCCTGGCCCGTGGAAAACTGCTTCCCGCATTTAGGACAAGTCTTGATCGGTTGTTGCCCGCCGCGCTTCCGCTTTTGCGGCTTTTCATCCTCCGCGGATCCGGCGGTGCACGCGCTCTTCTGCTCCACCTCGAGTTGCGCGTCGGGGGAGGCGTTTAGGTCTAAATCCACGAAATTGCGCTTGGGCGACGCGGACGCAGGAGCGGCATGGTTTTGCGAGCGTTTCGCGTCGGCGGAAACGGCGTTGTTGTCAGTGCTCTCTTCCGCAGCGCACGACGCGGAGGCGACGCGGAGCGTGAGCAGAGCGTTGGCGCCACAAGCTACCTCGGTATCGCTGTTCGCGTGTTTCCTAGAGCCCGCAGCAAAAGACAGCATTTCGCGACTCGCCGGGATGGTCTTGCTGTGAGAGCTGGTGGCGTGGCTGACGCTGGAGAGGCGCGGGCTGCACGCGTTGTTATCGCGCGACGGGGAATCAATAGCGGAAATCGCGAACGACTGCTGCTGCTGCTGCTGCTGCTGCTGCTGCTGCTGCTTGATCTGAGAGAGGGCGTGGAACAACGGGAGGTACGCCGCGAGCGACGCGTCCGCCGCGATGTCGACAGGGGGACGAACGACGCGCACCGCGGCCCGGCTCTTTCGGGCGAAAGATTCAGTATTCGCGTATTGGTCGAGCCTGTTGAAACCGGTGGTACTAGACAAGCCCGCGAAATTCATTGCGTAGTCGACGCGAGGCGAATGAAGGATACTCGGAACTGAGTGATGCTCGAAAGGGTTGCCTTGACCTAAGCCAACGCGATGCTAAGGAAGGAGGCTGTTCCTGAGGGAGAGAACTGTTGCGGAGCGAAGAAAGTGTTGTGCGGAATGAACTTCTGATTCCATGCCTCAGTCTTTATACCTCGGGTGGATGGGCCACACAGTTAGAGCAGAGGAGTGTTGTGCTTTCTGCTTGAGCACACTGCTTTCCAGGCGTAACACAGGTGACGGCTAAGTTGCATGGGGTTTGGCGCTGGCAATATCTTCCCACTGCGCGTCAATTCTCCCCAAACCACCCCGAGTTTGCCGCTGTTCCTGCGCACTCCGTTGAAACTCAGCGTTGGGTTTGGTGGAAGTGCTGGATCCACCCACATCGTGTGCGAGGTTGTGAGGTGTGTGATGCGATCTGATCCGCGTGACGTGATAGCCAACCACATCACACCCCGCGGACAATCATGTTCAGCACAGCGGCGTCACAGTGGGGGGGTGGAGGGGCGGGGCGGAGCGGAGCTGGGGAAGATCGGGGATGGTGCAGAAGCGGATTGGATGGCTGACGAGTGTGATGAGATGACCCTATGTCCAGTACAACACGGACCTCACACCCTGTGATGAGTCCCATCCCATCCCACCCCCTCCCACACCTTTGGCCTTTCAGCAACGCTATTCATCCTGGCCTTTCGAGAACCAAAGGGGCACCCACGCTTGTCACACCCAACCTCAGCACAGCTGCCTAGTCTAGCTAGACTCGTCACCTCACCTCCAAACCACCACTAAAGGGAAGTCACAGTGATGCAGCTGTCAGGGCCCAGCCCAGCGTAGAGTCTGGAGGTAATGAACGAGATTACCCATTCTGTATCTTAATTTTGTTTAGTCTTGTTGACACTCGCATAGGAGTCAGTTCTGTTTATGTTTACGATATACACACGATGCCCGTTTTACTAACCCAAGGTTGCCTTGTGAGGGCTTTTAAGTGATTCAGAGCATTTCGCAAATTTCGTCAACGTCGCACCTAGCAAAAAGGGGCTTATAAAAATATTGTAACTCCCCGTTGACATTTCGACTTCGGTCTCTTCCGTGTGACTTCGGTTTCTGTGGTTCGTATTGGTTCATAACCACTGCAACGTGCTCGAGGAGCTTGTAATGTGGTTGCAACTGGCTGGTAAAAAAAACACGGGTGCAGACTTTCTATTATTTGAGGAAAACAATTCGCGCGCAGGGGTTGAGCATCTTGTGTACAGAACTGTGCTGGTGCGAAATCAATGATAAAGTGGTATAACTACGAAAGTGCTTTCTTTTGGGCGCAGTTAGAACTAGATCTTCACGAATCAAATTACACGTGAGGATCACCGCATCGACCATGATTCCAGGAGTTGGGGTGGGGTGGGGGTGATTGATCGTCAATCCGTGTGGTGATGAACACGTGAGAAATTCCGCACGTAACTTCGAGCAAACGTGATTCGCGTGCTGACGAGAGCACTGTGACACCACCACCAGATTCCAGTGGGCACACGACTGTGGCTCATAATGTCCGACGCTGCATTCACAAACATTTGCCGAATAGTGACGGTGAAAATTTCACGCAGGAGTGTTTCTGTAGCTCCAAACCGAAGAAACACATAGCAACCAACCCCAATGCGCACTATGTACTGTATCACAAACTTCTTTATTTAAGCGAATACTTGATCCGACGACAACCACTAAAACCCTGGACCCCGTCCCACTCACCATGTACTGTACCTTAAAAAAACTGGGAAGCGACCACACAACGCCGCTCTGAATGATTTTCATCATTGCACTGAGAGATACGATCCAGTTTCGTCACCGCAATGCAGTGGTCGATCAGCAGTCCAACCGCAACGGAGGCTGTCACGAACGCGTCAGCTTGCAGACGACTGACCGGATGACCAGCAGTGCAGGTGGGCGGTTTCTTTCTGGATGTGCAGTACAGTGTGAGCGGTAGATCCTCACCTCATCCCTGAAGGAGAAAAGCGGAAATTTCGCCCGTCAGTGGTGGAAGTACCACACCAAGCAACGTCAGCAGGATGGCCTGGAGCTGCGATGGGTTTTCCTCGACAAAGCCAGGCTCTTTACTGTTCGACAATGTGCACTGGTGCATTAGTTATGTTCACACATAACAGGCCCGTCACAAGGTACACCGTGAGCAAAATAAGAATTGAGCAAGATAACCACCGTTCCACACTTACATAACACACCAAAAGATGTCATAAATTAAATTAAAAAAAACCCGTGTTTAATATCATGATTGCATTAGAAATCTTATCAAGCACAAGTGAACGTTTGTACTTTATTCCATCCATGTTCCAGATTTGTTTTGCCTATTTTTTTGTTTTAATGGCACACGTATTTCTTGTTCTCACCTACTTTGCTGGGAAGAATGTATACACAGTTTGCTTTAACCAGGGTTTGGGGTACAGTCCATATTTGAGTTTACTGAATGTTGCTGTAGGTGAGCGAGCTAGGGCGTGCGAAAGATGTGTAACTCACGAAGTAACCCTTGTGTTTCGTGTTCCCACAAGCCCACCTCACCTTCATGTCGCGAAATCTCATTTCGTTTCCAAACAGCTTGCGCACAGTTGATGGGTGGGTGGGGGTGATGGCAGATCTTGTTGACCTCACCTCACATATGCCCCCTACCCACCTACACACGCGACCGCAATTCCAGGTAAATTTGCCATCATACAGAGAAGAACCAATCCAATCAGTTTGTCGGCATGCTCGCCAGCACACCAGTGTGTGCTCCGTGGCACGCGTCAGCATTTCTTGGAGCGTGGGGATTAAACTTCCATCCGCGCTGGCAGTGGTTACTCGGGAAATCAATGGTTAAGATGCGTTTCAGCCAGTAAAGCCGCGTCAGCTCGGGAACACACAAACAATCTGTAAATTTCGCGGAACTGAAAAGCAATGGCAGGACAAGCGTTGATTTTTTCGCCGCGATGGTCGGCGATGCCGACCTGTCCAGCATCGAACCCACAGGCGAAAACACCTCGCCTCGTCACACACCTGTAACAGCCTTCACGAGCATGATTTGAACAGTACTCCGAACCTGCTGCAGAATGGTCATTCGTCTCGTCCCTCTGGGCTCACGTCAGCTCAAGTTGGCACTTTCCGCCACACGCCACGGTATCTTCGCCCCCATGGCCCAAGTGAGAGTCTCACTCCCCCCTCACTCTCGCCGCTCAAACCCACCCATCCAACCAAACTGGTCTATTTCAGCGAGGCTTGCTCATTCTCAACATCTGTCAGCCTTTATTTCCCCCTTTTTCTCATCCACTTATGTTGTTGTAGCTTGGTTCGCAAGAAACGGTAGAGCACACTTGTCATGGCGCTGCACTTTATTAATCGTAACAGAGTAAGCAACCTCGTGGAGTTTTTTCTTCGCGAGCAGCAGGAGAGCCACGCGGCACGGGATCCTTCACTCAAGGCGTACCCCTGTAGCTTCCAAAGCGCATCTGCATCGAAAAGGAGATGCCTTGTCGACTCAGATGAGCGATTTGCGTCAGCATGCGGGAGAAGGCAGGTCGAAGAAGAGGAACATCTCCAGTCAGAATCCAACATCACGCACACATCGCAGCAGAGCTTTCCCAGCGACTCTGGCTACGGCGCGACCTCCGTCACTCACTCTGACGAAGCTGAGCTGGCTAGCTTGGAAGAAGAGCTTTTGTGTCGCGGCGCGTCCGACTTGTTGCTGCTACGCATGGTGAGTGCACCGCCGGAAATGGAAGTCCACGGAATCGACGAGAAGCAACTCGACCTGAACGCGGAGCCGACGAGTCCTTCCGACAGCCCGCCAGCCACGCTCGCTCAATCTTCGGAGGAAGGTTCAGACCAACTTCCTCGATTGACGAACCGCACTACGGATTCCGATCAGTTCCTTCCAGGCAGTGGCGCCGCGGAGACGAGTCACAAGCGGAAGCGATCCGCGCAGCAGCAGATGAAGACGTGTCTAAAATGCGGGAAGAAATTTGCGACGGGTCAGGCGCTGGGAGGACACATGCGGAAGCACTGGAATGGATCCATCCGCGTGCAGACGAAGCAGCTGCTTGCGGAAGTGGGGCCTTCGAGGACCAGTAGTCCGGCGCACAGCGGGAGCCATAGCCACGAGTCGGATCTCGCCTCGCCTGAGCACGATGGCAAGCAGAGGCGGGCCAACGAAGCGGAGTCTACTGCGAGGCCTCTTGTCGTTGATATTGATCTAAACCTGAAAATATGAATACTGAAGAGGTTATAAGGTAGCTTTTATGGACTGGGAGTCCTTAGTAGTGTAGGTGTTCATAAGTGAATTAGCATCATTGTTAAATAAATGGTCTGTCAATCTATTTCTCTGGGACATTAACACCCCCAGATGGCGGTTGATGCCGTAATATAAATGTCATTCCCAATCAGTTCACTGCAGGTATTGTACAGGGCAGATGTTAGTAAACAGGGTTTTATCAAAGGGCTTTTCCATCAAACCAACCAGCTGACACATATCTAGCAGCAACATTGCTTCCTTATTTGGCAAGGTAGGAATCAGCTGTGATACCGTAAGACCAGCACAAGTGCTGGTCCAGCTGGCCATGGGCATCACACTTCCAAGTTCAAAGCCAACCCTGCATCCACCTTCCATCTGAGTTGATCCTACTGAGTGCTGCTCATTGAATGTCGCCTGTCTGTCAACTCCCCAAATGGCATACTGCTCTTTCTCCAACAAGGTCCTCAACATGCCTCCAGCCAGGGTATAAGCCATATGCCACTGCTTGCAGGGTACCACCAGGTCAACTGCAGGCTCATGCACAGAGCCCTGTTCTCAGCTGCATTGAACCAACTTGTCTAATGGTACAAGCCTGATGGCTGGTGTAGCTATCAATCTTTGGCATCACATGATCACAGCCTCAGGTCCAAATCTATTTCCGTGGCACCCACTTCCTTCTCCAACTCCATCGATTCTTCCGAGTACCGCCTAATGAGTTTCACCTGACACCGCGAAGGCGACTTACGGCTGAGTTTGCTCTCTTGGGCGCCCTTGTTCACACCGAGCGAGTCTTTCGCATGCCGAGAAGAATGCTCCGGCCTTTTTGGGCCCTTCCAGTGCTTCCGCATGTGACCGCCGAGTGCCTGCCCGGACATGAAAATTCTTCCACACTGGGGACATCTCTTGCTCCGGGATGATCTTTCCTGCTGCTCAAAGCCAAGACTATCCAGAAGATCACCACCATTAATCATGTCCCTCACTCCACCAATGTTGATCCTAGCTACCTCATTGGCTGCTCGAAGCGCCATGGCAAGCGATTCACTATAGCAACTCCTCTCTGTTGCTGCCGTAGTCCTTGGTTCGTTCAGGAATGCGGACAGCGACGAGGTTGCCACGTCAGCCGACGAGGAGAGACGCGCCAAAGGCGCGACGCCGGACGAAGGGGGTGAAAGTCGTCTGCCAGTGGTGACAGGGCCAGGAATCACGGAAGGCATTGATTCCCAAGAATCCCCGCGCTGCGCGTGTAAGAGCAGCTGTTTCCGAAGGGACGCATTAGCTCCAGCCTCCGGCGGGTCAGGAACCGGCGACCTGCGATTCGGGATCTCGTTCTGCCCGCAGTTCGCACGACCTGCGACGTTGGATGATGAAATCGGGGTCCTCTCGCGTCTCCCCGCTGCCGCATTCGCCGCGTGAAGCACGGCGCCCGCTATCAGCGCGGCAGCTGCTACCGCGGCGCTCTGCTGCTGTTGGTTCAGCGGCGATTCCGCCTGGGACGACTGGTTTGCTTCGCGCGCGGAGACCGGCGGCTGTAGCGGCGCCGCCATTGGCATCCACTGTCGAGGCGGAGCTCCCGCTACTCGCGGACCGATTTCCGGTGGCGACTCGTCACTCGTCGCAGCGCGGGGTAGCCCACCCGATTGGTCGTCAGGAAGCCGAGGCGCGGTAGCATCGAAGGCGCTGTTGGATACCGCCCCGGTTTCGGTCTCTCCTGAGGACGCTGATGCGGCGGCGACGGCGGCGGTGGCGGAGGAAGACTTCACGGCGGAGCTGGCGCGATCTTGAAAGCGCAGAAGCAGCGGGTGGCGAAGAGGCGTTGTCTGAATCACCGCGACACTCGGCGTGGCCGTGGTAGCGGCTGTAGCGGCTGGTGCTGCGTTCTTCAAGCCGAGGAGCAGCTCCAAGAGCGGAGAGTCTGCGGTGCGGTCAACGAGAGCCATGGCTCCGTGAGTCACGATCGAGAGCGTAGTTTTAGCAGTTTAGGCGAGGAGGAACGTGTGGGAGTCCGCGGTAGAGAGTGTATGGCGCGCGATATATAATTTTGAGTGCGGTCGCTGAGAGGGACGTGCTCAGGTGACGAACGAGCGATCAAGGTGGCTCAGAAATTTCAATGTTCTCGCCGGATGGCGTAGCGCGCAAGCCCTTTCATACAAAACACGGCGGGTATCTCTCGAGGTCAAGGAGCTCATTTGGAGCGTGGAAACCGAGAACAAGATGAAGGACGCCATGCTGGCCAAGTTCTGTCTGGTATGGTGGCGTGGCGATGCGATGTGAGCCAGAGGCCAGACGTATAAGAGATGGAGGCAGTGTCAGAGATTACTGTATTTGTGTGTAGCCGCCACATGTGAGGGGAGTGGAGAGCGAGTGAGCAGCTAGCAACACTCTCATGGCTTGGCTTGGCAGGCGTTGGTAGAGAATCTTGGTTCAGTTGTCCGCCCCACTCACCCCTCTCCCCGCCGCCATCAATTCCACTGAACAGTTTGTCTGTTGGTGCGTGCGTGGGTTATTGATTTACGGCAGAATGGACGGTGTACCAGAATAAATACAGTTAATCTATAGCCATCAATCCAATGCAAAATACATCCGTTACAAGCCAAACCGAGTGCAAAATGCGCCAGAAATCTTGAAGTGCACTGTAGTGAAAACTGAAATTCGATGGGCGGATGCTGTACAGTCCTTCACTACAATACAAAATCCCACTCCGCCCCACACCTTCCACACATTCCATCTAGGCTCAGGCCATGGGCAGCCAGGCTGTCAAAGGATCTGCCCAACGTGTGTGACTTGGCGTCAAGGTTTGGGTTGGGGTGGTCGAACGAACACTTTTCACAGTTGACAGCGTGAGTCTGTTCGGACTGAGTCACTGAGCTGGCGTGGCGCTTGTTGTTTACAGCCCAACAGTACAGATTGGATTTTTAACCAGGCAACGGGCAACCCAACTCAAGTCTAGAAAACAAGGACAACATAGATAATAACGTCATTAAGCAATTCAGACAAAAATGCATCCTAATGTAGCTGCCGAAAAAAAAGTGTTACAGCTTTCTGCCAAAAATTGTTCCCAACGGCTGAAAGTACAGTTCACGAGTGCCCCATTTGAAAAGGACGCTACAGTAGGACCTCGCCCACGTGGCATGAACAGATGAGCATTGCCTTGAGATTTGCTGCAGAAAGGACGTCAAGTGTCCAGTCCAGGCGGACTCAGCCGTGGGACTTCTCAGTGCATTAGGATTGTACTCTTTGAAGGGTGTTTCAACGTCGGCATCAGAGATCAAACAAATGACGCTCTTGCAAAAAACTAGACTACCCTATCCAATTTCCAAAAGCACTAGGGGAAGAACTAGAAAAAAAAAAAAACGGACAAACGATGGAAGTGGATTTTTTAAAACAAAAAACAGCCCCTGGAACATGTTCACCATCATGCACTTTCCATGCTCTTGTGGTGCTTGGAGCCCCTAAACCTACCATTGACACCATCTTCCTCATCCTGAGAGCCGTTCTCCTCCCGCAACCGACGGCGCGAAGGCACTTGAGCAGAATGAGTTGCTCTCGAAGAGCTGGCTGGAGGAGTACCATCGTCCCGTGCAATCTGCTTTTCGCAAGAAGCAGGGATTCCATGCCTTTCAGATGTTTCGTTGTTGTTTGCAACGTTCGGTTGCGGCGAGTCCAAGTGTTGCTGGGGCTGTTTGGCGACAAATCGGGCGATGCAGTGCAACACAGATACCGTACATGCAGGAAATGCGTGAAACAAAAGCATGAAATGGTAGCATGGAATGATAGCAGGAAACAATGAAACAAAACAGTACTCAGCATGACATAACCATGTGTCACACCCACCAGCATTACTCTGCAACACACACCCTGAGAGTCCACTATGAAACGGCCCCCTGGCTTCATGCTTCCTACCCCGCCTACCTCTCTGCCTGTCCTCCTTGACCTCCCGCTCAGATATGCTTCCGACAGCCCCTCTTGCGGCGCCATGTGGCACTGTGCCACGTCATCCGCCTTCATCACCCTCTCCCACTCCTTTGCTTCCTCCTGCCAGTAGATCAACACATGTGCCATCAATGCCATGCCATCCCATGCCAAGCCATGCCATTCCACATGAAGGCATGTGGACAGAAGGAACATACAACACAGATGAACCAGCATTATGAAGGAAATCAGCGTTGCAGGCATCACCAACACAGATAAACCAGCGATGGCGCAGCTGCCATGGAAGCCGCAATCATGCAACCCTAGGCACACCTGAACAATGCCCATACTCCACTTCTCACTTGTGCCATGCTCCAGAGATCACCTCTAAACCCCTCTCCACACCTGTACTCTGCACCGTTTATTTCCCTGCAGAGACTCACCGAACTCAGCTTTCCAGCAGCAACAGCAGCTGAAAGAGCCTTGCCTCTCTCCTTCACAGACGTGCCTCCCCCTTGACTGGACCTCACTGCTCCACCCGGCCGACACCCCTCCACCCCACCTACACTCCTGCTTGCTGCCCCGCCTCCTCCTCCCACCACCCGCCCTGCTCCCTCTCGAGCTGCCCCTCCCAGCACTCGTCTCAGAGCGCCAAGGCCCTGCCCCAGCACACTCCTTAGCACGCGCTGCTGCTGCTGTGACTGCTGCTGCGACTGCTGCTGCGACCGCTGCTGCTGCGGTTGTGACTGTTGCTGCTGCTGCTGCTGCTGCTGAGGCTGAGACTGCTGTTGCTCCTGCTGTGACTGCTGCTGCTGGGTGGGGTTTGGTGGCGGCTGCTGCTGCTGCTCTTGTTCCTGCCACTGCACGTCTCTGTCCTCTCCATTTCCCCCCACCACCCCTCTCTGGCCCCCAGCATTTACTGACCTTTCCCCGCCCCCCTCGCCTGCTATTCCCCCTAAGCCTGCCAGCAAGCCACTCAAGCCTCCTAGCCCTCCCAGCAGCGCCTCAAGCCCCCCTGCTTGCACCCCCAACCCCCCGGCCTGTGCGCCTATCCCCCCTGCCTGTGCGCTCATCCCCCCTGCCTGTGCACCCGCCCCCCCTGCCTGTGCACCCGCCCCCCCTGCCTGTGCACCCGCCCCCCCTGCCTGTGCACCCGCCCCCCCTGCCTGTGCACCCGCCCCCCCTGCCTGTGCACCCGCCCCCCCTGCCTGTGCACCCGCCCCCCCTGCCTGTGCACCCGCCCCCCCTGCCTGTGCACCCGCCCCCCCTGCCTGTGCACCCGCCCCCCCTGCCTGTGCACCCGCCCCCCCTGCCTGTGCACCCGCCCCCCCTGCTTGTGCACCCGCCCCCCCTGCTTGTGTGCCCATCCCCCTCCCTATGCTTCCCCCCTGCGCCTGCACCTCCCCCCCTGCGCCCGGCCCTGGCAGCAGCTGAGGGCGCATGACTATGGTGGGGAAGGGGCCAGAACCGCCCATCAGCGCTACAATCGCAGGAAACTGTAGCAGCGGTTGTTGCCCGGCAAACCATGCCTGCTGCTGCTGCTGCTGCTGCTGCTGCTGCCGTTGTTGCTGCTGCTGCTGCCGTTGTTGCTGCTGCTGTTGTCGCGATTGCTCTTGCTGCTCCTCCTGTTGTGGCGATTGCTCTTGCCTCTCCTGTGCCTGCGCTTCCTGCTGCCCTCTCTCCTCCCTCCCTGCACCCTGCCCCTCGGGCTGCTCTCGCCTCTCCTGCATCTCAGAATCGTCTTCTGCCCACCGCTGCTGCACCTCCTGCCCCTGGTGCCCCTGCGCCCTCTGTCCCCGTCCCTGCATGTGGGAGTTGTATTCAGCCAGAACCTGCTGCATGTGGAACAGCCGCGCTGCTGCCCTCACCTGCTCCACCAGTGACCCCGCCTGCCCCTGGCCCTGCCCCTGCTGCTGCTGCCCTTGCTGCTGCTGCCCCTGCTGCTGCTCAATAGCAGCAGCAGCAGCAGCAGGGGGGTTGGCAGCATTGGTGGCGCTGTCAGTTGGAGGGCGGGCATGGGCAGCAGGGCGAGAGGGCGCGGAACGAGGCTGGTGCGGGGCGAAAGAAGGGACGCCAAAGAGACCCACGTGCACCCCCCCTGGAAGAGAGAAGCTGGCAACAGGAGCAGATGGCGCTGCTGCTGCTGCTGCTGCTGCTGCTCCTGTGCCTGCGGGTGCTGGTGCACCTGTTGCTGCGGCTTCTGAGCTTGCTACTGCTGCGGAGCGTCCTGCTGCGGCTGCAGATTGCTGCTGGCCTCCAAACAGAGGGAATCTGATGCTTCCCCCCACACCTCCCCCACCTCCGCGCCCTCGTTCTGCTCCCCCACCTCTCGCCCCCTCTCTGCCAGCCACACTTGGTGCCTGTGCCTGCAGGTGCATCTGCTGCAGCAACGGCAGTTGCTGGGAGCAGGGAGTCACAGCGGGAAGAGAGGGTGACAGTCACAGAGAAAGGAAAGGAAGCAAGGTGAGAGCGGGTGGATGGTGATAGAGCCAAGTGAAATTGCAGGCGAGGGACGAGTTGGGGCGGAATGCGATGCACAGATTGTCAAGAAGCCGAAGCATCAAGAACCTTTTTCCACCCAGAACTAACAAAACCCTCCCCTCCCCCCATTAAACCCCGAATCTAGAACCTTGAACCTAGAACGAAAAGCCCCAAACCCAGAACCCAGGACCCGTATGAAGAGGACGCACATGGGTGAAGAGAGCTGTGGGCCCTCGGGCAGTGATGAAGACCGGCGGCACCGGGGACAGGCGCGGGCCGTGCTGCTGCTGCCCACTGCTCCCACCAGCAGCAGCAGCAGTAACGCCAGCACCGCCAGCAGGGCCAGGCCAGTGCAGGGCGCGGCAGAGGTGCGAGAGTTCGAGCAGCAAGGGAGCCATGAGGGTCACACACCGCACTGTTCCTTCCACTGCCTCTCTCATCGCCGCCTCTGCTGCTGCTGCCACTGCTGCTGCTGGTTCTCCTGCTTCTCCTCCTGCTCCTGCTCGTGTCCCTGCTGCTGCTCCTCCTGCCGCTGTGGCTGTTGTTCCTGAGTCAGTCACAGCAGCTGCGCCCACAGGCGGCAAGTGCTCCAGCTGCTCTGCAAGGTTCTGCCCAAGCAGCACAGGTCATGGGAGGGACGGGGGAGGGTGGGGGGAAAGAACCACGAGTACTGTATCGCTGGCGCCCTAGCACTCTGGCAGACAGTGGTTGAGTTGAAGCATGGAGCAGGCATGGCAGATTAGAGGCCTGACTGGCCAAATGAACTAGTACTGAATTCACGATCACGGTTGCATTAGGCAGAAGCAATAAAACCGGGAACCAAGAGGGGGCGAGGAAAGCGCAGGAACTGACGAGCAGGGAGGAGGAGAGGGGGCCGGTGAGGAGGCTGTTGGAGCGCCTGAGGGTAGCCGCCAGGCGCTGCAGCGATGGTAGCTCCCTTCTTGCTGTCGCTGCTGCTGCCGCTTCTGCTGGGTCCACTGGGAGCACGGAGGCAGGGGAGGAGAAAAAACATAGTTGCAAAAATTGCAGAACAGCGCGGCTTGATTCCTTGAAACACTTCTTACGCCCCTGACATGACAACCAAGCGCGCAACCTCAAGTGCAGAGCATTGCCAGTGCTTAGGCCTCCAGGCAACCCATTAAGTGTGCTAATGAGCAATGTCCGAAATCTACCTGGCAGGCAGGCAGCCATGTGCTGTTCTCACCTGACGGCCTCAGCTGACCCTCCACACGTGAAAGATAATCGTCCACAGTTGAAAGAGCGTCCCTTCGCGCCACATGCCTCGTCCCTTGCTGCTGCTGCTGCTGCTGCTGCTGCTGCCGTGCACCCCGCTCCTCCTGCTCCTCCCCATGGTGCCCTACCCCGCCCACCCCCCCTGGTCCCATGCCGCCAAGAGCCATCATGAGAGGCAGGCCGGCAACACCCATGCTGCCGCCCATGGGGATGGGAAAGCCGCCGAGGGGAATGCCCACCGGCACAGCCATGCCTGCTGGTGCTGCCATGCCCATTACTGATGGCATTCCCATGCCTGCTCGCATGCCTGCTCCCATGCCCGCTCCCATGCCTGCTCCCATGCCTGCTCCCATGCCTGCTCCCATGCCTGTTCGCATGCCTCCCATGCCCGCTCCTCCCATACCCATGCCTGGCCCTCCCATGCCCACGGGCATGTCAAAGCCACTCACAGGCAGCCACGTGTCCATGTGAATCTGCACCTCTGGCACCCCGCCCCCTCCACCCTCTGCCCCTTCTGCTCCCTCCCTCCGTTCCCCAGCGTCACTACCGCCTCGCTCCGTCCCTGCTCTCTGCTCCCCTGCTTGCTCTTGTTCCGCCCTTCCTCCCCCATCCCTGCCTGCACGTCCATCCGCAGCAGCAGCAGCCGCAGCAGCAGCAGCAGCATCGGTGGTGTGAGCGTCGCGGGCAGCATTACCGTCTGCCGCAGGGGAGGAGCGTCTAAGGGCCTGAGCGGCTCGCATCTGGCGGGGCGCATGGCAAATGGCACATGGCAGCGCAACGCAAGGTGAATGAGCAACAGACAGGTGTGGAAGTGGGAGCGCCAAGGAGAGGCAGACTTGAGCTGAGCTCATCCGTCGGTTAAACACGGTTTCAATGAGATGCTACTTGGAGAATGCGTGTTGGCATGGAGACATGAAATGAAACACGGCATACCGAGATGGGGGCGATGTCAATCGTGACATTCGCAGTGGGACCTGCTGACTCGCTTCCACCCCCCCCCACTCGCCCACCCCCTGCTCCCCCTCCCCCCATACCTCCACCCATGCCGCCCCCCATGCCTCCGCCCATGCCTTCCCCCATGCCCCCCACCCCCAGCCCCAAAGCTCCAAGGCCAATGGATGAAAGCACACCGGACACGATCTGATGGGCACAGGAGGGAGAGCGGGGTGAGGGAAAAGGGAGGGGGGAGTGCTGGGGTGAGACGAGTGAGATAGACACCGGTTGAGAGAGGAAAGGGAGGGGCGGGATGGGAGGAAACCGAAGAGGGGGATGGGATGATAAAAGCGAGCGGGAAGGGGAGGGGAGCGGGAAAGGGAAAGGAGGAATTGACCGGAAAGGGGGGATGAGGGAGGGAGATCGGAAGGAGAGTAGGGGTAGGGATGATGAGGAAGCAGTCACGGGAGTGTAACGCGTCCTTGCTCTAAAGCTGACAGCCCTCTCAGTGCACCCCACCCACCCACCCGCCCGCCCGCCCGCCCGCCCACCCACCCACCCATGCACCCATGCACCCATGCACCCATGCACCCATGCACCCATGCACCCACACAGACCTGGTTTAGGTCCGGAAGGCCCTGAGAGCCGTCCGATGGGAGGTTAAACGTGCCCAGATGAACGGTTCCAGAGGCAGGCAGGCCGCCAATCTGCACGTGACCCAACCCTCCCCCCAGCCCTCCCCCAAACCCTCCCCCTGGAACGATCCGTATCCCCCCCATACCCATACCGCCGCCGCTGCCCCTCTCTCCCCCTGCGCCGCCCCTCCCCTGTCCCCCGCGCAACAGCCTTGCCCTTCCGCGGATTTCCTCCCCCTCCGCGCCCGCGCGCGCGCCATGCGCGGAAGAAGGGGAGGAGTCCCCCGTGAGTCGCGAGACCAGGTGCACCACGTGGCCCGCACTGATGCCTGGGGAAGGAAAAGCGGGGGAACGGCGGAAGGGGAGGGGAGGAGAGTAGGTACAAGCGGAACAAGAGGAACGAGGCGCAGGAGGGGGGTGGTCATCTAGATGTGTGCCATGCGTAGCCTAGGCACAAGAGAACAGCCTTTCCAGCCAGCAGCGAGCACAAGAGCGAAGCAACAAAGAAAGATCTTGGGAAAGGCATGCTACAAGAATTCGGGGTGAAGGGGGTTAGAACGAGAGAATCGGGAGTGAAGGGGGGTAAGGCGCGAAAAATCCGGGGTGAACGGGGGTACGACGAGGAAATCCGGGGTGACGGGGGAAGATGAGAGAAGGAGAGGTGAAGGGTGGTAAGACGAGAGGAGAGGTGAAGGGGGGTAATACGAACCGTAGGATGCGAGGGTCTGATCGTCCTTGAGAACCTTCCCTCGGAAGACCAATCGCTGGCTGCCAGCTGGAACCTGCACCTGCGTGGATATCTTTTCCTTCAACGCGCTCACGAGCAGCTGCGGGGGGAGTGGAGGGCGAGAGGCGAGGCGATGGAGGAGAGAGAGAGGTGGGGAGAGGCGAGGCGAGAGAGAAAGGCGAGACGAGAAAGAGAGGGGAGGTGTGTGAGAGAGAGAGGAGGGGTCAAGAGACGGGGAGAAACGACTGGAATAACAACGCAACGGTTAGGCATAAAAAATAGACATACACGGCGCTAATCGAGGACAGAGAAACGCGAGGTTGGGGAGGATGCACGACCAGCAGACACGAGAAGAAAATTTGAAGATGTCAGCAACGGTACTAGCTGAAAGGAGTCGACCAAGTTACTGCAGTGCAGGAGTTGATGAAGTTTAACTCTTGTTGACCAAATCTGAACTCTACAGACACGTCTCGATAATAAAAGATGACAATTTAACGACGTCTGATAACCGGTCTACGTCGGACTAGAGGTTTGCCACCGTCCAACATCCTAGGCCGTGACTCGCGTCGATCTGACAAGTGCGAATCCGAAATTCAAAAGAACAATCTCTACAGCTGCTCTTGGGACCCACAGAGAGCGATCATCCTACACTAGCACGCACCGCGACTAACACCCTACACTAGCACGCGCCGTCACTAACTCCCTACGCTAGCACGCACCCCGAGATCCACGCGGACATCGTAAGTCCGGTTATCGAGAGTCTTGATCGTTATTCCGACTTCGCTCCGACTTGCGCTGTCCGGAGGAGGCAAATCCACATCCATGGCGAGCGGGAGTCCACGAAGAAACCCTAATCGCAAAAATTTACTAATAAGACGTCAATGTGGGATCTCTACACAGGAAGACGCTAACTAAGGTTTCAGACAGTTGCTGAATTCAGGCAGAACTTGAGGCTTTGATTTGAAGATGAGGAAAGCTGTACCGCACAGAACCGCATAATCGCGTTGCACCTTCTCGGGAAGCGGACCAGGAAATGCAGAACCAATCACTGCGTTGACGCGCGTGACCGTTGGCATGAAGAGCAACACGACCGACAACCGTTGGCATGAAGAGCAACACGACCGACACGTGTAAGAGGGACGGCACCCTCATAAAAGGTTCTATTACGCGTTTCAGTGTACACATGTTAATAAAGCTTCTGGTTGTAAACTTCTGACAAAGAAAGCATTTTCATTCCACAAGGCAGGTAAACCTGGCTAGAGAGGAAATTAAGCAGCCAGTTTACAGAATCTTGTTTCTTATGTCCTCTAGCTTCTTGAGAATCTCTCCTGGCGTGCGATCAAGCTCTTCCGCAATCTTCTTTTGCAGCTCCAGCGAAAGCGACGGAAATTGCTCGCACAAGTCCCCATCAATCACATCCTGGGAGGAAGGCAGAACACAAAACATAATAGCAGAACGGGCAAACATGAGCCACTTCTTTCACTTGGGCAAATCCCAATGATCAGGTCACATGGTAGAACAAAGGCGAATTGGCAATGCAGCAGAGAAGCAGGGCTGACCTTGACAGGGAAATAGGCGGATCTGTAAGCGACGTGCTCTCGGCCGGCGAGGGGAGGGTGCTCCTGGCGCAGGTGCATCTCGAGGTGTGAGAAGAAATCCACGTCCTCCCGCGACACAAAGGGCAGCAGCGCCCCCACCCCCCCCAGCATCGTGCTGTATATGACGCACTCGCTGCCGCCTGGGGAGGAAGAGAGGAAGGGGGGGAAGGCGAGAGGGAAGGCATGGGAAAAGCAGGATGGGACAAAAGGGGCGATACACAGGATGGTACCAGGGAATTAGATGATGGTGGTACAGGAAGCAGGAGCCAGGTAACAAAGGGAAGCAGGAGCCAGGTAACAAAGGGAAGCAGAAGGTGAGGCACAACTTGACACGAAGTTGAAGCCAGGCGGAGAAGCGCTCACCTGGAATGAGGGACGTCTTCTGCATGGCTGTGACGATGTCCCCCACATGGAACTGAATCACCTGGTGGGTCATGGCCAGAACATTGGGGTGTCGCGCGGGGGTTGGAAGGAGGGAAGGTGTGTGCGGAGGGTGAGGTAAGACACGCGTCACGGCAGCAGCAGCAGCAGCATTACACGACAGAGTGTATCAGGTAAGCAGAGCATCACGGAATGCAGCAAGGCAGGGAGGCACCGGCCGAGAGGACGCCCGACACACACCTGCTCAAGCTTGTTCGGCGCTCCGTTGAGGCGCCCCCCTCCCACGGCGTCCCACTTGACACGCCCGCCAGTCTGATCCTCCTCAATCTCCTCGGAGATCTCCCCCGGCAGGCGCACAAGGCACACGTTGCCAAACTTGTCCCCGCCTGCCATCGTGTCAAAGTCGATTCGCAGGGCGGAGGTCAGCCAGCGCGGGGTGACGTCGTCTGCGAACACGTACAGCTGATTCTCCTGCCGGCTGTGCTGCACGTAGTGGAATGACTGGGGGATTGAGGGAGGGTTGGGGCGGAAAAGGGGGCGAGAGAGTGAGGATGAGAAAGAAAAAACATTTTACTCACCCATGTCATTTTTGCACATTTCCTGGTTAAAGGATACTAATTAATCACCTCGTGGCCCTCTGCCCTCCACCCACCTCACCCCTCCACCAACATCCCCCCTGCACCCACACACCTCCCCCATCCACTCCCCCACCTCCCTGCATATCAACGCACCTCCTGCACGTCGCCCACGTAGATGCGATCGCCGCACGCATGGATGCTCACGATCGCATGCGGGAACTGCTTGTTCTCGCACTTCCTCAGAAGCTTCTTCTTCCCCAGGTCATATATCCTCAGCACATTCCCCACCCCCACCAACAGCCGCCCATGGAACGCACACAGGGCAGTCGGCACCCCCCCTTCCACCGCCGTCTTATGCACCAACTCTAGCTCCCTCCCGTCCTCTCCCTTGAACTTATACACATGCAGGAACCCTCCCAGAAGGTTCCTCTTGGGCCAGAACTGCAGGGATTTCGCTGTGCCGACTACCAGGTACTGCCCTGCGGCCGCCCCGCCCTCTGTTTTATCCGCGTGGAAGTTGACCGTGCAGAGCGAGAAGGCGGCCTCGCTGTCTGTGAGTTCCATCAGGCACGTTGTCTCGCCTGCCTTGGGGTTTATCACCCGGATGCATGATGCCCATTTCGACGGGACTGTTTTCGGGTACCCGAATTGCTCGTCCGGTAGCGGGTCTTTGGCTTTCTCGTCCTCCTCCTCTTCCTCCTCTTCCTCATCCTCCTCCATCCCCTCCTCCCCGTCTTCCCCTCTGCCTCCCCTCGCTGCTCTTGCCGCCTCCTTCCTCTCCCGTCTCTCCTCCTCCATCCGCTCCGCAGCACCCGTCACTTCAATCGCTTCCTTCCTCAGTTCCTCCCTCTCTTCCGCCGAGAACGCGCCCTGGTCGCTCTCTATCGTCACAATGTTCTTATAACGCGGATGCAGCACTGCCTTACGCGGGGTGTACCGCAACGGAATCACCGTCTGGTTAAAAACCTCTCCAAGCCTTTCCACCGTGAACACACGCAGCGTTTCCCCTGCCACCGCCACAATACCCTCTGGGCACTGATCTGACGCAAACGGAGCCGCATACTCTAAAGCCTCATAGGACAGAGGCGTCAAATGGAAGCTTCCCAGAAGGGAGTACCCGAGCCACGGGCGGCTGGAAAGGCACAGCATGGCGCGCCGCTCTCTCAGCTGGGCACCGAAAAGTTTCGGCGCGCGCAGCCCGAGGAAGCGCGTGCGCGAATCGGAAAGCTGCCCGGAGTTCTTATCCACCTCGGTGCGGAGCAACACACCGTTCTGCAGGCCGGCATTGAGAAAGAGGCTGGACGGCACGTGGGCGGCAGCAGAGGAGGAGGAGGAGGCTGCGGTGGAGGAGGGGCCGTCTGTGCCGGGGCCGGTGGGGACGTCGAGGAAGAGCAGGGACTCTGGTGGGGCGGATACCGCCTGCACACTTAGCACCTGGTAGATGCATGGGGGGAGGGAGATGGGCAGAGGGAGAGTGAGCGAAGAGCAATCTGAATGCTGACAGTTGAGTCACGCGCCTCAACAGCCAGCACATGAGGGCCCTGCCTGGCCACAATAATGGCAGTAATGCCTGCAGCAATGCCTTACCCCCATAACCCCCCAACCCAACACCCTAAACCCTGCACCCAAAGCTCTCCTCCCCCCTTCTCACCTGCATGTTCTCATCGGGGTCCAGAGAGAGGATCCGAACGGTGGAGTCGTACGATCCGACGGCTAGGAAGCGCGCTCGCTGGCGGCCCTCGGGGATGGGGGCGACGTCGAGGCAGGCGACGTCCCCCGGCATGTCCTTCTTGCCCATCTCCACCATCTGCCCCCTCACGTCCATCTCGAAATGCACCAACTCGCCTCCTGACAGGGCGATCACCACCTGCGGAGGGTGGGGTGAGAAGACGGAGAGCGCAGGAATGAGCAATGGTCAGAATAAACAGCGGTTGACACCTCTTGTCACCCCCAAGCGGACGCGGCAAAAGGCAATTCACCAGAAGACGATTTGAACTGAGATGGACTGACCTGGAAGCGGTTGCAGCCGACTTTAACGATGCTCTTCTTGCCGGGCGTCTTCCACTCGTTGATACGCCCGTCCGCCCTGATGTGCCTAATGCCGCTTGGGTGCACCTGCACGTGGGATGGGATGGTGCAGGCAACATAGATGAACATGGGCGCATTCACACAGGCCTGTTGACGGTGCCTCAAGAGGCGTCTTCCACTCGTTGATACGCCCGTCCGCCCTGATGTGCCGAATGCCACTCCGATGCACCTGGGATTGGGATGGGATGGGATGGTGCAGGCAGGAGAGACGGACATGGGCTTACTTTTGAGGCGCATCAGAAGCAAAACAACCCACACTGCCCCCCAGCCACCGCACTGACCTGCATAAGCGAGTCCTCCCCCAGCAGGGAAACGGCGAGTGAGGGCGTGGTGTCCAGGAACCCGCTGTCACTAACTTCCTCGACCGTATCACCAATGCTGAGCACGAGGGTCGCATTGACGAATGACACCACGATGTACGCGTCAAACTCGTCCTGCGCGCTCTTGCGCACCGTCCACACCGCACTCGGCACGCCTGGTAACTGCGTTACCGCCATCTCGGTGACTGCGAGCCCCGGGCGGAGGATGCGCAGGGAGGAGCGCGGGCCACGGCCGCAGAGCGCGAAGACCTGCGGGGTTTCCTCGTCGAAAAGGTTTGAGACCTTGAGGTCGAGGAGAGGCATCAGTGACTCGACCTCGTCGATCTGGAATGAGTGAAGGGGAGAGGGAGAGCGGGGAGAAGGGAGAGAGTCAGGATGGAGAATGGGAGGAATGCCGAGGAGAGCGGGAGGGATAGCAGGAGGGGGAGCAGAAGGAGGGAGAATGCGGGGGCTTGCTGAGGGGTGAAGACCGTTTGCATGCCCAAGTGAAACACAATGCACCTCTGGCTCTCCTCCTTCAACCCAATCGCCCACACCCTGCCCCTCAACTTGCTTAAAAAAAAGATGAAAAAAACACTTAAACAGAGCAAAAGTGAACCAGGGAAGTCGCGCTGACCTGCACGAGATTCTTGAGGCGGCGCTGGAGGAAGAAGACGGGCTGGAAGCCCTCGTCGGTCTCCATGAGCGTGGTGGAGCTCGACTCCACCTCCTCGTAATCCCCGATGCCCTGAAACCGGGTGACTTCTCAGTCGACTCAAACCCCTCCTCCCCCCCCCTCCCCCCCTCGGATCTCGCTGTGCCTCGCGGTGACTTTTGAGTCGCCTCAAAAACTGACCTGCACGAGATTCTTGAGGCGGCGAGGGTGGAAGAAGACGGGCTGAAATCCTTCATCGGTTTCCATGAGCGTGGCGGAGCTCGACTCCACCTCCTCGTCATCCCCGATGCCCTGGAACCGGTACAGCGCGTGGTTGCCGAACTCCGACGCCGCGAACAGGAACCCCGCGCGCAGCACGCACAGCCCCGCGCCCACCGGGATCGTGTCGAAGTACTTAATCTTCAGCTCCGTCACGCGGTCCGTGTCCTTTGGGTCGTGCTCTAGGGTAACCCTAAACACGTCGCCGTATTCGGACTGGAGGAGGAAGAAGTACATCGATTTCTGCTTGTGCGTCGCGGCCGCGACGATCAGCACGCCGCGCTCCGCGGGGAGGTCGGCGCGGCGCGGAATGACGGCGCGCACGTCCGGGTGGCCCTGGTTCTTGTAGATCACGAAATTCTCGGCGCACACCAGCACGCCAGACGGCCCGTCCGCGCCGCCCGGGACCGCAACGAGGAGATTCGCGCCGTTGTCGACCGGCTCGGCCCATTTCCGCACGACGTGGTTCAGGCCCAGATCAAGCTCGTAGAAGGTCAGCTGCTTCTGCGCGTCGGCTGCTGCTTGGCCTGACGGGTCCTGATCTGCATCGGCGTAATCGAGCTCTATGGCGGCGAAAATGGGGTTGTCAAATCCGCAGTCCACGCCCACGACGGAGAAGACTAGGGTTTGCGATTTGTGCGCTTCTAACGGGGATGAGATCGTGAGGCGCGCCGAGCTGTCGCGGTTCAAAACGTACACGAACTTCTGCTTCTCGCAGGCTGCGATCATGACCGCTCGTCCTTTCGGATCCACGGCCAGGAATTGACCAGGGACGATCCGGCGACATCCCGACTTGCCATAGGTCTCCTGGTGTATCTTATCGAAGAGATTCTTCTCTCGGTTGTACTCCAATATAACGATTCGGCCAGAATCTGATCCCACGACAATGAGGTCCTTAGAGGAGCCGGTGAGCCGGAATTGGACGAGCGAGCGAATCTCGCCAAATACTTCTACCGCGTACAGGCTCTGCAGTTTTCCCGCGGCATCTGGCCGTAATAGCTCGAGAATCTTCCCTCTCGCGACCACTATTTCCTGCTCCTTCGTCCCTGAGAAGTTGCCGAATATGACGTGACTTATGCCCGTCGCCCGCTGGAGCGTAAGATTATAGAGATACATGGCTTCTACGGACAAGGGGCATGAGATGAGGGACGGGAAATGTAGTCCCGAAGTGAAAATGCAGTTACATTTTCAGTGAATTAGACACTTTCCCTCATCTCGTAGCCGGGTAGCGCAGTGGATTAGCGCGTTGGACTTCGGATCCAAAGGTCGCGGGTTCGATCCCCGTCGTGGTTGATTTTTTCTGCCCAGTCATTTCGCTCCGTGCTAGCTTTCCTCGGGATTGGATTGTTTTTTTCCCTGTTGCATCCAATCACACCACGCTTTCTTGAATTCCTCCCAACTTCCCAGCAATTCTTGAGAATCCCGTTTTTGCTGGTGTGCTGTTTCTTGGGAACATCTTCAGTTGCTCGTCGTTTGTCCGCCTCCACGTAGTTGCCAGCAGCGTCGGCCTGCCGCGCTTGAGTCTCGTCAGGATGCCACCCACTCGAGGTACGTAGGTTTCTTGCAGTCATATTAGGTCGGTTGGTACTAATCCTAAGCTGGTGAATCCAGTTTTTCCGTGATAGTCGGTTGTGGTCTCATTGCTTGACGGTTCACGCGTCGGATAAGGCACACTGAAGCGTTGCACAGGAGCAATCAAGACCATCGTGGCCGTTGGTATCACGTTCGCGA
Source organism: Closterium sp. Naga37s-1 (assembly GCA_947471745.1). Lineage (NCBI taxonomy): Eukaryota > Viridiplantae > Streptophyta > Zygnematophyceae > Desmidiales > Closteriaceae > Closterium > Closterium sp. Naga37s-1. Next base: position 335,368 of record CANJKZ010000819.1, read on the forward strand.
TCGCAACAGTGTAGCCACGAAGTCATCTCACCCTTGTAGCGATCTGCCTTACTTCTGCATCTTCGACACGTGGTGACCCATGTCCGGTCGAGTTCAATCCAGCCATTCATTCCCGTCCCGATTGATTCTCTTTCAGATGAGATCGATGGGGAGGACGAGACGCTAGGGCTGCGATCCGGTCAGGTGAGTCGCGCATTCGCTCAGGTGAGTCGCGCATCCGCTCAGGTGAGTCGCGCATCCGCTCAGGTGAGTCAGCGCACTAATACGTCGATGCTTCCATCTTTGCGTTGCTTATGTCTCGACCCTCCTAACATTCTTCATTCGCTCGTACGCAAGTATCAACGAACGTTTTCTTTCGTCACGCTCTCTTCCCCAGCCGACTGATCAGCGCGGGCCGCTCTGCTCGTACGTGGCGGCAACGGCGCTGCTGCTGCTGGGCTGCGGGGTGGGCCTCGGCATCAGCGCGCTGCTCTCGCTGCTCTTCCCCGCCACCTCGCTCCGCTTCATCTCCGCCAACGCTCCCCCTGACGCGCTCGCGGACGCTCAGTCGCAACTGTCGTTCCTGGTCGTGGGAGACTGGGGTCGCAACGGCGACTACAACCAGTCCATCGTCGCGGAATCGGTATGTTTCTACACCCAGCAAGTCCATAGTCACGTATGTGAGAACTGCAGGACATGGCTCATTGCGACTTGTGACTTCCGTTCTCTCCTCGTAACCCACATGGACGAGGTAAATTCTGAGACGCCTCGAAAGGGACACAGCTGATCGTGACTTGCATCTTGCTCTTCTCCTCTCCTCCCATGCATCAGATGGGTGAGGTGGCAGCGGTCATGGATAGCAGCTTCGTGGTGTCCACGTGGGGGACAGCTTCTACGATGATGGGTTGCAGGACGTCGCTCATTGTGACTTGTGTCTTGCGGTTCCCCCCCCCGTGCCTCTCAGATGGGCGAGGTGGCAGCGGCTATTGACAGCAGCTTTGTGGTGTCCACGGGGGACAACTTGTATGATGAAGGGATGCAGGACATCAATGATTGTACCTTGCATCTTCCTGTTCTTTCCCTGCACATCAGATGGGCGAGGTGGCAGCGGCCATTGACAGCAGCTTCGTGGTGTCGACGGGGGACAACTTCTATGATGACGGGATGCAGGACATCAATGACCCCACCTTCGCCTCTTCCTTCTCCGAGATCTACCAGGCGCCCAGCCTGCAGACCCAGTGGTACGCAGGTACGCCCCCCCGTTTTAGCTCCTGCTTTCCTGCTGCTGGCAGTGGTGGGCAACTGACTATCACCGCACCCCTAGATGGGCGTGCATGACCCCACCTTCGCCTCCTCCTTTTCGACATCCACCAGGCGCCCAGCCTGCAGACGCAGTGGTATGCAGGTAAGTGAAATCAGGGCAGACGCAGTGGTACGCAGGTACGCCCTCCCCTTGTGACTCCTGCTCTCCTGCTGCTGGCAGTGCTGGGGAATCATGAGTACCACCGCACCCTAGATGGGCTGCAGGGCGTGCATGACCCCACCTTCGCCTCCTCCTTCTCCAAGGTCTACCAGTTGTCCAGCCTGCGAACACAGTGGCGCTCCGCAACGCCGACAGCCAGGCGCTCGCATCCCACCCTCCCTTGCTTTCCTTCCTTGTCATTGCGACCCACACCCCCTGTTTCTCCCCGTGCCCCTGCCACCAGCAGTGCTGGGCAACCACGACTACCACCGCAACCCCGACCCCAACAGTCAGGCACTCATATCCCACCCTCCCCCACCCTCCCCCACCCTCCCCCTTTCGCTTTGCACCCCCACTCCCCCGCTTCCTTTCTCCTCCCGTGCCCCTGCCACCGGCAGTGCTGGGAAATCACGACTACCACCGCAACCCCGACGCGCAGACAGACCCGGCGCTGAGGCAGAGGGACCCGCGGTGGCGCTGTGAGAAGACCTACACCGTCGTGCGCGACACCTGCCCCAAGTTCCGCTACTGTGAGTCAGCCCTGCCTGCCCCAAGTTTCTGGCCAAGGTTTTTTTTTTGCGCTTGAAGCCATGGGCTGGGCCAGGCGCCACCTCTTCCCTGCACATTTCTGTCCTTTACTGCTCATGCAGGCCATCATCTCCCACGTTTCCCTTCCTCTTCTTCTCACCCTGTAATCAGCTCAGTCTCCCTTTCTTCCCGTATTTCCCCCCCTCCTGTCCCTCCCCGTCCCCACCAAATGGACCCTCCCAGTCGAGTGCAACCCGCTACTGCAGCTGTTCTTTATCGACACGTCCCCCCTGGTGGCGGGCTACTGGCACGGCAAGGCACATGAATTTGAGAAGCTCAACTTCACGGGCCTCCCAGACGCCTCCCTCACTCTGCACTATCAACTCACGGTGAATTTTCATTAGACGTCTCAAAAGCCGCCTCCCTCACCCTGCATTACCAGCTCACGGTGCTGTCTGCCTCTTAGTGTCCTCTTCTCACCTCTTCGTGTCCCATCTCCAACTCTCTCCTTAGTCATCCTACACTGCGTGTACCATGTCTTGCTGCTTGTCGCTCATCCATCCTGCCTGCTCCGGCGAATCATCCCCGCCTCACGCATGCCTGTCTCACCTCCTCCAACCTGCCCCTCCCTCCGTCCATCCTCAGTTGCTGCGTGCAGCGCTGGCATCATCAACTGCCACGTGGAAGGTGGTGGTTGGCCATCATCCCATCCACAGCACAGGCAGCCATGGCAACACGCCTGAGCTGATCAAGTTCCTCTACCCGCTTCTCAAGGTGCCTCGCTCTCCCCTCCCCTCTCTCTTCACTACCTCCTGCTCAATGCACTTTCTGTTTGTCTCCCTTAGTGCCTCTGTCGATAGTAGGAGGGTACCGGCAATGCTCTTTCTCCCTCGTGCCCACCTCCTGAAGGAAAACATTCATGTTTTCTCTGCTCCTCATGCACCTCTCTCTGCACGCCCCCCTGCGTGCTCGCCAGACATGGACTGCCTGAGTTTTCATCAATTTCCTAAAACCAGCTGACCTTACCTATGCTCCTTTCTTAACTCTCTCTATCCTTCCCTGTGCCCGCCTGTGCCTGCTGCGCTATCTGCAGCGCTACAACGTGGACATATACATGAACGGCCACGACCACAACCTCGAGCTCTACAAGGATGTCAACAGGTGCGCTGCATCACATCATGTCATGCCATAATGTGCTGCTGGAGGGGAGGAGGGGAGGGAGAGAGGGACAGGGGCCGAAGTCGAGCCCTTATGGTGCAGTTTTCAGTTTCCGGTCACATTCCAGCCCTTTTTTACCATTTCTTTGGAGTTCTGTCCGTCATTTTCTGGGTGTGTGCAGTGGTATGTTCTTTGTCACAAGTGGGGGTGGTTCAAAGGTGGACCGGAATCGCACAGTAACCGGTGACAACAATTCCATGTTTTATCATTCGCGACAAGGCTTTGTCTCTGCAAGTGTTACGGCCCAATCCTTCAGTATTATATTCCATGACATGTTTGGGGCTAGCCTCTATACAATGACCACCTCCAAGGATCCCCAGTGATACCTTATCTTATAAGCCTAATGTTGGCAAAAAGTTTTATTTGCTGCTACGTTGTACTTGCACTCTTGTAACATTGCATCTCCACCGCAGGTTTTTTCCCAACTTCCTTATCCCTTTCATGATGGTGAAGCACGAATAATACGCGCTACAAGCTGCTTGTCAGGACATCAACCCTACGCTTTCAGCCATGTTGCACCACATTCCCTATCACCTCTTGTTCTTCTCGCCTTGCCTGCTTCAGCTCCTCTCCAGCCAAACCACGACTGCTCCGCCTTCCCCACAGCGTGTTATGGCGGGAGCTGGAGAGTGTGGTCTGGCGGTCGTCTTTTCGTGCCGTTTCGCGTCATCACAGCTTCAATGCAAAGAATCGGGCTCCTATTGAGTTCGCCTGTCCGCGTCGTCCAACGCCTTCGTCGACGACAGTTTCGTTCTTTATATACTGAGATGGACGTCAGTTTTGTGAATGTTCCGTCGACGTTGACGCAGTTACAACCTGTTCATCCATGATTAGGTTTAGGTTTTGCGTGCAGTGGCGTTTTCTGCCGAACTTCCGTGTTGACCCTATTTTCTCAACAAGCTAGGCCTCTTCGCGGAAGCATCATGGCATATGACGCCGATCAGGAGGCGCTACGCGGCGTCGCGTACGTGCCGTTGGAAATCGAGGATCCGCCGGAACCATCGAACAGTAGGCGCGCGTCGGCCAGGGAACCGCGTCATCGTTCTCCTGCCGGATTAGGGTTTCGTAGCGAACGTGATTATAACGAGTTTCACGAGTTTCAAGAGTTTCAACCCACTCTGGATCAGGAGTGTCAAGCCCGTACTCCATCAACACCAGAAAGCCGTCTCCAAACCTCAAACCTGCAGCACAGGCTTGGAGGTGCTGAAATTGACGTACATCCGAACCTGAACAGCAGGTTCGGTGCGGCTGAGCTTGACGTGCAGCTTGGCCCTCCGGACCTGACAGAGGAGAGAGCGAGAGAAGAAGTGGGCGAAGATTGGCGAAGAGTTGGCGACGTGGACGGGTTCATGCGAGGCGTGTACGAGTACTATTGCGGGCGAGGCTTCGTGTGCATCGTCACCAGCGTGAGTGTCGACGTCCCTATGGCTTCCGTTGCTCGTCAACTTACCGCTCCCATCCTCCATTTCCCACTCCCAAGCTCGTTAACTCTTCCCGTTTCTTACTCTCTCCCCCGGAACCTTCTCCCTCCCCCTTCCCCCTCCCGGCCCGCCATCCCGTCCCCCCTCCCCCTTCCCCCAACGGTGGCAGTGGGTGGTACACCTGTGCAGTCTGGCCTTCACCATTCTCTTCTCCGCGCTGCTACTGCTCCTCATTGATTGGCGCGCGCTCCTCTCGCTCAACTGCTCCGCCGCCTCCGCCGCCGCCGCAGCCGCCGCCATCTCCGCCGCTCCCCACGCTACTCCCGCCGCTGCCGCCAGCGGTGGATTCGCGGCAACGGGGGCGGGTGAGCGTCCCGCTGTGCGGACACTGGCGGAGACGCGGAGCGAAAGGGAGTGGCGCGAGGGACGTTCGTACGAGCGAGATGGGGAGAGAGGCATGCAGGGTAGGGGTGCAGGGAAAATGAGCGATGTTGGACCAGACACGATTGTAAATAGTCCTGTATATAGAGGCTCATACGTAGGTGTATATAGCGGTGGGGATGGGTCGAGAGTCGAAGCAGGCGCGCTGCAGGATGCGATAATCCCTGGGGAGCGGAGGAGGAGGCTTGTACAGGGGAGCGCAGCAGAGGAGAGAGTAGCAGCGGGAACGGAAGCAGGGAGGGGGTTAGCAGAGGGGAGGGTAGTGGAGGGGAGAGTAGCAGAGGGCGCAGCGGAAGCGGCGATGCACGAAGCGGAGGGGGCGGCGGAGGGCGCGTGCGACGTGTTGAGGCACGCTATAAGGAGGGACGTGTTCCGGCGTGTGAGTGTGTGGGAGGTGACAGTAACGGCGTACCTGGCGCTGCTGTGCCTCTACTGGCTCCTCTGCTTCGCTCACTTCTTCCTCCGCCTCCCCGCGCTGCTGGAAACGCGCGCCCTCTTCCGCCACAGGTGCGTGCTGTGTCCTGCGCTTGTCCCGCCACAGGTGCGTGCTGCTCCCTCTACCGCCACAGGTGCGTGCTGTGCTGTGTGCTGCGCTTGCCAGCATCAGCTGCTCGTGACGTTGTAGGGCTGCTGTGGTGGATCCCCCATCAATGCATCCCTCTCTCCCCGTGTCCGTCTTCCTCCTTGCGCCTCTGACCCCCCATCCGACCATTCCCACTATCCCCACCATCCCCCCATCCCCGCCATCCCCCCATCCAATCCGCGCAGGTTGCGCCTGTCGGACCATCAGCTGCTCATGACGCCCTGGCCCGCCGTGGTGGCGCGCCTCGTGCGCGCGTGGAATGCCGAGGGCGCGGGGGAGAGGGGGGAACGAGCGGGGGAGCGAGCGAGGGAGCGTGCAGGTGGCGGAGGGGAAGGGCGCGCAGGGGGGGAGGAGTCCAGCGAGGACGAGGAGGAGGGGGAGCAGGCGCAGCAGGGGGAAGAGCGGGGTCTGGGGGCAGAATGGCTGGAGGCAGACGCAGCAGGGGGAGGAGGGATTTCAGGAACGGTAGTGGTGCGAGGGGTAGGAGGGAGAGGGGCAGGCGGGGTGGTGTGCGGAGGCAGGGCACGGGTGGGGGGGCTGTCAGCGTACGAGGTGGCGGCGCGCATCACACGGCGAGACAACTACCTGGTTGCTCTGGTGGACTCGCGCCTGCTCACTGTGCGCGTGCCTGCTGGGGGGGGACATGGGGGATCGGGAAGCACAGGTGCTGCACTTGCTGCTGCGCTGCTGAGTGCCGTGGGGCCGCTGCTGTCCTTCCACGTGGTGCATGAGAAGAGGCGACGCAAGGGAGGGAGTGGTCGAGTGGAGGGGCGAGAGGAGGAGCGGGAGGAGGGATGGGAGGGGCGGGAGGAGGGGTGTGTGCGGGTGACGGTGTTGAGCAAGACGTTGGAGTGGGTGGTGCACTGGTGTGTGCTGCACCCCTTGCTGGACCGCCATGGCCGCCTGCAGAAACACTTCCTGGACGACCCGGCAGCGCTGCGCCAGCGGTTCGTGCTCTCGGGGTGGCTGCTGGCGCTGCTGTCGCCGTTCGTGCTGCTCTTTGTGCTCTCCTTCTTCCTGCTGCGCAAGGCCCACCATCTGTACCATGAGCCGGCTGCTGCGGGCGTGCGCTCCTGGTCCAACCTCGCGCGCTGGATGTTCAAGGAGTACAACGAGGTGAGGGGGGGGGTCACAGAGTAGAATGAGGTAGACGCCGCATATTCGCTCGCTTCGTATAACTCGGGATATCCAACCTGCTACATACTAACCTATTCAATTTGCTCTGGTATTGATAATTGAACCATTGTCTCGCCTTAAAACCAGGATCTGAAGTAAGAGAAATTGTCCTCAATTGCAAAACAATTGAAGCTCGAGTCACCCTGTTTGAGCAGGCGAAGTGGAGTGGTAGGTCTGGGAGGTTAGTGTGCGACAAATTCCCCGTTTTGCCCCTGATTCATTTGCAAAACAAATTTCTGGTTGCGTGAGTCTTTTGGGAAGCACAAACATTTGCTGGTAGTTTATCTTCGGGACTGAACCGATTTCCGTGCCTAGATGGTTCGGAAACAGCTTTCGATTTGTATTTGCTTCGCACCCCTCGCCTCACTCCTCATCAACTTTTGTACCTCGCCAACCAATCACAGCCTAGCTCTATTCACCAACTGCAAAACAATTGAAGTACATGATATCCTGGCTTTAAACCCCATCTGCGTGCCCTGGTGCCCATCCCACGCCTCCCTCAGGTGGACCATCTGACCTCGCAGCGCCTAGACGAGGCATGCCCACGGGCGGACGAGTACCTGGCGCAGTTCCCCTCGCCACTGCTCTCACTCGCCGCCAAGCTCCTCTCCTTTGTTGCCGGCTCCTTGGCTGCTCTGCTGCTCGCCTTGGCTCTCGCGGATGAGAAGCTGCTGGAGGCACAGGTGAGGCCAGGGAGCACGCACAGGTGCAAATATTCTAAAGAATTCTTAACAACCAACGCCTCGCTCTTGCTCAACCCATTTTGTATTCTCTTGAATGGACTCCAACAGCCACCTTCTATTGTGTCCTGCCCTTATGTTGCCTGCCGCCCATCCTCCAGCTCTTTGGGCGCGGCCTTGTGTGGTACGCGGCCATACTGGGTGCGGTGCTGGCAGCAGCACGGCCGGTGGCACAGGCGGACAGGGCGGCAGGCAGTGTGGATCCCAAGGGGGCGCTGCTGAGGGCAGCGCAGCACACGCACTTCCTGCCCACCAGGTGGCGGAGCAAGGCGCACACGCAGCGAGTCAGAGACGAGTTCCAGACGCTCTACCAGGTGCGGTGTGTGTGTGTGGGGGGGAGTGTGTGTGTGGGTGTGTGTGTGTGTATGTGTGTGTGGGTGTTTGTGTGTGGGTGTGCGAACACGTGCGGTGTGGGTGTGAGGGACCAGGGTCAAGCTGAGAGGGGGACCAGCTGCATGGCCTCAAGTGGGGCTACCTAGTTCTTCCAACACCTCTCAATCACGCCTTCACGACTCTGTCCCACACCTGCGTGTCCCTTCCTCCCCCCTTCCTCCCCCCGTCCTCCCCCCGTCTTCCCCCCGTCCTCCCCCGTCCTCCCCACGTCCTCCCCCGTCCTCCCCCGTCCTCCCCCCGTCTCCCCCTGTCCTTCCCCCGTCCTCCCCCCCGTCTCCCCCCGTCATTCCCCCGTCCTCCCCCCCTCCCCGTCCTCCTCTCCTCTCCTCTCCTCTCCTCTCCTCGCCTCTCCTCACCTCACGTGCTCTCCGCCCCGCCCCATGCCACGTCTGTGGGCAGTTGAAGCCGCTGCTCTTCCTAGCGGACGTGCTCGCCATCTTCACCACGCCCCTCATGCTCTGGTTCATCCTGCCCCAGGTACTGCCTCCCCCCGCGCCTCTTCTTCCCCTCGCCATCTTCACCACGCCGCTCATGCTCTGGTTCATCCTGCCCCAGGTACTGCCTCCCCCCGCGCCTCTTCTTCCCCTCGCCATCTTCACCACGCCGCTCATGCTCTGGTTCATCCTGCTCCAGGTACTGCCTCCCCCCGCGCCTCTTCTTCCCCTCGCCATCTTCACCACGCCGCTCATGCTCTGGTTCATCCTGCCCCAGGTAGGTACCACCGCCTACCCTCCCGCCCCTCTGCATTCCTCTCTCGCCTACCCTCTTGCTCATCCGTTTCACTGCTGCACCTCGCGTGTGTGCTCTCCCAGCGTATTCGACTGTTGTCCGCCCTCCCTTGACAGTGTGTTTGTGGGCCACGTGTGCTCTCACAGTGTGTTTGACTGTTGTCCGCCCTCCCTTGCCCCATCCGCCCTCCCTTGCCCCATCCGCCCTCCCTTGCCCCATCCGCCCTCACGTGCCCCATCCGCCCACGTCCCCACCCATCCCACAGAGGGCGGACGCCATTCTCGCCTTCCTGCGAAGCACCTCCACGTACCACGAGGGGCTGGGCCACGTGTGCTCTCACAGCGTGTTTGACTCGCAGGGAGAGCAGCATGCCAGCAGCAGTGGGAAGAGCGGTGCTTGGAGTGCGGATACCAAAGGGGATAGTGGCAGGAGTGGCAGGTTGGGGAGTGGCAGTGGCGAAAGCGGAGGTGGAAGCAGCGGGGTTATGCGAGGAGGGGGGTGTGAGGGTCGGCTTGGGGTGGGAGTGTGTGGAGGAACGGTGGGGGAGGTAGCTGTTGGCGTGGAGGGTGGGCAAGGAGTGTGGGAGGGCGGGCGAGGAAGCGGGGTTGATGACACATTGGCGGCAACCCACAGCAGTGAGAGCAAGGTGGAGCAGTCATTTGTCAGGTGGGTGTGATGCCCGCTCATGGGGATGGCTGGAGGGTATGCAGGAGTTGGTTGGTGGTGATCGCCTCTTCAAAATTGCCAGCATCCTGGTGCTTGCCTATGGCTGCTGCTCAGGTGCTATCCTTTACCCCTCACCTTTCATCCTGTCATGTTTTTTCCTCACCCCCCCACCCCCATTCGCTCTCTCCTCCACCCTCCTGACCCCCCCTGTGGCTGCCATGCATGTGACAGCTTTTGCGCCAGCTACCCTTCCTGGCAGCCCCATGCTTCAGCCCAGCGATTCCTGGCGCCACCTGCTCTGCAGCAGCAGCAAGAGCGGCAGCAGCAGCAGCAGCAGCAGCAGCAGCAGCAGCAGCAGCAGCAGCAGCAGCAGCAGCAGCAGCAGCAGCAGCAGCAGCAGCAGCAGCAGCAGCAGCAGCAGCAGCAGCAGCAGCAGCAGCAGCAGCAGCAGCAGCAGCAGCAGCAGCAGCAGCAGCAGCAGCAGCAGCAGCAGCAGCAGCAGCAGCAGCAGCAGCAGCAGCAGCAGCAGCAGCAGCAGCAGCAGCAGCAGCAGCAGCAGCAGCAGCAGCAGCAGCAGCAGCAGCAGCAGCAGCAGCAGCAGCAGCAGCAGCAGCAGCAGCAGCAGCAGCAGCAGCAGCAGCAGCAGCAGCAGCAGCAGCAGCAGCAGCAACAACAACACCATAGCAAGAGCATGCATGGTTCGCTTCCCTCACAGGCACATTCTGGACAGCCACATTCGCCAATAGCCCAACTTCACTCCCCATCAGCAGTCGTAACCGCAACACAAGCAGCAGCAGCAACAGCAGCAGCAGCAGCAGCAGCAGCAGCAGCACCTGCAACCTCCATTACCGTGCCTCATCCCTCCTCCCTCTCCCACTCGCCTTCATCCAGCCACGCTCGTGCCTCCTCATCTCGCCAACCACCCATGGACAGCCCTCTCGCACCCACCACCCTTGCCTTCCCAGCCCCCCAACCCCATCGCCACACACATCACCGTGCTGCCTCCACCCTGCCATCCCCTCTCCGTGCTCTCACCTCCCCTCCACCGCATTCACTGCAAGCTTTACTTGGCCCCGAGACCACTGCAGATGCTGCCCCTCTGCAATCACCCTCTCACTGTCACCACCCTGTACAGTCACCATTAAGTATACCAAAGCGCTCTGCAGCAGTGCCTCGAGTGGCAAGCGGTGCAGAGGGGTCGCAGTGGGTGCTGCAGCAGGGCATGCAGCCCACCCGCAGCCTCAGCTGCAGTGATGGTGTGTGGCAGGGGATGGGGGAGGGGACTGGCATGGGGGAGGGGAGTGGCATGGGTGATGGTGGGGGCATGGGTAGCAGCATGCTGCTGGAACACATGGATGCTGCCATGCATGGGGGCATCCATGGGGCAATGTATGGGCATGCACACAGGGAGGTGGCAGGGCGGAGCATTATGCATGGTGGGAGGCACGGTAATGAGATGCGTCATGATGACGGCGAGGAGGAGGCAGGCACCCATGTAAGAGGTGGCATTGCATGGGGGGATGTGCAAGGAAGGCAGGAGCCCCAGCCAGAAGCACACAGGCAGCAGCAGCAGCAGGAGCAGCTGCCACTGCACCAAGCGGCGGTGGCTGGCTCTCCAAGTGTTGCTACTGGAGTAACGCGCAGCCCAAGTGCGGATGCAGTGCATGCAGCCCGTGTGGGAGGGGTGGTGCACACAGTGAAACCTTCACCTGCTGCTGTGGTTGCTTGGAGGGAGCGGGAAACAGGAGCAGTTGGAGCAGGTGGGGAAGCGAGAGCACGAGGAGCATCAGGTGCACATGTATCAGTGGGTGCAAGGAGAGAGGACTCGTCGCATAAAGGGGATTCTCCACCTCTGCCTTTTGGAGACATCTTTGCTGTCGACTCCGACTGATTGCATGAGGGACAGTGTACAGTTCACTTGTATCTAGAACTACACTACATGTAATGTATTACCTCCTATGAATACTTAATGTGTGCACTCGTCACTGCACCAAGCTAGTTGCATATCACATGGCATCTCACACTCCAAAGAAGGATGTTTGCATGCCTTGGATGACATCCAAGGATGCAACACTTCCAGATGCATGTGCGTGCATCGGCCCTCCTGCATTTGCCCTCATTCTCTCACCACCACTCGCCTGCTCTCCCCTGCATTCTCCTCCACTCGCCTGCACTCCTGCCTGTCAATCTTGAACCCGCGGATTCGAATCCACTCAGGGATCTCCGGATCCTCCGGGTCCACTTGCACAATCGGCCAACCACGGTTCGACACCTGGAGACCTTCCAGCACCAGTGTCACGCCTCTTCCCGCTCTCACCCACATTGCTCCATCCAGCTGCAAGCTATGCACCTCCACCTGCCCCTCCTGCTGCCCCTCCCCCTCCCCCTCCCTCTCGCCTCTCCCCGCCTCCCCTACTGCCCCACCCTCTATCTCCCCTGCCTGACCCTCCCACCCCACCTCGTCTCCCTCTCCTCTTCCTCCATCCAACCCCCCTTCCACCTCAATGACCAAGGTCGAGTCCTCAGAGATCCGCACTTGGTCGGGGTGGGGGAAGCGTGAGCGCAAAGCAGCCAGCGTGGGAGCCCAGAGGGGGAACCACACCACACGAGGCCAGATCTCCACCTCTTGCCCGGCAATCACGGTGGTCTTAGGGCCTGCCACGTGGACGCCCAGGTGCCTCAGGATGAGACAGTTGGCGCGGTACAGGTGGAGCTCTGCTGACGTGGCGCTGTGCGGTGGCGTGCCGGCCGCCAGCTTGGCGATGGCGTCGCTGAGATTGTTCTTTACGGGCGAATAGGCAAGCCACACGTCAGCTTCCTGAGGGGGGTGGGGAAGGGACGGAGGGAGAGGGGGAAGATAGAAGGGGAGGAGGGAAGAGAGGAGAGGAGGGGGAACTGAGGAAGGGAGGGGAGCACGTGAGCGTGTCAAGCAAGGTTGCTTGCACAGCAGTTCCTACAAAAAGTGAAATAGGAGCCGCAAGATACATGCTTTCATGGCAATGTAAAAAAAAAACGGGGGGGTGGGCAGTAGAGAAGTGGGGGAGAGGAGGGAGAGAGGGGTGGAAGTTTCAGTGAAGGAGACGTGGGAGAGAGTAACTGACAGTGAATCCAACAGAGCGGGAGGGGTGAATGGCTTGGGGAAAGTCCTGCATCATGCACTCGAGACGCGTGGACGCCTTGAAAGCCGTGCGCGAGGCGTCTGTGTACCTGATGGGGGGGGAGGGAGATGGAGAGGGAGAGGAGAAAGGGAGGCAGAGCAAAGGTTTAAGGGTTGACAAAGGGAATGGAAACCCACCCGTTGCCAGCCAGCATGGCAGGCGAAGAAGACGACGAAGTAAACAACTCTTGCAGTGCTTCAAAAGTGAGCAACTCTTGCAGTGCTTCAAAAGTGAGCAACTCTTGCAGTGCTTCAAAAGTGAGCAACTCTTGCAGTGCTTCAAAAGTGAGCAACTCTTGCAGTGCTTCAAAAGTGAGCAACTGATGGACGAGACGGAGTGCCGGCCTTCCAGGGCAGAGCACAAGTCATACGTGCACCACCCTTTCCCTCGCTTGCTGCTGCACTCACTTGGGATTGACAAACTCCCCGATCACTCCATGCGTCTTAGCGAGTTCCTCTATATAGGGGTCCAGGCGCAGCACGAGCTGTACGTTGGGGCCGGCGGGGAGAAGAGGGAGCGAGAGTTGGTGGGCGTGCAAAGAGGTGCAAGGGAAAGGTGGAGATGCAAGGGAAAGGTGGAGATGCAAGGGAAAGGTGGAGATGCAAGGGAAAGGTGGAGATGCAAGGGAAAGGTGGAGATGCAAGGGAAAGGTGGAGATGCAAGGGAAAGGTGGAGATGCAAGGGAAAGGTGGAGATGCAAGGGAAAGGTGGAGATGCAAGGGAAAGGTGGAGATGCAAGGGAAAGGTGGAGATGCAAGGGAAAGGTGGAGATGCAAGGGAAAGGTGGAGATGCAAGGGAAAGGTGGAGATGCAAGGGAAAGGTGGAGATGCAAGGGAAAGGTGGAGATGCAAGGGAAAGGTGGAGATGCAAGGGAAAGGTGGAGATGCAAGGGAAAGGTGGAGATGCAAGGGAAGGGTGGAGATGCGAGGACCGATGCATTGCTCACTTGGACGACACCGCATGGGGTGGCATGGCATGGAGTGGCATGGTGTGGAATGGGATGGAATGCGATGTGAATGGCGGGTGACCTGGTTGATGTTCCCCGGGAAGGGTGAGAAGCCGGTGGTGGGGTCGTTGGCATCCCCGTCGTCATGCCCGCACGCCCGCAGCAACGGGTCGAGCTGGTTGTACTCCACGTTCACCACCATGCTGCGACCTGCGGAAGGATGGTGGATGGAGGGATGGACGATGCATTGAGAGTGAGATGCATGAGGGCACATGCATCAGCACGCCCTCAGCAACGGCAGCAACGGGTCGAGCTGGTTGTACTCCACATTCACCACCATGCTGCGACCTGCATGGTGGGATGCATGGTGTGTGAATGCATGGATGGACGGATGGCTGAAGCACTGCAAGTGAGGCGAGCACCAGCACAGCCTAAACCCTGCCCATGCCCGTGGCCAACAACCCATCCGCTTTTCCCCATCAACCCACCCCTTCTTCCCACTCTCTATGCATACCATCGGAGCGTGTGAGTCTGGCGATCCCCAACTTACCAGCCCAACTTGCCAGCCCAACTTGCCAGCCCAACTGGCCAGCCCAACTTGCCAGCCCAACTTGCCAGCCCAACTTGCCAGCCCAACTTGCCAGCCCAACTTGCCAGCCCAACTTGCCAGCCCAACTTGCCAGCCCAACTTACTTGCCAGCCCAACTTACGAGCCCAACTTACCAGCCCGACTTACGAGCCCAACTTACCAGCCCAACTTACGAGCCCAACTTGCCAGCCCAACTTACGAGCCCAACTTGCCAGCCCAACTTGCCAGCCCAACTCACGAGCCCAACTCACGAGCCCAACTCACGAGCCCAACTCACGAGCCCAACTCACGAGCCCAACTCACGAGCCCAACTCACGAGCCCAACTCACCTCCTTGGCCTTGCGAGGCACAGCCAGGGAGTTCAAGTCCAGCTGCCTCAGGGTGCTTACCCATCCCTTGATACCTACCCCCACCCCACCCCACCCCCCCACCTCTCCATCCATACCATCGGAGTGCGCTCACCCCTCCCTTGATCCCTTCCCTCATACCACTCACCCCCTACCCTACCATCCATCCATACCATCGGAGTGCGCTCACCCCTCCCTTGATCCCTTCCCTCATACCACTCACCCCCTACCCTACCATCCATCCATACCATCGGAGTGCGCTCACCCCTCCCTTGATCCCTTCCCTCATACCACTCACCCCCTACCCTACCATCCATCCATACCATCGGAGTGCGCTCACCCCTCCCTTGATCCCTTCCCTCATACCACTCACCCCCTACCCTACCATCCATCCATACCATCGGAGTGCGCTCACCCCTCCCTTGATCCCTTCCCTCATACCACTCACCCCCTACCCTACCATCCATCCATACCATCGGAGTGCGCTCACCCCTCCCTTGATCCCTTCCCTCATACCACTCACCCCCTACCCTACCATCCATCCATACCATCGGAGTGCGTGAGACTCGCGATGCCCCCAATTGCCTCCTTGGCCTTGCGAGGCACGGCTAGTGAGTTCACGTCCAGCTGCCTCAGCGCACTCACCCCCAGCGAGCTCGGCACCACCTGGCAAGGGAGACGAGGAGGCAGGCAGAGAGGTGTTGGGAGTCTAATGAGGTGCGGAAACTGGGTTGGGAGGTGTGCAATTGATGCAGGTGACCCACTAGTCCACGGCTAGTGAATTCACATCCAGCTGCCTCAGCGCACTCACTCCCAGCGAGCTCGGTACCACCTGCCACCATAGCACACACAGGGGGAGGCGGACCAAGGGGAGGCACACAGGGGAGGCGGACAGGGGAGGCAGATAGAGAGGTGTTGGAGTGTAACGGGGTGCGGAAACTGGTTGAGAGCTGTGGCCCTATGGTGCGAGATTGCTGCAGCATGACCAGTGCATGGACGGTATGGTGCTTGCATCTGAAGGGCTCTCTGACTGAACTCAACAGGAGCCGTGTTTTCAATTCGCATGGCGCTCCCTGCATGGCTCAACGCTCACTAGCCACTGCAAATGTACATCTGAACACGCCCCTTGACGCATGCTTGACGTGACGATCTTGATGCGGTGTGGTGCGGTGTGATGCGATGCACATGAGCAGTACCTTGAAGAGAAGCCCGTTGGTGTCCTGAAAGAATAGCACCCACTCCACCCCTGCTGCTCTCCTGCACGTGCCATGTGCATGTGCCATGTGCCATTTGCCACAACCATGTGGAAGCCATATGCGCATATTAATGAACGCAGTGGACACATGTAGACCATGGCACAATCTCACATTCTGGGCCGATGATGAGCAGGAAAAGACCATGGCATCACAATCATTGCAAAATCCCATGGCATGGCATGTGGGCACACGTACCATGAGGGCAGGAGGCCGCTCTGGTGCAGCAGCATGTGCACATCGCCATGGCCATGCGGCTTCGTCTGCCAGATTGAGCCAGATTATCCCAGCATGGGTTGGAAGCATGTAGGGAGGCTTAGACAGCGGAGCACATGGAGTGAGCGGAACAAACGGAGTGGGAGGTTGAGAGAGATGTAAGAGGTACGAGCAGAGTGATGCGAGAGGCATGTGTGCAGGGCAGGGAGGCGAGCACACCTGGATGAGGAAAGGGTCCCTGGGGTCGAGTGCAAGGTGGGCATCGTTGTCCGCCACACACGCCACCTTCTCCTGCCATGCCACCGTTGCATTGCACGGGATGGGAGGGAGGGAGCAATGCTGTCAGCAGGGCACGAGGCAAACAGAGAGATTTCAATTTGCCTCAAACAGAAGGGGTGCTTGGGGTCGAAGGCCAGGAGCGCGTCGTTGTCCACCACACACGCCACCTTCTCCTGCCATGCCTCTCGTGTGGGGGGACGGGAGGGGCAGCAGTGCCGCGCTTTACGCAGCGTGTCACGGCCAGTTCCCTCTTGCGCTCAGTAGCGCTGTCAGAATAAGCATGGCATGCAGAGAGATTTCAAGCTGCCTCATCCCAGAAGCTTCACACTCGTCACACCCTCCACTCCACACCCCTCACACACCCCTCTCGCCCCTCTCACACAGCATGAAGCGCGGACCTGTTTGAGCAGGGTGATCTGGGCGGGGTGCATGCCAAAGTGTCTGTGCGCCTTGGGGAGCCCTCTCACCCCTATCCCTCTCGCACGGGCATAAAAAACAGACCTGTTTGAGCAGGGTGAGCTGGGCGGGGTGCATGCCAAAGTAGCCGTGCGTGCTGAGCAGTGCCTGTGTGCGTGCATGAGTGTCATCCGATGTCATGATAGCCAGGGGGATGCGCCGTGGGGGCTCATCTGATGGGGGGTGAGAGGAAAAGGCAGGAGATGAAACGACACGGGTTGGGCAGGTGACCCATGGGCCCGTGGGCAGATGAAACCCCCTTTTTTTTTTTGCAGGAGTGATGCAGTGCTGCTGACCTGGCGTGAGGCCATTGGAGGCGTGCTGCAGCACGAGGATACTCTCAATGTAGTGCTGCAGGAAGCAGTGCTCCGTGGTGCTCTCTGCCGGTAGCACCACCTGCAGGGGCCACGGCACCGCAAGGAAAGATTTGAGACGTCTGAGAAGCTCTCTGCTGGCATGGCCGCCCCACGTGCATGGCAGCCCCACGTGCATGGCAGCCCCACGTGCATGGCAGCCCCACGTGCATGGCAGCCCCACGTGCATGGCAGCCCCACGTGCATGGCAGCCCCACGTGCATGGCAGCCCCACGTGCATGGCAGCCCCACGTGCATGGCAGCTCCACGTGCATGGCAGCCCCACGTGCATGGCAGCCCCACGTGCATGGCAGCCCCACGTGCATGGCAGCCCCACGTGCATGGCAGCCCCACGTGCATGGCAGCCCCACGTGCATGACAGCCCCACGTGCATGGCAGCCCCACGTGCATGGCAGCCCCACGTGCATGACAGCCCCACGTGCATGGCAGCCCCACGTGCATGGCAGCCCCACGTGCATGACAGCCCCACGTGCATGGCAGCCCCACGTGCATGGCAGCCCCACGTGCATGGCAGCCCCACGTGCATGGCAGCCCCACGTGCATGGCAGCCCCACGTGCATGGCAGCCCCACGTGCATGGCAGCCCCACGTGCATGGCAGCCCCACGTGCATGGCAGCCCCACGTTCATGGCAGCCCCACGTGCATGACAGCCCCACGTGCATGGCAGCCCCACGTGCATGACAGCCCCACGTGCATGGCAGCCCCACGTGCATGGCAGCCCCACGTGCATGGCAGCCCCACGTGCATGGCAGCCCCACGTGCATGGCAGCCCCACGTGCATGGCAGCCCCACGTGCATGGCAGCCCCACGTGCATAGCAGCCCCACGTGCATGACAGCCCCACGTGCATGGCAGCCCCACGTGCATGGCAGCCCCACGTGCATGACAGCCCCACGTGCATGGCAGCCCCACGTGCATGGCAGCCCCACGTGCATGGCAGCCCCACGTGCATGGCAGCCCCACGTGCATGGCAGCCCCACGTGCATGGCAGCCCCACGTGCATGGAGCATGGCACCACATTCAGGAGGAGGGGATTTAGGGTCGCAGCAAACGGAGCTTGGAGAGGGATTGTGAGAGAGAGGGGAGGAGGAGGGGAGGAAGAGTGGGCAGAGGGGTGGGGATGGAGAAGAGAACTGGTCGGCCTGGTGAATACTCCCTCTCCTCTCCTCTCCTCTCCTCTGCTCTCTATTTCCCCACCTTAATGCCACTGTACTCGAGCCTCTCCCCCAGCCCGCCCGCCACCAGCACAAACGCCGCATTCCGAGCCTCCGCCATTCCCCGAGCCTCAAACTCGTCGAACTCGGGGTCGCCGAACCTGACGCGCACGCCTGAGGGCACGGCGGGCGTGAAGCCATGGAAGGGGTTCACTCCGTCCCGCGAGTCCGCGAGCAGCCGCCTCGCGTTGCTGATGTAGCGCGGCAGCCCCCCCGGGTAGCTCGCATCCAGCCGCGCCGCCTGGGGGGGCGGGGGAGCCGGGAGAGTCGGGAGGAGACAGTAGAGGCGTAGATTGAGGAGGGAGGTTGGGGGAACGGGGGAGAAAAGGGGAAGGGTTTATGGTGCAGGCTGCGGGCAAGACTCGTAGCGTGGAGACGCATAGGCATGGTGCTATGGGATGCTCCCATCGCCCTCCTTCCTTCCCTCACCTGCTCGAAGAACCGCCGCTTGTCGTCATCATTGCTTCCAGGCTCCGGCCAATGGGAGAAGAGATGCGCTTGACCGCATGAGACAAGCTTGCCGGCCAGGTCAATCTGAAGATCGGAGGCAAAGAAAGGGCGGAGAAGCGGAGCAAGCAGGCAAAGCAGGGAGGACACCCGAAAGATGACGATCGCGGGACGAGGGGCGGGAAAGAAGACATGACGGGAATTTGGACGCCACCTGACGTAGAATGATTCAGTTTGGTGTCTAATAGCTGGTCGGACGGTACCTGGTCAGTTGACAGGATGCGAAAATTGCTGCTGAGCCCTTTAACAGCGGATAGCTCGGGCCACTCTGCAGCTCGCGATGCCGTAGCTCGCTCGGCAGCAGGCGGAGCCGCAGCCGCCATGAGGTTCGGAAGCAGGGAGCAGGCGCCGCGTCAAAACAGCGGAAGAAAAGGTGGAGGCGATGATAGCTGGTGGAAAACGGGAATATGTAATGTCTGAGCTGAGTGATGGCATTCGAGTGCCGAGCGAGAGCACGGGAATGGTAACTGCGTCGATTAGTCAATCATTGATCGGCAAATTAGATTTGGACTGTTCCATCGCTGAAACGTATATGTACAGCCAATGCGGTGTACATGCGGTGCTATGATGTGGACTGAATATGCACAATATGCGGCAGTGCTGTATTCTGTTTATATATGGCACGACCACATAACATGTATAGCTGCACAGATCCCGTGTTGTGAGGTGCACTGTAAGGAGTCACATTCGGGGATGGTGAGGAAAATTGGGGCTTGCGAATGGTATGGCAGAAAAACATGGGCCCAAATTTTTTAACGTCGCAGGATTCGGTGTCTGATAGCTGGACAAATATTCGACCAATGGAACGCTGAGGAAGAAGTTCATTCTTCGACGTCCTATTGGAGCCTCTTGGGTTTACACAAACGACTGTTGCAATGCAACGCCACACACACACACGACAGTCAGACTTGCTGCAAAGCCGTGATTGGGCAAGACTATTTGACAGATGTTTTCCCAATCTGCCCAGAATCCAGCCGACCAAAGCACCACACTCGCAATGTCAGATTGATGTGTTGCTTGTTACTCGGGTTGGGGATAAATCTATGCACAGTTGCAGGGGGTTAATCTATATGGAAGTTTGTTTTGAATGAGGTGTACGGGTGGTTTTTCATCCCGGCCAAACGCCACAAGAAAGTGCTTTCATGAAACGGAGCAGATGCTGCTGCAACCCTATTTCTGTGGTCCACCAGAACTTGTGGAGGGGCCAGGAAAAGATTTGGCGCACTGTGTGTGGGTGTGATGTTGCGGGCCATTTTTGTGGCGCAGACCCAGACAGACTGTCACTGGGCGGCCTCCCTTGTCAGGAATTGTGAATATCGTAACAGCGTGGACTGTAACGCCCAGCATGAAGCTCTTGATCCTGTCCCTTCCCTTCAAGGGCGATTCTTTCACCTGCCCAGCCTGATCTGTTCTGCCACTTCCACCAAGCAAGTCCCCCAGAGCCAGCTGGGCTGGCTCTGCCCCACAAAACTTTGACTGCGATCGAGGTCACCGCCACAGTGCCACACTCGAAAGCGGGCACTGTGAGTTGTGGCGCATCAACTGCTCCGCTATGCGGAGGAGGCGGACAGCAGAGCTGGGAAAAACCGAGTCCAGCAGGAGTGGGAGCGGTTTCGAAAGTGGACGAGGTTCATGTGGGGTGGGGGGGAAGGAGGGAGGGCTGTTGGATTCTCCTCACGGGCTGAAGGGGCACGAACGAGCGAAGCGGAAGCGTGCGGCGCAGTGCTGTTTGGGCAGAAGATCCGCCACCACTCATCACCATCAGGTTGCAGGCGCGGACTATCTCACCCTCCGCTCCGCACTTCCCCTTCCCCCATTCTGCCCTCGCTTCCATTATTCCATCCTCTTTTCCTCTTCTCACCTCTTGAAGCCCTAGTTTTCACAACTGCCATTGTTTTGTTACTCTAGTTTCACAGGACATAACGGCAAGCTTAGCTTGGGTTGGAGGGGCACAACTGACGGGATTGTTGCACCTCGTCCCCCGACTGATACCTCGGCAAATCCGGCGCGTTTCTTAGTCTTATCAGATTTCGACTTGCCGTCGAAGCCGCCACCGAGGGGCTTTGGAGTTGACAAACCAAAGGCGGTGGACTGCAGAGAGCTCTTGAAAATGTTTCAGCGTATGTTGAACGGCGGATCCCACCGCCAGCGCCTGGAGCTGCACTCCGCCATGGTCGCAATGGAGGTCTCCGCCACTCCGCCGTCCGCGCACTCCCCGTGCCCCTCCCGCTCCCCCATGTCTACCGCGGTCGAGTCCCCCATCCCCTCCACGCGCCGCATGTCCCTCCAAATCGACGATCTTGAGCGGCCGATGCACCGAAACAGCGCCTACAACGGTCAGGATGTGTTTGGACGACCAAGCGGGCAGCCCCTCATGCAACCACAGCTCGAAGCGGGTTTCGACCATTCTGCTTCGGCTGTGCGCACCCAAACGCCAGCGCCAGCACCAGCGCCAGCGGCGAGTGCGGCGCCGGGGGCGACGGACTGGGCGTGTCTCTACGCGCCGCACAACGATCCTTCCCGCCGCCGCCGGTCGCTGGACTGCATCCGCTCCGCGCGCAAATCCGACCGTTCCGCTGTTGCTATTAACGCGGTGAATGACGCGAGCAGCGTGGACGCGCGTAGCCAAGCGCTGCACGCCGCGAACGGCGCGGGTGGCGCGGGATCCGACAGCGAGGAGGAGGTCTGCAGCACCCGCGCGGAGCGTCGGGGAACAGCCGCTGCGCAAACATTGCGCCAACCGCGGAACGTTTTTGTCACGAACCCGTGGCAGGCGGGGACAGTCTCTGGGGATATTGCCGCGGGGGTTCAGAGGGGCCAGGCGGGAGGCGCGCGGCGGGGAGGAACTATTAACGACTGCGCTATGGATGTGGATGGGGGGGACGGATGGGGGGGAGTGGAGGCTTGGGGAGGAGTGGAGCAGGCGATGCACCCCGCGGGGTTGATGCAGGCGCGCGCAGCCATGGTGGCGCAAGGCGGGGGGATTGGCGGCGCACAGCCGCATGCAGTAGCAGGCTCGCACCGGGGGGCGGTGATGTCGAACCCCTGGGCCAGCTGAGAAGTCCGTATATTTTGTAGTTTTATTTTGTCCTTTCTTTTTTTCTTCCCGGTCCATTACTACCAGTCATGGTGTACATTCGTGCTTAGCTAAGGCAGCACGTATGCGTGTCAATAATGGCGTCAGTGTGTGCTGTCTATACTGTTTGTTGAAACAGATACGCCATTGCTAGCTTTGCTTGTGTTCTTGCTAATTTTAGGATAAGCGTTACCTCAGATTCACCTTCCAATGTAGAGATAACTTGTTTGTGCTACCTGCAGGTTGATGCACTTTGCATCAAAACTTTAGTGCAGCTGGTTATTCAGTTTACCTCCGGCTAAGATTGCATCAAGGGAGTGGGTTATGTTACCATAACAAGTATGAAACACCTTTTGACTACAGCTGTTGCATCCAACACTGAAGCATGCAAAAATTTGCGCACCATGCCTCGCCCAGCACACCCATGCTGGCATGACATGTGGCATGCAACATCAAGATGCGGGGTCAGAGTGTTTGAAGGCCCCAGCTGCCACAAGCAGGTTGCGCCGCGTGAACTGCCGAGAGGGGAGTGGTGGAAGGGAGCGTTGGGAGGGAGTAGTGGAGAAGGGGAGGGGTCGGGGAGTCGCACAGCGGGGGGCCTTGGAGGATTGCGAATGGGAACTAGACACTTGCAAGAGGAGAAGCGGGAGGCAGACAGAGACAAGCGGCACTTTGTGGTTCGAGGAGAGATGGGCGGTGAGAGGGGGATGCCTGCAGGGCTGAGAGGGGGATGCCTGCAGGGCTGAGAGGGGGATGCCTGCAGAGCTGAGAGGGGGATGCCTGCAGGGCTGAGAGGGGGATACCTGCAGGGCTGAGAGGGGGATGCCTGCAGGGCTGAGAGGGGGATACCTGCAGGGCTGAGAGGGGGATGCCTGCAGGGCTGAGAGGGGGATACCTGCAGGGCTGAGAGGGGGATGCCTGCAGGGCTGAGAGGGGGATGCCTGCAGGGCTGAGAGGGGGATACCTGCAGGGCTGAGAGGGGGATACCTGCAGGGCTGAGAGGGGGATACCTGCAGGGCTGAGAGGGGGATGCCTGCAGGGCTGAGAGGGGGATACCTGCAGGGCTGAGAGGGGGATGCCTGCAGGGCTGAGAGGGGGATGCCTGCAGGGCTGAGAGGGGGATACCTGCAGGGCTGAGAGGGGGATACCTGCAGGGCTGAGAGGGGGATACCTGCAGGGCTGAGAGGGGGATGCCTGCAGGGCTGAGAGGGGGATACCTGCAGGGCTGAGATGGGTGTTGACTTGGTGGGGAAGGTCTTGAGAAGGCGCAACCGCCGCCCCACCGATGTTCTGATGCCGCCCGCATGGGCAGGCGTGGAGGGGGGTGGAGGGAAGGGAGGAGCATGCAACACTGAGGGGAGACCCACCAGAGGAAAGGCAAGGAAGGCAGGTTGGGCAATGTGGATGGAGGCGCGTTCAGAGAGGGCAGGCAGAGAGGGATGATGGAAACACAAACAGCTTTTCATGATCAGCCTGACATCTCTGCGATCTGCCTCCCTGCCACGCACTTGCACTATGTCACCCAACCTGCCACTCACTAGCCCACCCCGGCACTCACTTGGCCTCGTTGGGAGCGAGCTTGCTGGCAGCAGCCACGTCCCACAGCCTCACTGTGTCGTCCGCTGCCCCCGACGCCAGCACTGCCGACTCCCCACTGCTCGCCCCACAGACAGCAAGGCACATGGGGGGAGGAGATGCATGGGATGCAGACGGGGTGGAGATTGAAGTTGTGATGCATAGGAATAGCAGCAGGTGCTGGTTGGGGCAGGCAGGCTGTGAGGGTCAGTCCAGGCAGAATCTCAACTTGTGGAGGGCGCGAATGACATTGCTGCGGAGCATACAGCAGGAGAGCACCGCACTACACCTCACCGCACCCACCTGAAGGCGAGCGTCCACACACAGCCAGTGTGCCCCAGCAGCGGGGCGATGCAGCGGCCTGTACCCAGGTCCCACAGCAGCACGGCACCTCCCTCATCCCCCGACGCCAGGAAGCGGCCGTCCGGGGATGTGGCGAGTGCGTACACGGGCGAGCGGTGGGCAGCAAAGACTCGGCAGCACTCGCCCGTCTGCACGTCCCACAGGCGCAGCGTCTTGTCGCTGGAGCACGTGGCGATGTAGTTGCAGTTGGCGTGCCACCGCACCGCCTGGGGGGGGGGGGGTGGGTGGGAAGAGAGGAAGAGAGAGGTGTGAGGAAGAGAGGCTGGTGGAGGGCTTGGGTTGGCAGTGAAGGCGGTGATAATCTAGTTGCAGCTGGCGTGGCAGCGGCGCACATCAAGAATGAGATGCAGCTAAAAAGGAAGGCACTGACATGCACGTCGACTTCACTCACGAGGAAGAGCAGCAAGGTGGATTTATTTTAGAAGAGAAATAAGACAATCGACTGACATGCACGTCGGAGAGGTGGCCTGCCATGATGCGCAGCGGGTACGAGCGCTCCATGCTCCACACGCGTGCCGTGCGGTCATACGACGCCGTCGCAAAGTAGTGGCCCACTGGCGAGTGCTGCACGTCCCACACAGGGTAGCAGTGCGCGCGGTATGCCACCAGGCACGCGCCCAGCCCCAGGTGCCACAGGCGCACCGAGGCGTCAGAGGAGGCGGAGAGTAGGAAGCGGTCGTCTGAGGGGCTGAAGGAGGTTGTGTGCACGGCGCCACTGTGACCCCTCAGTGCCATGTAGCGCTTGCTGGTGGTGTTGGGGGTGCTGGTGGTGGGTGTGGTGGTGGCTGTGGGTTGGCCACGTGGGGTGTGCTGCATGGCTGGGGCTTCCGCTGCTGCTGAGGTGTCGAGACATCTTGCGGCTGGGGGAAGAGGGGACGGGGACGGGGGACAGAGGGGGGAGTGGGACACATGAGGTTTGATGATGAAGAGAAAGATGGGGAGGTGATGTGAGGGATGAGGAATGACGTGGGTGGGAGGTGAGCAGGATGTGATCGAGAGGAGAACTGAGAGATGCAAAATGCGAAATGAGAAACGAGATGTGAGAAGACGCACTGGAGAGACATACCTTGTGGCAAGGGGGAGGAGCCAATGGATCGCATGTCCCACACCTGTATGGTGGGAGAAAAGAGACGTATGGGAAACAACGGGACGAGAGGGGAGGAAGGAATAATGTTTTGAGAGAGCATGTGAGAGTGGGGACATGCGACAGACGCTACCATACGTGCTGCCATGCAATGAGTGCGTGAGCATTACCATCATGGAAAAAAAAGTCATTATTATGCACGATTGGTTTGGACTTGCTGTATGCTTATCATCTTGGAGGTTGAAGTTGATGTGCAGCGAACTTAACCTGATGCATGTGTGTCACCTTAATGGAGGAGTCATTGAAGCCTGCAGCCAGCAGTGCACCATCAGGAGCAACCGACACTGACGTCATGCTGGCGTGGGGGAACGCAGGGCACACAGGACAGAAGTGCGGGGTGAGAAAGTGAGAGAGTTTTGAGACGTCTCAAAAGTGCGGGGCGAGAAAGTGAGAGAGCGAGGCAGCAGTCAATCAAGAGAAGTTGAGTGGTACTCAATCAGAAGCCGCTGTGCTGAGGCAGTGCGGCAGGGTGGCTTGGCTTCTGTGCTTGCAGCAGCACACTGTGCATAACAGCCCATCTCGAGCACGACCGCAGCAGCGTGCTCACAGCACAGCAGAGCAGAGCAGTGGATACGTGGAGTGCGCATGCACACAGCAGAGCAGTGGATACCTGGAGTGCGCATGCACACAGCAGAGCAGTGGATACCTGGAGTGCGCATGCACACAGCAGAGCAGTGGATACGTGGAGTGCGCATGCACACAGCAGAGCAGTGGATACCTGGAGTGCGCATGCACACAGCAGAGCAGTGGATACGTGGAGTGCGCATGCACACAGCAGAGCAGTGGATACCTGGAGTGCGCATGCACACAGCAGAGCAGTGGATACCTGGAGTGCGCATGCACACAGCAGAGCAGTGGATACCTGGAGTGCGCATGCAGCAGCGTGTAGCAGCACACAGACGGCAGCGCCTGCGCTCCCAGCGCCACGCGCCGCCTCAAGTCGTCAAACACCTGTTTCTCCGCCTCCTCCCTCCTGCCTTGTGTGACCACCCGCGGCAGCAGCAGACCGGGGAGAAGAAGAGAAAGGAGAGACACGGGTGAAAGGAGCAGAGGAGCTGAGCCACGGTTGAATCGAACCAGAGCAAGGCAGCAGGACGTGGCCAGGTGGGGAGAGACGGCAGAACGAGAAAAGCAGAGAGTGGCGGAAGCTCACATCTTGGGGAGAGGCAGGTGCGATGCCACACGCGTGGCAGCCATCGCAGCAGCCCCCCCCGCCCCCTTGCCCTCCCCCGCCTTCCCCCCTTTTCCTCCAGCGCCGCCCCCTGCCCCCACTGCCCCTCCTGCTCCGCCCCCCGCGCCCCCCTTGAGCGCGTCCTTCTCCCCCGCCTTGTCTTTCTTGCCCTTCTTGCCGCCCGGCGCCCCTGCTGCTGCCTTGCCGTCCGCCGCCCGCTTCTGGAGGGAGTGAGGCAGCAGGGAGGCAGCATGCAAGGAGGCAAAGGATCAGAGACCGCTTATGGGCGCCTGGAAACCAGCGATTGAAAAACATGTATGGCAGAGAGAACCACCCACCCACACGCATCTCACCTTGCCGTCCTCCCCCTCGCCTTCCCTGCCGCCGTCCTCGCCCTCCTCTCGTTCGCCCTCCCGCTCCCTCACCTTCTCCAGCCAGTGCTCCATCCCGTCCTCCAGCGCGCCCCACAGCACCTCGCGCTGCCCCATGCATCCCGTGCCCACACCTGCCTCTCAAACGCACACGCCACACCACCCACACGCCTCTCAAACGCACACGCCACACCACCCACACGCCTCTCAAACGCATACGCCACACCACCCACACGCCTCTCAAACGCACACGCCACACCACCCACACGCCTCTCAAACGCACACGCCACACCACCCACACGCCTCTCAAACGCACACGCCACACCACCCACACGCCTCTCAAACGCACACGCCACACCACCCACACGCCTCTCAAACGCACACGCCACACCACCCACACGCCTCTCAAACGCACACGCCACACCACCCACACGCCTCTCAAACGCACACGCCACACCACCCACACGCCTCTCAAACGCACACGCCACACCACCCACACGCCTCTCAAACGCACACGCCACACCACCCACACGCCTCTCAAACGCACACGCCACACCACCCACACGCCTCTCAAACGCACACGCCACACCACCCACACGCCTCTCAAACGCACACGCCACACCACCCACACGCCTCTCAAACGCACACGCCACACCACCCACACGCCTCTCAAACGCACACGCCACACCACCCACACGCCTCTCAAACGCACACGCCACACCACCCACACGCCTCTCAAACGCACACGCCACACCACCCACACGCCTCTCAAACGCACACGCCACACCACCCACACGCATCTCAAACGCACACGCCACACCACCCACACGCCTCTCACCTTGCCGTCCTCCCCTTCGCCCTCGTCGCCCTCCTCCTTCTCAGCCTCCCTCTCTCTCTCCTGCTCCAGCCGGTGCTCCACGCCGTCTTCCAGCGCGCCCCACAGCACCTCGCGCTGCCCCATGCGCCTCACCGCCTCGTGCGTCGCCCCTGTCACCACCCCCGCCAGCATGCCCCCCCCCATGCCCCCCCCGTCCGCCCCTGCGCTTGACACCATGCCCGTTGCCTCGTCCTCCTCCTCCTCCTGAGCTGCTGGCCGCCCCGCATGCACTGCGCGTGAGGTAGGGGAGCAGGGGGAGGGGGGAGCAGGGGCAAAGGGAAGAGGAAAGAGGAGGAAAAGGGCAAAGGAGTGGTGGAGGGAGGGGGGGGGGGTGCTGCACCATGGATGCAGCGAGTGTGTGGAACATGAATGGCTGCAAGCAACACGGCATGGATTGAACTGGGAAGAAGCGAATAGCATGGATGCGATGCGAGTTGGCGTTGATGTGCATGCGAGTGTGGCACAGCAACGCACCGATGATGTGGATGTGGCGGTTGACGAGCGCGAGGATGGCCATGAGGTCAGCGGCGTGCAGGAACTGCAGCAACAGGTCGAATGAGTACTGCCGTAGGGTCGTGCCATGGGGGATGGGTTGGGGTGGGGTGGTGTGAAATGGGGCATGGGAGGGCATGTGAGGAGACGAGGTGCGAAGCGGGCACAGCAAGGGGGAGCAAGCGAGCTGGATGACAGCGGAACAAGGCGCCAGTGGACACGAGGAGCAGTGCAGAGCACACACGACACATGCGCATGGCCAGGGGGTGCCTACCTGGCACATGCGGATGACGGCTTTGTTCTCCCGAAAGGCGCGCGCGAGGGGGCTCTCCTGCGCGTGCTGCGCGGAGCTGATCCCCGCGAGCTGCGCGAGGTCGCTGGCGTGCAGGCGCGCGTGGTCCGCGCCGTGCGCCTCCATGAGCGCGCGCGCCGCGTCGGGGTGGTCCTGCGCGACGAGCTCGAGGAAGGCGTGCACGAACACCGGATACAGCACGCGTAGCAGCTCGTTCTGGGGAAGAACGCGAAAGAGGGGTGGGAAGGATGCAGTGAAGAAATATTAGGGAACCCTCAAAGCGGCGTGCACGAGGACCGGGTACAGCACGCGCAACTCCTTCTGGGGGACTGCGAGAAGGAGAGGGGGGAGGGAGGGGGACGCGACGCGAGGCGAGGCGAGGCGAGGAGAGGCGAGGCGAGGCGAGGCGAGGCGAGGAGAGGTAAGGAAGGGGGGTCTGTGGGTAAGTACCTTGTAGAGGTCCAGGGAGGAATGCACCCACGCGCGAAGCTTCCTGTAACCTTCCACATAGCACGCTGGCGCCTTCTCCGACCTGGAAGTGACAACCCCGAAAGAGACACGTGGCGCTTCTGCAACCAGTCAAATCCATGACATTGGCAATTCTGTATGGGCGACACTACACAGTTATCGACGTTAACGAAAACAATGGTTCGAATAATGTCACGGTAAGGGTTAGGGTCCCCTGTGGCTTCCCACCTGCTGTAAAGCATAATCTGATTGGCTAGATTCTTGTCCAGCTCAGCAGCTGCGGCCTTCCCGCCAACCGTAACGAGCGCATCGAGCGACTGGGTCTTAGAGTCGTCTTTAAACGCCAGCTCAGCATTCTTATAGCCCTTGCGACGCAGGTACGCCAGCACGGCTCGCTCTATCGCCTCCTCCTCCATGGCGATCAACACGGCTTTAAGAGCCTGGATAGACTACGCGAGAGACTATTATTTAGTGGCAGTGTACGAATGCGGATGATACTGACGAGCAGAATCGAGCAGAACTGACGAGGCGGGAGCACGAATCACTTGAAATAAGAGTGAAGAACAAAAAAAAAAAACCATATGTGAAGGAAGAACTCGCAAGGCAGTGATCCGAGACAGTGATGAAGTCCTAAGTTGGGAAAATAGATGGTTGGGTTAGGTACAGAACTTGCGTACCTACTTCAAATAATCATAAAACATTCCACCTCGAATTCCCTAGCCGTTTCTTTCTTCTTCCTCCTCTTTTTCAAGAATTTTATCCAAATCCTCAATGGATACCTTTAGCTTCTTCCGCAAAGCCAAAATTGAAGTGCCAATCTTCCATTCCACCCTTGCAATCGTCCCCTTCGCCGCATCCCACGCGTTCTCTCGCGCCATTGCCCGCACGTCAGGATGCCACGTCATCACCGCCTCATTCACAACTGCTTCCAAGTCCTCATGAGCCACGTGGGTATCGAGCATCAATCCCCGCAATTCCGCAAACACACGAGCGGCAAGCACATGGTATGGAACAGCAGCAACCTCTTCATCCCTTGCTTCCTCTGTTGTGACCGTGGCATTGCCTGGATCTGCTTGTGCTGAAGTGTCGCAACTAGGTTGTTGCTGACGTGGACCCTCCTGCTGACGGGGCGGTGGAGTGCTGGTGGGGGACGGCGCGGGCGGGTCCACATCAGCAGCAGCACCTGCATGATTCGCATGAGCAGTTGCAGCATGAGAGGGAGACGGGTCACTGCCTGGTCTCTCTGCCTCTGCAACCAGTCCCAGTGGGGGGCAGCCAGGGGTATCGCTGCCACGTTCAGCCAGCTGTTCCCGAGGCACAGCAGAGCCATCTTCAGAGCGACGCTCAGAGAAATGCTCAGGGCAGCTCTCAGGGCAGCTCTCAGGGCAGCTCTCAGGGCAGCTCTCAGGGCAGCTCTCAGGGCAGCTCTCAGGGCGGCTCTCAGGGTGGCTCTCAGGTGCCATGGGCAGTGTTGAGGCCTTGTCAGTGCACGGTACTGTCGCTTCTGCGCTTGGCACAGGGTCGTGAGCAGGGCATGCCATGGGATTCCCAGGTGGGCACGACACAGGGCCGTCAGGTGAGCACAGCATGAGGTTGTGAGGAGGCAGAGTGCTCATTACCCCATCTGCTCCCCGTCCCCCACCACCACCACTGGCGCTGCTCCCCTGCCTCATCTCCTGCCTCCAATCCTCCCCTCTCTCACTACCTCGCTGCAACTTTTCCTCAGGCGCCTTCGCACCTGATGCTTGCTCTCCTGACGTTTGCTCCCCCCATCTCACCTTCTCCCCCTCATGGCCCCCCTCATTCGCCCCTCCCTGCAGCATCTGTGCCAAGCACCCTCGAGCATTCCCCCCCTCGCACTCGCCACTGAGCCCTGCCTCGCTCCCTCCTCGCCTCTGCCCCAGTGCCATGCCATGGTTGCCATCCCCAGGTGGCCCTGGTCGCGCCCTTCCCAGCCCCTCATCCCCGCGCCCTATGTCTGCGCCCTGCTCGCTCCCCGGCCCTGCCTCCTCTGCTCCTCTGCACCTCGCTTCCTCACGCCTCTCACTGCTGCTTGCCTTGTCATCTGGTGCTGGTGCTGGTGTGGGTGCGGGTGCTGGTGCTGGTGCTGTTGCTGGTGGTGCTGCTATTAATGATATTTCGGCTGCTGCTGTTGCTGCTGCTGTTGCTGCTGCCATTGCTGGTGATGATGCTGGTCCTTCTGCTGTTGCTGTTGCTCTTGCTGGTTGTGCTGATGTTGACGCTTTTGCTGCTATTGTTGCTGCTGCTGCTTCTGCTGCTGCTATTGCTGTTGCTGATGCTGTTGCTGTTGCTGTTGCTGTTGCTGTTGCTGTTGCTGTTGCTGTTGCTGTTGCTGTTGCCGTTGTTGTTGCTGTTGCTGCTGCTGCTGCTGGTGCTAGTGCTGCTGTTGCTGCTGTTGCTGCTGCTGCTGCTGCTGCTGCTGCTGCTGCTGCTGCTGCTGCTGCTGCTGCTGCTGCTGCTGCTGCTGCTGCTGCTGCTGCTGCTGCTGCTGCTGCTGCTGCTGCTGCTGCTTCTGCTGCTGCTGCTGCTGCTGCTGCTGCTGCTGCTGCTGCTGCTGCTGCTGCTGCTGCTGCTGCTGCTGCTGCTGCTGCTGCTGCTGCTGCTGCTGCTGCTGCTGCTGCTGCTGCTGCTGCTGCTGCTGCTGCTGCTGCTGCTGCTGCTGCTGCTGCTGTTGCTGGTGCTGTTGCTGCTCCTGCTGATGGTGCTGCTGCTCTCACTGGTGGTGATGATGTTGACACTTCTGCTGTTGCTGTTGTTGAAGCTGCTGCTGATGCTGGCGCTGCTGCCGATGGTGCTGCCACTGGTGCTGATGGTGGCGCTGCTGCCGATGGTGCTGCCACTGGTGCTGATGCTGGCGCTGGTGCTGGAGCTGGTGCTGGCGCTGGTGCTGGCGCTGGTGCAATGGCTGCTGCTGCTGGTGTTGCCGATGGTGCCTCTCCTGCTGCTCCTACTGCACTGTGGGGCCGACCTGCAGCTGCTGATGATGCCGACGCTGCTAATGGCGCTGGTGCCACGGGCGCTGCTGGTAGCAGCGGCTCACAGAGAGGGGCTGCCACGGACCAGCGCGCGCTGCCACCGACGTGCGGGGAGGCACGAACGGGCGGAGAAGCATGGACGGGCGGAGAGGCATGGACGGGCGGAGAGGCATGGACGGGCGGAGAGGCATGGACGGGCGGAGAGGCATGGACGGGCGGAGAGGCACGGAGGTGCGGAGAGGCACGGAGCTGCGGGGAGGCACGGACCTGTGGGGGGTCCTGATAGGGCTCTGGATGAAACAATGCTGGCGCATACAGGCACGGGGGTATGGGCACGAATGCTTGAGCGCCCTCGTACTCGCCGCCTTGCAGCGCCACCTCCACCATCTCTTCCTTCACCTCCTCCCTCGCCCTCCCGATTTCGCCGCCTCCCCAGAATGCCTCGCGCGCGCCACAGCCATCCCCTCGCGCACTTTCCTCGCTCTCCGCCAATCCCCC
The DNA here is from genome assembly GCA_947471745.1 of Closterium sp. Naga37s-1. Taxonomy (NCBI): domain Eukaryota; kingdom Viridiplantae; phylum Streptophyta; class Zygnematophyceae; order Desmidiales; family Closteriaceae; genus Closterium; species Closterium sp. Naga37s-1. The sequence goes on from CANJKZ010000819.1 coordinate 367,366, forward strand.
CCTCGCCTGCCTTTCCGCCGCTGCCTCTGCCTCCCTTCCCCGCGTCTCGCATCCATGTCCTTCCGCGTTTCCTTGGCCCCTCTTAGCCCCTCCCTCTCCCCCGCCCTCCTCCATAATCGTGCCTGATTCCGCTGCGCCTCGCATCCGTTTCGTCGCGCACTGCGTCGGATACCATATCTGCCTGGCGCTACTGACAAAAAATCCCGCGGCGCTCTCGTCCTTGGCAATCCCTGAGTCTACACTCGCCAGTCCGCTGCAGTCAACATCCGCCTCCTCCGCGCCCCCCCTGTTCCGCTTGTGCGGGGAAGGTTCCCCGCGACTATGGTCTAGTTCCGCATCGCCAGGCATTCCGATCGGACGGCGACGAGACGCTGACAGTGCTCGCGGGGTTCGTGCTCTCAGGGCCGGCAGGAGACGACAGCAGACTAACGGGTACGGAACTTACGAGAAATTTCAGCTGTTCGGAACAGGCGCGCTCCTGATGATCCTGAGGACCTCAGGGAATGAAGGTGGCAAAATCGTGAAAACTGCGAGGTGGAGAAACATCAGGCGGCAAAAAATCCTGACGGTGTGTCATGAATGTTGTGGGGTACGATGCTGTGCGTCCCAGAGTGGCTCTGCATTAGAAGATGTTCGCCCACAGTAAAGGAAGCTTATGACGTGCTTTTGCTATAATCAAGGTACACCTTTTTAGCACGACTCATACAACACATCACTTGCAAAAACATTTCTCCACATTCCAATTCACGTTGACTTGTTAGGAGTGTGCTTCTTCGCAGCTGCCCGCCTTCTGAAGTAGCTGGGCACGAGCAGCGGCAGGCACTCGTTACACCCGTGCACGCGCGGAATGCGCCCGGCAAGCATTTCCGAGCCGGGAGGCAAAGGCGGCCCCACCCCCTCAGGTAAAGCCAGGGCTTCCCTTGCATTTTCTTGGTCTAGTTCGATCCCACACCCCAGGCAGCGCAGGGGGTCCGTGGTGGAGGTGTTGGGCAGGAATGGGAGGAGGGAGGACGTGGCTGCGAAGGGAGGGGGAGGTGCGGACAGGGGCAGGAAGGTTTGGCGTTGGATTGGGGCGGAGGGTGGGAAGGGAGGGATGGCAGGCAGAGTGATGGAGGGGAGGGTGGAGGAGGAAAGGCTTCGCTTGGAGCCGGCATGAAGCGTGCTGCCCCGTGCTGCCTCGCTTTGGAGCGCTGCAGAGGGTGGGGGGAAAGTGAAAGGGTCTGTCAACCCCTTTGACCCCGTTGACCCCTTTGGCCCTGTTGAACCCCTAAACCCTCTTGATCGTGCAAAGGGCCCTGCTGCTCCTGCACTGCCGCTGCTGCTGCTGCTGGCAGCACCGGCGCTGATGGCTCCTCTGGGTGTGACGGTGAGGGGAGGTGAGGAGGGCGTCAGGGGAGGCGTGAGGAAGCGGAACGGGATGGCAGGTGATGAGGTGGCCGGCGATGGGATGGCAGGCGAGGGGAAGGGCGCTGGCACGGTGGTGGGCGGAGAAGGCATTAAGCTCCCTCCCAGGGTGGTGCTGCTGAAGGGTGACATTGAGGGGAAGAGCGTGCGAGCAGATGGCACAACGGCAGCTGCTGAAGCAGGTGCAGTTGTGGAAAAGGAAGCGAGGGAGCGAGGCATAAGAGGGAGAGGGTCTTCAAGCGACTGGATGGGTGGGAGGGTGAAGGGGAGTGGTTGCAAGGGGTGGGGCAGGCTGTGCTGCAAGCCCATATGACGCAGTGAGGGAGTGCCGGACACGGTGTGGCGGCGGGCAAACAGCTGCTGTACCTCTGGCGCCACAGCAGGCAGGGCGGAGCGCTCTTGGTTGGCCGCAAAGCGCCGCGCTAGCAGCTCCTGCACAGCTGGGGCAATGCCCGGCAGGTGGGCCACGGTGCACGTGGTGGTGCGCGTGGGGGCCCAGGGGTCAAAGATCGCTCCTCCACCGTGCCCTGCACACGCTGCTCCTGCTGCTGCTGTCGCCTGGGCTGACTTTCCGCCCCCGCCACTAGCAGTGCCCCCCCCGGCTGCACTCACTGGGTTGCACAGCTCCGCTGCTGCGCTGCCGCCGGGTCCCTCCATCACCGCCTCCCTCCCCCGCTCTTCCGCCCCACCATCCCCGTCTGCCTGCCCCTCCGAGCCCCCAGGCACTTCCGCGTCCACTGCTTCGCCGTCCCCTTCACACGCGCCCCCCTGCGTGCCCGTCTGACCGCTGGAGGCACCACACGCCACGCTTTCCCCCCCTGCTGGCCCTCCCCTTGCTCCACCCTGCCATGCCTCGACGCCCTGCCCACCCCTCTCCTTCATCCCCCCCTCACGCGTCTCCTCATTCCGCATCTTCCCCTCCCCCGCACCCCATCCTGCTCGGAGCGCCTCCATGCGGAAGGCCTCGGCCAATGAGACGGCTGCTGGGCAGGCGGAAGGAGCGCTAGCTGCGGGTAGCACAGGCGGGAGGTGGGACTCGGGCAGAAGTTCATGGTTCACAGAAGCCCCCTGCCCCTGCCCCTGCCCCTGCCCCTGCTGCTGCTGCTGGTGGGGCGGCTTGGCGCGCTTGGGCCGCGAAGGGAAGTCGAGGGCGGGCAGGAAGGGAGCATCCATGGCGCTGTCAGCCATGGCGGCGGGCACGGCGGCAGGCGCAGCTGTCATAATGGCGTCACTCGAGCGCGCAGCGGAAGCGGGTGCCGCGGAAAGGCGGGTACTGGGGGCGGTTGGGGAAAGGACGGTGGAAGCAAGCGGCGGGGCGGGAGGCAGGGCGCGATTGGCGCCGTGAGATGCGGCCATGGCGGTGAGGCGCGCCATGGCGGCGTCGTGCTCGAGGCGGTCGAGCTCCATCGCCTGCATCAGCGCCGCGTCCGCCGACGACGGTAACGGCGCTGCGGACCACGTGTTGCGGCGGGAGAAGCGGGCGACTTCTGGGGCAGCACCTGCACCCGGAGAGGGTGCGTCGCCGCGAGACGCAGGCGGTGCTTGCGCTGCAGCGACGCCGAGAGGGTGCGACGGCGGGTCTGCCATGCCCCCGCCCTGCGTGCAATCTTCCGGCGCCTCCAACTCGCCCACCATGGCCGTTGCCTCGCCCTCGCGCGAAGCCATGGCCGGCGCGGCCTCGCCGTGGGGGACGAGGGCCCGCGCCTCGGCTTCGGGCACCATGGCGGTGCGTCTGAGCAGCTCCTCGGCGCATCGCATCTCCATCTCCACCGCCGCCTCTATGTCCATTCCCATCCCCGATCCCATCCCAGTGCCCATCCCAGTGCCCATGCCAACCCCCATGCCCGTGCCCGCCGCGCTCATGCCCATCCCCATCCCCATGCCTATGCCCGCGCTCATATCCATACTACCCATGTCACTGTTCATGCACACGCCAGTGCCGCCGCTGCTCAACCCCCCCTCCATCCCCATCACGCCCCACGCCGTGTCCCACGTGCCCCAGCCCCCCACCACGTCCTCCATTCCCCCGCCTCCGCATGCGCCCTCCATTCCCCCGCCTGCATGCTCCAGCGCCTGCGGCAGGTCCTCGGCCGCCGCTGCCGCGGGGATCCACTCTGAAGCAATTGCAGCTTGTAGTACGTCCGCTCCACCGCCCGCCGCCCCCTGCGCTGCTACCAGCCGCCCCACCGAGGGGAGTGCCCACGCTGCGCCTGGCCCCCCCGCGAACGGCGGCGCACCGCCGCTGGATGCGGCCACGGGCTCCTCGCGCTGCTCCAGTCGCCTCCGCCACCTCGAGGCGCTGTCGTCGGCGTGACGGCCAGAGCCCGCAAATGTCGCAAACCCCGCGGCCAGTGGCGCGCTCGTCGAAGTCGCCAATGGCGCTGCGAGCGTGGCTGCCGAGTCGCTCTCCCAGCGCGCTTCCGCCGAAGCTGCAGCTGACGTGCCAGCGGTTCCGGCTCGTGGCTCCTGTGGCGGCAGCATCAACGACGCAGCGGGTAACGGGGGTAGGTGAGCAGCAGCGCGGGAGGCGGCGTCATGCGCGCTGGGGTTTAACTCGGCGGAAGGCGGAAAGTCAGTGGAGGCGAAGAGGCCGTGAAGGCGGTCGGGCAGCGACACGAGGCCGTGCACGGGACTCGACCCCCCCGCCACGGCCGCCATAGCCTCGGGGACGACGGGAAGAAAGCCCGCGGTGGGAAGGCGATGCGCGCTCGCGGAGCCCCACAGACTCGGAGCGGGCGCAATGGGGAGCGGCATCGAGGGCCCGCCATGTTAGGGTTGGTTCGCCCAACCACGGAACCTACGGCGAAAGCTTCTACGACGGCGGAATGACGGCGAAATGGAAGCATGTGGATGATTCTAGGTGAAACGGTGGAAATCGGCCTACGGTGGAGAATGGAAGCTACGGCGTGAGAAGCGAGAGAGAAATCGGGAAGAAACTAGAGAAATGGAGGAAGAAGAGTGAAGAAGTATCGAGATTGAAGTTGACGAGGGGAAATTGTGGTTCGAGCTCAAGGCGTGTTCGAGAAGGTTCCAGATTCGGACTTGAGGAGTGTTCGGTGAATTCGGTTCGGTTCCTTGTGCGACTCGGGGTGAAACGAGGCGCACGCGGTTACTTGGGAAACAAGTGAAGTTACGAATCGCATTTTGTGTCTTGCTTGACTATAAAACTGCTTGTACTCATTCTGGAAAATACAACATTGAAACCAATCAGATTCTGAAAATTGCTGAAGTGTGTATTGACAACTTCAAGCAGAGCTGCGCATATCGTTGGATTCGTGAGATCGTGGAGAACACGATAAGCAATAGCAAGTAGACTATTGCCGACTAAGGTGTTTACGATCCTAAGACGCCAGGCGGGTCTCCGCGCAGCGAGCGTGCGGGCGGGCGGCGCTGTGTGGAGTAGAAGGGGGGAAGGCTTCCGCGGACAGGATTCAGTTCTGCGACGCTCCAGATTTCGTCGAGCGACGATGCGTCCAATATCCGCTGCAAATTGGCGTCGAATGACGACCGCGCCGCGGCGATTTCGAGGTGCGCTGCGCCTATCGTGCTCGTGCTGCCACTCGTACTGCAGCTGACGGCACTACAAAGCAAGGGCCAGCGTTCGGCGGGCATGGAGTGTCAGAACTAGCAGTAGAAAGTAAGAATGAAGAAAGGAGGGGTTTCACTAGCAAGCAGTTGAGTACATATAGGAAACCCTAGATTGGGCTGTACTCGCTATAGAGTACCCCACTGCAGGCTAGACAAATACAACATTCTGACACACCCCCATAGCCAAAGTGGGGTGTAATCAGCACAATGAGCAGGTATAGCAGGAGTTCACAATAAGAAGCAAAGCTAGAGGTAATCACAGCGGGCAAGTGAGGAGGAGGAGGGACTGTGAGAGGAGAGAAGATGAGAGACGGCGGCTGAAGCTGCAGACACACGGGCAACAGGAGCTGCTGGCACAGTGGCTACCGGGACAGTGCACCCCGGACTACTGGAGTAACTGGCTCACGGGCTACGACGAGCTACAGGAGCAACGGACCCTCGGGCGACAGGCGCAGCAGACTCTCTGGGCTACCAGGACAGTGCGCCCCGGACTACAGGTGCTGCGGACGACAAGACAGCAGCCTCCGCTCAACCTCCTCCAACTGTCCCACACACCCCCCACACACCCACTGCTTCACTCCTAACTCCACTTGCACGTCACCCCCCTAGTACCACTCCTTCGGCTCCCACACACCCACCCCCCTCAGCGGCAGCTGCAGCACTGGGAGACGGAGGAGGAGGAGGAGTAGGGGACGACGCACAGAAACTGCACCCCCATACCCCCCACCCCCAAACCCTAATTCAGGAGAACGGGCAGCAGCAGGGGTGGGGCGCCGTCAGAAGCACGGGGGACAGCGGGCAGCGCAGGGGCAGAGAAAACAGGGCGCCCACGGGCCTGGCGCAGCCCGTACGAACCGCGTGCGGGCGGCCCGAGGCGCGCCCTGGCCTGGCGCAGTCCGTACGGGCCGCGCGCGGGCCTGGCGCTGCCCGTACGGGCCGCGCGCGGGCCTGGCGCAGCCCGTACGGGCCGCGCGCGGGCCTGGCGCAGCCCGTAGGGGCCGCGCGCAGGCTGTACGGGCCGCGCGCGGGCCCTACGCAGGTCGCGCAGGCCGCGACGGGCGACGGGGGGCGACGCGCGGGTCCCCGTCGCCCGTCGCAGCGCCTCCCGGGAGCGACGCGCGGAGTGACGGGGCAGAAAGCCGCCGCGCGCCTCGGGGCGCACGGCGGGCAGAAAACCGCCGCGCGCCTCGGGGCGCACGGCGGGCAGAAAACCGCCGCACGCTCCGAGCGCGCGGCGGGATGAAAAATCCGTCGCACGCCACGGGGCGTGCAACACACAGAATAGCAGTAGCAGCGGAAGCAGTGAGGTGGTGGGCCCACCCACAGGATCGACCCAAGGGGATCGACCTGCTCTGATAGCATGTCAGAACTAGCAGTAGAAAGTAAGAATGAAGAAAGGAGGGGTTTCACTAGCAAGCAGTTGAGTACATATAGGAAACCCTAGATTGGGCTGTACTCGCTATAGAGTACCCCACTGCAGGCTAGACAAATACAACATTCTGACATGGAGCCATGGACGGCCGTCGCGGCGGACACGCTCGTGAGTGGATTCGGATGACGGAAATCAACGCCCACGAATGACGCGCTGGAACCGGAGGCTGTGGTATCGCCGGAAATCATGGCGCTGCTCGCCTCGTGCGGAGTTCTTACGGCTCGCCGCAGATAGCTGTCCATGGCGAGTACGCCTGGCGTCGCTCGCCAACCGCTTGCTGGCCGTTTTCTCCCTATTCGGCTGCGCCGTCGGACATTATTAGGGACTGTGTGTCGCGTACGAGGTCGTGACGTGACGGATTATTTCTATCACTCTCGCAAAGCACGGCGAATGCTAGGACCGGCTCAATGAACGGGCTGCGAATCGAAATATTCGTCGACGTGCTTGAGAAACTCTCGAAAAAACACGTTGTAGCCTGCTTGAAGGAAGTTAACTTGCACCACGTTGCGAATGCTACTAGTGCTGCATGCCGACGATCAGAAACCGTGTCGTCGACGGCTGTGGGGGACCAAATGATGAGGGTACTAGTACGCGGTCGTCTTTCGGTATGTGAAAGAAGGATCATCTGAGCAGAACTCAGCCCATTTGAGCATTTGTCGGTTGTGAAGGTTTCTATTCCCATGCCTGACAATGTCCTTGAATAAGGCGTTGGCCTAAGAGCTTCTTAGCCCCTGGAGCCCTGCCGCCCCAAGAGGAGCAGCGGGAATGAGTGAGGACGTATTGCTGATTATCCCTCGGCTCACAGATCGCCCCGCAGCACGTCTGCGTGGATCAATCGGGCGGGCTGGACTGCTTACTGTACTCGATTGGGACGGGGTAAGGAAAACCCTGACAGCTGAGCTGAGCGCCATGGATGGGACTAATGATCGCTGATAGTGGCTTGTTGCTTGTGCGTTCAATCAGGACATTGGAATTCACCACACTGTAACCCTCATTACCTATCTTTGACGTACTCAGCCGTTTACTGTGCAACCAACGTCGTCATCGCTGCCAACTGGAAAGTCGCGTTGGGCTTGCGGCGACAGTAACGTAGCGCGCCCACACCCACACTCAACGGGGGAATGCGGCGTGCATATGCTGCTCCTTCATGCGACTCTGCGGGAAGGAATGGGTTGGCGATGTGTGCCTGGCTGTGCATCGAAATTCGAAATGATCAGGCCCAAACAGCACGCCCTGCTGTATTCCCGCCGAATTCACAGCCTCGAAGTTGCCTCAGGCTTCACGTTTCCCAAGTTCAGGATGGTCGGAGTCAACGGTTTAAACGAATTGCCCTCCACTTTATTCCATTCGGTGGAAACGATGGTCTTCAGCTAAGTGGTCTGAAACCCTTACGAAATACTTAAAGCTCCACCCTAAGGGTGCAAGACGCTAACGATCAAGTCTAGAAAGTGCAAGCAACGAGGTACAAGTGCAGAAAGAACTAAATGCTAAGTTCAGAGCTGTAACCTTGGAGTTAATTGCAATTTTGCCACCTTCTGGGATGTGGATTTCACAAACAATTCTGGTGACGCGCATGGAAGCATAGTGGAATGTATCAGGAAGGCCGAATCATTTTCTCAGCGTCTGGAAGACTCGCTTCCGCCAATGGCATCCGCAGGAACCCAAGAACCGTTGCCGATTAATGATAACACATGGGTCTATCACATGGACGCATCGGCCGATTCGATTTATGCAGGGAGACATTCTAGGACTAATATTTCAAGAACAAACACTCCCAGGAACGCCACGCCAGCATCTGTACACCAGAGTGGAGGTTCTGCCATCACAATTGCTGTGTTTTGCGGCTGTCCTCTGGCCCTGCTGATGGCAGCCACTCTAGACCAGACGTTTGGACACAGGTCTGGAATCTCTGGTGGGAGGAGGACTAGCGTTTGGGCACTTGAATTGTTACAAGGACTTGCCGAGCCCTACAGCACAAAATCCAGCCTGGCGGATCTTTGGCCCAGCCAAGCTCACTGATTCGTTGGTACTAGCGTGCTCTTCACGTGATTGAGGCTTCCTACAATCATCCGCAGTAAATGAAGGTTTTCGAGAAGGGGAGCTGTGCAAGATGAGGGCCCTGATCGGTAGCACCCTTAAGCGGAAAAGCGAGCTTCGACGCAGTTTACAAACTCCGGCTTTGCACGTGTGACGGAAGTTTACTCAATCCGACGTGTCTTACTCCGAGTAACTCAGAAGGGGCTAACGATCGCCCCAACACCTTACTCGGAGTACGTCTCGAAGTGGCCATACAGGAAGGTTCATTTACGGGCAAACTGAGTTACGCGGCGGAACTCCACTAACTCTGGCTTGTTGGGAGAGTAAGCCTCGCTTACTCGGAGTAAGCCCGCGAAGGGTAAACCCAACAAAACCGCAAAATTTTCTTCCACCTGCCAACGTTAACCTCCTAAAACACCTTCAAATCTTCCCATTCCTCCTGGCCCTATTGTGAGGGATTCAAGAAATGGTTCTGACTCGAGTCATTTTATGGCCCAGGTTCCCCTTTTTTTAGAAAACATTTTCTTGGTGACGAATGGGGCAGTCTGGGCCGAAAGCAACCGTGATTCGAAGGAAATCGCGCTCACGACCCGCGCAACTTCCCTAAGCCCAGTTTCGGGGGCGTGCCGATCACCCCTGTGAGCTGGGAAATTTACTGAAGCAGGGGGGAAGCACCCAGCGACACGTGCCCACACGTGTGTGCCAAAGCGACAGAAGCTTAAGGGCTACCGATCAGGGCCGAGATTGCACCAATTTCTGCTTTGCTGATTGTCTGACAGGGCAAGCAGGATATTTATCCAACAATTTCCACGAAAATTTACCCAGTAACCTTGACAGTACAGTGGCTTCCATTTTTCTTTGAACTTTCACGAAACTGATTCGTATTGATTTGTATTATAGTTTGTAGAAACTGATTTGTAGTTGTCAGAGACCGAGGCCCACTAACGAAGCCCGAGTGGCGTGTTCATGACGAGTTTATCCAGCACAGAGCTGAGATTGCTTTTCCAGGCACATTCGTCCGAGATTGTTCGATTGAGGTCCCCCCAATGCGCCCACTTTTAGCTGTTCCTGAAGTCTCCAGCGGCAATCGCGGTGGTCATCGCGTTTCTCAAGCCATGACGTCGTACCTGTTCGCACGATTCATGTCGCGGCGAGTCAGTGACGTCAAGCGGGTTTCCTCTGTGCGGGGAATGTTGGTCGGGGCAGCCGCTGAACAACTAGCTCCGTTACAAGCTGCGAAAACGGGAATCAGGAGATTGCACCAATCAGTGACGCCAGCGACGCCCGTAAAACCCTCTTCTTCATCGTCGCGCCGATTCTCTTGGTTCTTCCCCGCTCTCGTCGGCGCACTGGCAGGCGGAGCGACGGCGGTAGCTGCGCTTCATTCCCCTCATACGGAAGCGCCTTCCCGTCTTCCACTTTCATCCGCTCATCACGCGCAATCTGGTGGTCCCTTGTCCGCCACTCCCCTCTTCGGGTCGCGTGAATCCGCCCCCGCATATTCCACCCACGCCTCCCTGCCGTTATCTCCGCTTGAAGCTACTACTGCCTCGCCTCGCGCAGGATTCATCCCGCGCTTGGTTCTCACCGCCGATGCTTCCCCGACGGCTATCCCCTTCCCCGGCCCCGAATCCCCGCCTCTGCCCACGCCCCCCCCGCATGGGTCCCTTCCCGCGCCCCGCAGCGTGGTTGAGGGGATCAAACGGCTGCTCCCAGGGGAAGGGGAACCCGGGGGGAAGGCGGAGGCGCAGGCAGAAGGGGGAAAAGGGCTTAAGGATGGGGAAGGAGAGTGGACGAAGGAAGTTAAGAGTGGGAAACAAGGGGGGAGGGGAGACGGGGGAAAGGCAGGGACGGGGCAAGGGGAAGCGGATGCGAGGGAGGAGGGGGATGCAGGTGGTAATGGTGGGACGTGTGGGCGGAATTGCTTGTCGCGACATGCCATTGCTGACGCGGCTGCAAGGGCAGCGCCTGCTGTGGTGAATCTGACAGTCAGTGTGGGTGAGTGGACAGTGTGAATCCGTGTGAGGGTGTTTGTTGGAGGGAGGGCGGGGGAGAGGTGGGGGGTGGGGGAATAGGGCGAATGCGTGCATGCGTGCGTGTGTGAGTGTGTGCGTCTGTGCATGCATGCTTGCGTCCGTTCATGTACGTGTGCGTTCATGCATGTGTGTCCCACAAGAGTGCGCCATCATGTATCCGTCGCCAGTCACATCCCCCTGCACCTTCGTCCTCTCCCCCTCCCCTCCTCCCCACCCCTTCACCCCCCTCCCCCCTCAGGCCGGGGCATGTTCAGCGGGCAGGCGATGGGGTCGGGGGCCATAATCAGGGCGGACGGGCTCATTCTCACCAACGCGCACGTCGTGGCCGAGATGGTCGACCCCTTCGCCTCCTCTGCGCCCTACTGGAGCTCCCGCGCCACTGTCAGGGCGCCAACGGGGGGTGGGGGGGAGGGGCGCTGGATGGAGGGCGCTGGGGGCATGGTGAGGGGCGCTAGGGGCATGGTGAGGGGCGCTAGGGGCATGGTGAGGCCGCTGGGGGCATGGTGAGGGCCCTAGGGCGAGGGTAACGCAAGCTACTGTGGCTGTGTAGCCTGACTGCCACCTGATCCTTTGTCTCTTTACTCTCTGCTCCATTGACCAACACCCCTCCTTACCCAACTTAGCTCCGAAGTTTATACAGCAAACACTCACTTCTGCGTCCTGGTGACTTGTTGGCTGATGCTCGTGCCAACTGCTGCCTGCCCTGCCCCTCCGGTCGCCCCTCATAACAGCTGCAGGTGACGCTGCAGGACGGACGCACGTTTGACGGCCACGTGCTGAGCTTTGACTCTCTCTCTGACATCGCCCTCGTCAAGGTGCTCCCACACGTGCTCGTGCCCTCACCCACCTGTCTCACCACTCTCCTTTCTCCTGCTTCCACACCTGTAGGCCAACACCTTGCGATGCCTCTTGTGCTGCCCCCATCACTCTTCTCCACCACGCTGACATCACTTTGCTCCTTGCTACTCGAATCCAATTGCTGTGCTCTTCGAGTGGCTGTCCACCCTTGCTGCCTGCCTCTCCTTTCCTCTTCTCACCCGCTGCACTGCCCAACACAGGTGTCAGCACCGTCACCGTTGCCGGTGGTGAAGCTGGGGTCGTCCAAGGCACTGCGGCCGGGGGACTGGGTGGTGGCATTGGGCTCGCCTCTGCACCTCTCCAACACCGTCACTGCCGGCATCGTCAGGTGCGCGCACCCCTTCACTGCTGCTGAATGCGCCTTCACATGCTGCCTGGGGCTTCAGGTGCTGCCTGCGCCCTCAGGTGCTGCTGGCTGGGGCTTCAGGTGCTGCTGGTGGTTGAACATGCAGTCAGGTCCAGGCTGTAATCATGCTGGCAGCATACAAGCATCAGGTGGCCATCTCAGGTGTTTTTGTTGGGTGACGTGAATGAGCGTTTTATGGCCAGAGTAGGGGCAGATGGGCTTGCACATTGTTACCTGTGGCATGTCGTGAACCTTGTTCCTGCTGTTCCTCTTCCGCCCTCCCACGGTGGCGTGCAGTTGTGTGGATCGCAAGGGCACAGAGCTGGGGCTGAGGGGAGGGCGAATGGATTACATCCAGACAGATGCAGCCATCAATGCGGTGTGAACATGCACAGCAGCAACCCCACGCACACATGCACAACAGTCTCTGCCACGCCATCTCATGTGAGATGCTTCCAGACCATAAGATGCTGTCCCGGGTCATGCCTGTTCCATCCATCTGTATCCGCACACTTTTGCCTGCTGGTAAATCCGTTCTCACGAACCATGAACGGTGTGTGTGTGCGTGTGACGCATGGGGGAGCAGGGCAACAGTGGGGGGCCGCTGGTGAATTTGGACGGGGAGGTGGTGGGCATCAACAACATGAAGGCGCTGGCAGCTGATGGGGTCAGCTTCGCCATCCCCATCGACTCCGCGGTTCTCATCCTGGACCAGCTCTCCCGCCATGGGTGAGTGGCACTGGTGAACAGAGGGGGGTAGAAAATTGCATTCGAGGAGAACAGAGGGGGCAAGGGGCATGGGGGCACAGCAACAGAAGGGTCTGTTCCACCATCCCTATTGACTGCTATTTACAATTTGATTTGGATGCGCGAGAGGAAGGGCATGTTGAGCAAGAAAGCAGAGGTCGCATGGGGGACAAAAGAGGTGGAACAGACAGGGTCAGCTTGCCGTCTTTCTCCTCTTGTCGTTCCCCCTTTCCCATCCCTCCCTTTCTCGTCTCATCCCCATGAGCAGAAGAGTGGTGCGGCCATTCGTGGGCATCAAGATGTTGGAGCTCAACGCCTCCATTGCAGCACAGCTGAGGGACAGAGACCCCTCCTTCCCCCCGGTCGATGCCGGCATTCTCGTCCCCCAGGTGACTTGCTGTTATGGGGCCACGTGGGCTCAGGTCCATGTCTGTGATGCAACTCTTGGCCAGTCAGGCCAGACCAACACTGCTGGATGTCCTTGGTAGTGTAGCTTTGCGTTGCTTGTGCTGCTGCCTTGTTTCCTCTTGACCATCTCACTGTGTCTTTTCTTTTGCTCTTCTCCCAACCCCCTCAGGTGATTCCTGGGTCGCCTGCAGCCAGGGGTGGGTTGCAGCCGGGTGATGTGATAGTGGAGTTTGCCGGGCAGCCAGTGACCTCCTCCCGCCAGGTGCTGGATTTGCTGGGAGATAAGGTGGGCGTGAAGGTGCCCCTCGTCGTCAAGAGGGCACATGGGAAGACAGTCACACTCACTATTGTCACAGAGGAGGCCACACCTGACATGTGACCTGAGACATGTCCCACGCCACACTCCTGCCTGCCTCATGCCAAGGAGCTGAAATATTCGACTAGCTGGAATGATTTGGTGGTGACTTGCCCTGTGGTGAAAGTGTACAGGCTTCATCAATATAGTGACTTGGAAGCACCATATGCTTGATACAGCTTTGTCATGTACCACTGTCGTCTGCATCTGTTAAGGAAACAAACCAATAAGCTACACCAACTATTGAGGTATGGGCAACCAACCTGCACACAGCATGCGTACAGGGACAGGCTGTGGAGAGTGCAGACCGGAATCAGGCAGGAGCTTGAAGAGTTTGGTGATACGGTAAGGGAACGATTTGAAGATGGCTGTGAGTGTGTGAGCGTGCGCGGGCCGTGTCAGACCCTGGAGTCAGAAACGGACTCAGACGAAGCAAACATGTGCTTGACGCGCGAGAGAATGGAGTCCTGGTTGGGGTCGTACGGATGCTCCTTGCTGGGGATCTCCAACACGGCGGGTATGGGCTTGTTGTAGCTGTCGATGCTGTACCGAATCATGTTGGCGATCTGCACAGCACAGGGACAAGGCTTGAATGGCGAGAACGAGGCTCAATATGATTAAAAGGCAAGATGAACGTAATTCAGACTGCAGCTCCCTGTTGAATGATGATCGAGGCGACCCACATATTGGCTTATAAGAATGACGGCGACGTCCTCCCTATTGCTGAACTCTTTAAACGACTCCTCGATCTGTCGCACAGGGGTCTCTGAAAACACACGAGCAGAAAACCTCCTGATCAGCGCCAAATCGAAGATAACCTGAAAAATACAGACTCAGGGCCAGTCGCGAAGAGCTCACTGGAGTCGACGACGAGATAGTTCTTCCGTCGCCGCACGTCCATGTGACCCACTCCGGCCAGCAGAAATCCGGTTATCGTGTCCTGCACATTTGACGGAATAATGTGATGAATATGTCATTTATCGTGGTCTTCTACCCACCTACGCGAACTCGGTGTGAGAAGAACGACGCGAGCATTAGAGTGAGGGATCGCTGGTCCAAGTTCGCCCTACCTCATCTGCGATCATGGCTATCAAGTAACCATCTGGTCTAGACGCGGCAATCGCCGAGGCGGTGGCAGCCATTTTCGGGGGTAGAAATTCGGAGTCGCCTACACACCACCTAGTACGATAAAATAGCGACAGAGGTTACCCAAGCGGCTGTCAGGTCAAGGTCTGTGGCGTGTCTGTCCAGGAAGAAGTGTCCGTCTGAGCTGCCGGCAGTTGCGCTGCCTGTGTAGCTAGGGCAGGATAACCTCAGCGTTGTCGTGGCAGGGGTGACAGCATACGAACTTGTGGCAATGCCGTGAAGTGCACAGAGCGGAACACAGCTGAATCACGAATCACGAAAATTGGGTGCTGTAGATGTAAACTGCACTAAATGGAACAACTGCACGAATTCGGTACACAATCAAGAAAAAAGCAAATTGCATTGAATACGAGCATTTGAATCAGGTGCAACAAAAGGGGTGTGTAGGAAAGCTTGCATGCATTGACAAGTTATTATCACAAATCAGATCCAGTGCATGGCTAGATTACTCTAGCTCAGCGATGGTGTTAGGACTGGTGTTAAACGTCAGTTCAATTCACTCATCTCCCAAGCCTCAGCCACCGTAGAGACCTGCTTCCACTGCCAACCGGTGACCCTCTTGCCGAACCACTCTCCTTCTCTTCCACGGCCACCACACCTGCCTTGCCTCCATCCTTTCCTGCTATAAACACATCACTCCCTCCACCATGGTGCTTTCCTCCATCCATCAACTCAAGCATTCCATCTCTCCCTCTCTGCTTTCTCCTCCCTATCTCCATCCAATCCGCACACATCTCCCCAATCAACTCCCCCATCAGCACCTCCTCCAGTTGAAACACAACATCTGGCACCTCATCATCCACAGCCTTATCCTTGTTAATCCAGGTGTCCACTCCCTTCCACAAGTCCCTGCGTGCCAGGTCATCCAGGGTGTCAAACACGTCATCAGACATGGGCACAGCCCACGAGTGGATCTCTGCCCACACCTCCTGCAGCAGCCGCCGCCCGGCTGGCCGTTTCCGTAGGGGTGCAGACCGGGCGGCATGCAGGTGCTGCCACGGTTGGGAGGGCAGGAGGAAAGGCACGAGGCGGCGGCCGAGAGCTTCGTTCACGGCGTCAAAGAGGAGGCGGAACTGCCGCCGCTCATCAGGGTAATTGGCAGGGAGGGCTGGTGAGGAGAAGGCCGGCGCTGCATCTGATGGCAGGCTCTCACTCTCCGACAACCCATCTGCTGTTGCTTCTGGCGATGATGCGTTTGGACCTCCTGCCTTGCCTCCTGATGCTGCTTGCCCCGTGACAGGCCCCAGGGGGTTGGCAGGGTCAACAATGATGCCATCCAGCGACAGGAACTCCGCCTCCAGCACTTCAAACACCGCCGCACTGATGGGCGCAGCTGGAGACGCCGCAGGGGGGAGAGAGCGGTTGGCGAAGCCAGCAGCAACGAGCACGTAGCGGATGTACTCGAGGTCCTCCTCCATGCCCGCTGGTGACGGCACAAAGGCGAGTGTTCCCAGGTCCACTGTGCTTAGCGACTCCAGTGGTGGCAGGGGGAGAGCAGGCGGGGGCGCTGAGAGGGGCGGCTGGAGAGGTCCTGCTGCAGGGGTGACGGCGGTGGTGAGAGGAGAGGCAGGAGGAGGGTTTGCTGGTGCGAGCAGGGACGAGTCGGGTGCCTTGTCTCCTGCACAGCGAGTGGAGATTGGGAGGAGAGGAGAGAGAGGAACAAGATGTTATGAGGAGCAAATTCAGGGCACAGCAGGAGGATAGTGAATGGAAAGGGTCACTCCATGTGATGATAGGAAGCATGATGCTAGGAGGTCCATCCATCTATGCACAATGCAGCGACACATGGCACCAGCTGCCATATAAGAGAGACACATGGCACAACATGGCAGGCGTGGTGCAGTGACAGCCCCACGGCACAGAAAGAGGCAGCAAGGCAGGCACCTTGTGTGTGCAAGAGTGGCAGCGCCTGTTGGGCGGGCACGCAAGGCTCATCGCCCCACACGCGCGCTGCTTCCCTGCAGGCTTCTGCCTCTTCCTCTGCACCTCCACGCTTCTCCATGTCCTCTTCGACTGCCATTTCCTCTGCTTGGCTGGCATCCACGGCGAGCCAGTGGGCGTCGGCGAGTGCGTGCATGCGCGCGTGCAAGGCGAGCCCGCCCTCCTCCTCACCTGCATCGGTTGAGGGGGACCCCTTGCTCAGCGCCACATCCAGAGTCGACACCGGGCTGCCCCCCGCCGCCCCCTGCTGCTGCCCCTGCTGCTGCTGTGATAGACTCGGCTGCGATGGCAGCTTCTGCTGCCTCTGTTGCTCCGCCTGCTCCTCTGCTCGCATTCGCACAAGCCGCTCCTCGCTTTCCTCCTCCGTACTCTCTGCTTCTGCCTCCTCTGATCGGTCCTCCTCCTGCTGTTGCAACTCGATTTGCTGCTGCAATGATATTTGCTTCTGCAAATGCTCCTGCAACTCGACTTGCCGCAGCCCCTGTTCATGCTCCAGCTTTTCTTCCTCCTCCTGCTGCTCCTGCTCCTGCTGCTTTTGCTGCAGCAGCGGTGGTGGCGACGGCGGCACGTCGTCGTGCTGCAGTCGTCGCTGCGACCACGGCTGCCTCCACGCGGCCTTCTCCTCGTGCTGTTCGTCCTCGCCCGCCATCACCATCACGTCATCGTCGAAACTCGCACCGCCCATCACGCCACCGCCCGTCCTCTCAGTGTCACCGCGTTTCTTCTCGTTATAAGCACCTCGCTGAGTCATAATCGAGTCAACTTCTCCCTGCTCCGCCTCCCTGCCGGTCACGGCCCCTCGACCTGCGAATGCACTGGTCGCCCCCTCCACCCCTTGCCGCTGCCCGCTCATGCCATCCCCGTGGACTGCAGCCGGCATTCCCGAGGCTCCGGAGT
This sequence comes from Closterium sp. Naga37s-1, assembly GCA_947471745.1. NCBI lineage: Eukaryota > Viridiplantae > Streptophyta > Zygnematophyceae > Desmidiales > Closteriaceae > Closterium > Closterium sp. Naga37s-1. The sequence continues at coordinate 384,561 of CANJKZ010000819.1, forward strand.
CCCGTTGCGCCGCCTCCCCTCCACTCCGATCGCGCACCGCAATGACCTGCGGCGCGCCTCCCCCCAGCGGCGCCTTTCTGCCGCCCGACAGCTGCAGCAGCAGCGACCGTGCCAGCTCCTTGGCGTCCTTCGTTGGCTGCTGCTGCTGCTGCTGATGCTGCCTCTCCCGCCCCTGCCCCTCAATGCTCGACTCCATTGTAGCCCACCTCCCCCCGGCCTTCCCCCCTCCGCCCGCGCTCCCGTACCCCAGGGTGCGCCCCAACCGCGCCCTTACATCAAGTCCGCCCAGCCCCGCCTCAGGTGGACGCGCAAGCGCCACAACCGTCGGGGGCCACGGGGAGGATGAGACAGGCTGATGCGCGGAGAGACTGTAGAGGGGTGTTGGTGAAGGCGCGCCAGGGGGCGGGGGAACAGAGGCGGAGGCGTAAGCGGACGCGGCGGAGAAGAGCCCGTCCGTTGCGGACATAAGCGCGGCTGCGGCGGGGGACGGCGCATACACGTCTGCGTCCGTGACGGAATCCGCCAATGTCGCAAGTTCCGCAGCTACGGCGCGTTCCACGGGGCTGACAATGCGCGCCGGCCCCGCGCCCCCCCGTAACATTTGCCCGAACTGCCGACCGCTCTCGTGATACCTGTCCACGTCAGCAGGGGTGGCTAGTCTAGCTGCTTGCCCGCCGTGGCGCGGCTCAAGAGACAAACGGCTCTGCCTCGCGGCGTCCGTGGAGTAGACATGACCGTTCCGCGCGGCGGTGGGCGCGGAGCCGCTGTAGCTACCGGAGTCGCTGATCTGGCTGCTGTTGCTCATCGCCTCAAACGCGTCCACTGATCCTTGCCGCGACCCCTCACCCGTGTCCCCCGCTTGCTCCTCCACCACTCCCAGCACCGACACACTTGAGCTCGAATCCGACAGCCGTCGTCCCTGCATCACCGCTAGCCCCTGCCTCCCCAGTGCCACGTGTCCGCCATCTCGGGCGTGGTCCGTTCGCCGGGACGGCCGACCGGGTCCGAGGCCGGGGGAGGAAGGCGGGGAGGAGGTATCCCTGCGCCGAGTGAACCGCGGGGAGGTAGGGGGAGACGAGGGGGATGGTAAGCGCGCAGTACTGCTCCCCGCAGACCATCTCCGCGTCTCTGCGGAGACCTCAGCGTGCTGGCCCATTCCCCCGCTTGCCGGCTGGTCCTCCCTGCTCCTTGCTCCGCTTGCTCGCGCGAGCCCGATGCCGGCGGGTGCAGCGGTTCTATTGGGTGACAAAGATCGGGCTGAACCAGCACGTGGCTCGGAACCCTGCGCTCCATTTCCGCTGCTGCCTGCGGGGGAGAGGCGTCGCTGCGAGGGTGGACTGACAGCGCGTGTCTTAGCGAGAGAGGAACGCGTTGGTGCGTAAAGCCGACTGTTCTCCGCGACCGGCATTGCGATTAGGTCTAAGAATCACACAGCACTGTGAACTGACACAGCCTACTCGATATCTTCTACTGTACAGTGCCTTAACATACACGCCCTTGCGCTAAGACATGGCGGGATGACTGGTGGACAGCTCTGCAGTTAGTGATCTGTTCTGTCCTCCACTGGTCTTCACACTGCGCTGAACCAGCGCGGGACAGAGTGGAGGGAGGGAGCGCTGGTTTTGGTTGGCAACATCGAGGTTGTTAGGGAGGGAGGCGCAGAGCAGACCACCAGACCGCAAGAGGTGAACCAGCCTTGGGAATACAGGTGCCCAGGTTTCGTCAAGTCTGTGAATATCGACGGGCGAGGGAGTTCTGAGATTGGGTTTGGACGGACAGATGACGGGAACGTACGTTCCGCAAGTGGGTGAGTGCAGGTCCGTTCCCTTGGTGCTGTAAAGCCGCAGCTGACAATCAGCTTCTGACGTGCGTCAGCTCCCCGCGCTCGGAACACCCTGGCCGCCTTTCACCATTATAGCCTGCTTCAAAACGGACCCACCACAATTGCAGCTAGGACTTCGCTTGGTGAAACAAAAATAACAAGTGAAATTCTACAAGCTGGTTTCGAGTATTTCATCGTACATTCCTAAAAATATGTTGCATTGGTGTAAGGAATTTTCCCTAATTCCTTACTGAGTCACACCGTACGCGTACAGACCCCAACCTTTCGAAGTTCAGGCTCGGTCCGACAACCTCGCCCTCCGAACCATCATCGCGTCGCCTTCGGGTTTTCCCGAACCCGAACCTGCACCCAACCATCCGCGGTCCCGCGATCTCGGCCTAGCTAGCAGTTGCTATATTAGTGCTAGGCCTCATTATTTGCTCAGTTGTTGTTATCACTTCCGCATTATTGAATCATGCGCACTCTCTTCATTACAACTCATAACAGCTGGTATCAGAGCTATTTTCCTAGGTTACCCTCGCGTTTCCGGGGTAGTTTGTGTAAGGGGAGCGATAGACTTAGTGGGCTGCAAAGCGGTCGGCCTGTGAAATAGATACGATTATTTCACTCCGACTACGATAGTGTTTGCGCCTTCACTAAAAGTCATAAAAATCGCTAACCACCCCCTGCCCGTCCGACGAAGCTTGCGAAATATGGACCAGGCGGAGTTGAACGAGTTTATGCAACAGTTTCGGACGATGCAGGCCAACATGCAGACGATAACTGTGGAGGTCGAACGCCTGAGGAAGGAAAACGCCGAACTACACCTGGCGCGTGGTACAGCGCGCCAGGAGTCGCCCGTCGTGGATGAAGCAAGTGTCAAAAGATATGCTTGTTATTATCTAGGCTGTATTGGGGTTAGCCTTAGAGGGTACACAAACAATCTCGACACTCTAGTCTTGTACCCCAATCTTGACCTAATCAATCATTCCCATGACTTAGTCTCATCATGGTAACAAGAGCAGGAGGTCTCTAGGACCTAAGAATCGGGCCCACCTAACTGTGTTACCCTACCTGCCTTGCCTACTGCCCGCGCGCGCCTCGGCTGCAGCGCGCGTCATCTTTTTTTTTTTCGCGCGCACCTCAGCTGTTAGCGCGCGCGTCACTTTTTTTAGTTCGCGCCACTGCTGCAACGCCGCGCGCTGGCCCGCGTCGCCCGCGCAGCTCACCGCCGCGCGCAGCCCGCCGTCGCGTGCAGCTCGGCGTCGCGTGCAGCCCGCCGTCGCCCCGCGCGCCGCGTCTGTCGCCAGCGCGGCCCGCCGCTGCGCCACGCGTCGCGTCGGCCGCCTGCGCGGCCCGCTACTGCTTAGCGTGCTGCTTTAGGGGCTCGCGTGCGGCCGCTCCTGCCTGCTGCCTGCTGCCTGCTGCCTCCTGCCTCCTGTCTGCTGCCTCTGCCTTTGCTTGTGGCCTGGTGCCTGCTGCCTCTTGTCTGCTGCCTGCTGCCTCCTGCCTCTGCCTGGAGCCATTATGACGACGCCTAACGTTCTAGCGTTCAAGCCTGACGGTCGCCCCATAGAGTTCGCTGAGTGGTTAGACGATCTCTAGCCGTTCCTTCTGACCGATGCCAAAGAGGGCGTTTCCCTGTTCGATTACGTATCTGGCACTGCCGTTGCTCCTGCTGCCGAAGCTCCTGCTCTCGAACGCTCACAGTGGCAGACTCGCGATGCTGCTGCACGCCTCGCTATTAGGAACTACCTGCCGATTCCTGAGCGCGCGCATTTCAGCCAGCACAAAACTGCTAAGACACTGTACGACGCCGTAGTTGCGAGCTACTCCTCCCCGGCCACTTCAGCCATAGGTCGACTCATGCTACCTTACCTGTTCCCCGACCTTTCCTCGTTCACCACTGCTGAGGACCTCATTTCCCACCTGCGCGCCACTGACACTCGCTTTCGTGCCGCCCTTTCAGCCGAGTTCTGCGCCGCAACCCCCCCCCCCCCCCCCCCCCGATGTACTTCACTCTGTATTTCCTCGTCACCCGCCTCCCTGACACTCTTAGCTCAGTCAGGGACCACTTCCTAGCGCTCGACCCCCCCACTCTCACTGTCGACGACTTCGAGAAGCACCTCTTAGCAGCAGAGAAGAACATCCTCGCTGTAGGTGCTGCTCGTGGCACTCCACGCTCTCCCCTCTTTGAGGGGTGCTCCCCCTCCCCTCTCACCCCCTCCTACGCCTCCGCAGCTGCTGCTCACGACTACCTTGGTGCTGAGGAGGTCGGAGCTGCTTCCGCTCCTAGTGGGAAGCGTCGCAGCGGCAGGGGCGGCAGGGGTGGCAGGGGAGGTGGGGGTGGCGGTGGAGGTGGCGGTGGTGCAGGCGGCGGGGGAGGTGGAGGTGGTGGGGGTGGTCGTGGGGGTGGAGGTGGTGGAGGTGGTGGTGGGGGCGGCGGGGGCACTGGGAGCGGTGGAGGTGGCAGCGGCAGCGGTGGGGGAGGGGGGAGCGGTGGTGGCAGTGGTGGTCCGGGCCAGCAGCAGTCGCAGCAGTAGCAGCAGCAGCAGCGTCAGCGCCAGACCCCCACTTCCCAGCAGCTTCTTGACTGGTATGCCGGGCGTGGGGCTTCAGGGGGTCCTGGTCGCTGCCCCTATATCATTCGCACAGGTCCCCGCACTGGTCGCCAGTGCACAGGGTTTCACACTGAGCAGCGCTGCTTCGCTCGGCTTAGTGACGCCTGGCGAGCCAAGTTTCCTGATGCTACTGAGTTCCCCAACTGGGCAGACCTGCTTAGGCGTGATGTACCTATCTTTGATCTTGACTATGAGGCAATTCTTGCTGCTATGTATGCATTGACTGTTAGTGCTGAGGGTGACTGCTACTTGTGTGTGCCGCTGGATCCTGGTATAGCCCCTGGTATAGTCCTTGCAGCACTAGGTGCTTGTGAGTCTGCTCCCCTTGGTACCGCGCCTGCACAGGCCTTGCACACCTTTACACTTGACTCTGGTGCTTCCCGCTGCTTCTTTCGCGACAGTACCACAGTCACTCCCCTCCCTGCACCTGTTCCTGTCTCCCTGGCTGACCCCTCTGGGGGCCCAGTGCTTGCACGGTCTTCCACTGTGCTTCCGTGTCCGGCGGTCCCGTCTGGTGAGCTGTCTGGTCTCCACCTCCCCTCGTTCTCTACGAACTTGGTGAGCAACGCTGTCCTCCAGGATGCGGGTGTTGACACCTTCACCCCTGGCCGGCAGCGTGTGGCGATCTGCACTTGCTCCCAGACCGGCCGCCACCTGGCCACGTTCACCCGTGCGCCACGGTCCAGTCTGTACACCCTCACCACTACGTCGCGCTCCACCCTTTTGTCTCCCCAGCTGCACGCGTCTGCTCAGGCAGCTACCCAGTGTGAGTGTCGCCGGCTGTCTCACGACACTCTCCTGTGGCACCACCGCCTGGGCCACCCCTCCCTGCCTCGCCTTCGTAGCATGCACTCTCGCTTTCTGGTCTCTGGTCTTCCCAGGTCTCTGCCTGCCCTCCCTCCCTTGCCTGCGCCGCCCTGCATTCCTTGCGTCGAGGGGCGGCAGCGCGCCGCTCCTCACTCCTCCTCGTTCCCGCCCACAGAGGCTCCACTCCAGACTCTCCACCTGGACGTGTGGGGCCCAGCCCGCGTCCGTGGACAGGGCCACGAGCGGTACTTCCTGCTGGTTGTCGACGACTACACACGCTACACCACGGTCTTCCCTTTGTAGCGCAAGGCGGATGTCCCTGATGTTTTGATCCCCTGGATTCGCGCTACTCGTCTCCAGCTCCGCGAGCGGTTCCAGTCGGACTTTCCTGTCCTGCGTCTGCACTCTGACAGAGGTGGTGAGTTCTCCTCAGACCTCTTGGCAGCCTTCTGTGCGGAGCACGGCATCCGCCAGACTTTCACGCTTCCGGCCTCTCCGCAGCAGAATGGGGTTGCTGAGCGCCGCATTGGCTTGGTCATGGAGGTCGCTCGTACCTCTATGATCCATGCGGCTGCCCCCCGTTTTCTGTGGCCGTTTGCGGTCCGGTACGCCGCGCATCAGCTCAACCTTTGGCCCCGTGTCTCCTTGCCGGAGACCTCGCCCACACTGCTGTGGATGGGGAAGGTTGGCGACGCGTCGCGTTTCCGGGTCTGGGGTGCTCGTGCCTTTGTTCGCGATACCACCGCGGACAAGCTCTCCCCTCGCGCCATTCCTTGCGTCTTCCTTGGCTTTGTCCCTGACGCCCCTGGCTGGCAGTTTTACGACCCCGCCTCGCGCCGTGTCTTTGCGTCCCAGGACGTCACCTTTGACGAGTCAGTCCCCTTTTACCGCCTCTTCCCCTACCGCACTGCTCCTCGCCCTCTCCCGCCGCTCTTTCTTGCCCTAGGTCCTCCCTAGGTAGACCCCCTCCCCGCACTAGGTCCTGCTCCTTCCGGTGTTTCTCAGGTAGACCCTCCCGTCCCTGCGCCTGTTGAGGTCACTGGTGACTCCGGTCCTGCTGGCGGTGGTGCTGTCCCTGGGGGTACGGAGCTTGGAGGTGCGCAGCGTGGGGGTGCTGAGTCTGGGGGCACTGGACGTGAGGGGCCTGAGGGTACGGAGCCTGGAGGTGCTGCGCCTGCGCGTGAGGAGCCCGGAGGTCCTGCGTCTGGGGGTGCTGCGTCTGGGGGTGCTGTGTCTGGGGGTGTTGAGTCTGGGGGTGCTGCGTCTGGGGGTGCTGCGTCTGGGGGTGCTGAGCCTACGTGTGCGGAGCCTGGGGGTACTGAGTCTGGGGGTGAGTCGCCTGAGGGTTCTGAGACTACTGTTACGCGGTCTCCTTGGCGTAGCCGTCTTCGTCCGCGTGTGCCTCTCACCTCCCAGCAGCTGCACGACTGGTACGGTCGCCGTCAGCGTCGCGCTTCTGCACCCCAGGGCTCTACTGCTGGGGGTTCTTCTGCTGGCGTCACTGGAGCTGGGAGTGGTGCTGGTCCTTTGCCTGCTGGAGGTGCTGGTGTTGCTGGTCCCGGAGGTGCTCGTACTGGGGGTACTGGAGCTGCTGGGGCTGACGGTGGTGTGTCTGAGGGTGCTACTGCTGGTGGCACTGCGGTTGGAGACCCTGGGACTGGAGGTGCCGGTTCTGGGGGTGCTGCACCAGGTGGGGCTGGTGCTGAGGGTTCTGGAGCTACTGGAGGTGCTGGAGCTGCTGAGGGTGCTGGGGCTGCTGGCAGTACTGGAGCTGCTGGAGGTGCTGGAGCTGCTGAGGGTACTGGAGCTGCTGGAGGTGCTGGAGCTGCTGAGGGTGCTGGAGGTGCTGAGGGTGCTGGAGCTGCTGGAGGTGCTGGAGCTGCTGAGGGTACTGGAGCTGCTGGAGGTGCTGGAGCTGCTGAGGGTGCTGGAGCTGCTGAGGGTGCTGGAGCTGCTGGAGGTGCTGGAGCTGCTGAGGGTGCTGGAGCTGCTGGTGCTGGTGGCACTGCACAGCCGCGCCTGTTCTTTGCTCCGCCGTCTCCGTCGTCTCTGCCACCGCCTGACTCCGTGCTTCGCCAGGTTCTTAGCCTCCCGTCGTCTACTGGTCTTCCGTTACAGCCTGGCTCACCTCTGCCTGCTCCTTCTCCTTACGCTGAGCAGACAGGAGGCCTTGCTGAGCGTCGTGAGCCTGCGTCGCGTCCTGTCTCACCTGTCCATTCTGGTCGTTCCAGTCGTCGTGTTCCTCGTCAGCGTCAGCCGGCTGTCCCCGGCCCTTCCCTTGTCGTCAGTCGTCCTTCTTCTCCGCCGCCACGTGTTCACCTGCCGTCTCCGCCTGCGTCCTCTCTACCTGTCGTTGCTGACCCTGAGTCTGACCGGTTTCGTGCTGAGCACCCTACTGTCACACGTCTGCTAGCCACTGTTGTCGCTGACCCGTCGTTTGAGTCTGCTACTGCGTCTGCCTTAGTCGCTGAGCTTGTTGACTTTGCTGCTGCCTGTCGTCTAGACTACGTCGCTAGTCTTGTTGCTGAGTCTGAGTCTGTCTGTCCTCCGTCCGTCGGGGGTGAGTGTGCTCTTGGCACGGACGTCCTTGAGGACAGGCAGGAGGACCTTGAGTGTCTTGCAGCCGCTGCGCCTCATCTCGTGGCCATGCTGCTTGCCCCTGAGGGAGACCCGGATGCACCAGACATCCCGACTCCGCGATCGTACGCTGAGGCGATCGAGGGTCCCTACTCCTCTCAGTGGCAGACAGCCATGGACGCAGAGATGGCATCCTGGCAGTCCACAGGCACCTACGTCGACGAGGTTCCCCCTCCTGGGGCGAACATCGTCAGTGGCATGTGGATTTTCAGGGTGAAGCGGCCGCCAGGTTCTCCGCCTGTCTTCAAGGCTCGTTACGTTGCTCGAGGTTTCAGTCAGCGAGAGGGGGTTCACTTCTTCCAGACCTTCTCCCCCACCCCGAAGATGACCACTCTTCGGGTTCTGCTACACGTTGCCACTCAGCGTGACTACGAGCTTCACTCTCTTGACTTCAGCACAACTTTCTTTCAGGGCAGCGTGCACGAGTAGATCTGGCTGCGCCGCCCACCTGGCTTCACTGGGTCGTTCCCTCCTGGTACCCAGTGGAGCCTCCGGCGGCCAGTCTACGGTCTCCGCCAGGCACCACGTGAGTGGCACGACACACTGAGGACGACTCTTGCGGCTCTTGGGTTTGCCCCGTCGACTGCTGACCCGTCGCTGTTTCTGCGCACCGACACTTCGCTGCCGCCGTTCTACATCCTCGTATACGTCGACGACTTGGTCTTTGCCACTGCTGACACTGAGGCTCTCTCCCTGGTGAAGTCGGAGTTGCAGAAGAGACACACGTGCACAGACCTGGGTGAACTGCGCAGCTACCTTGGCTTGCAGATCACCCGGGACAGAGCACGCCGCACCATCACACTGACTCAGTCACACATGGTGCACCAGGTCCTTCAGCGCTTCGGCTTCACCTGGTCCTCAGCACAGCCCACTCCTCTGGCTACAGGTCACTCGCTCTCAGCTCCACCTTCGGACGAGTCCGTAGAGCCGAGTGGTCCTTACCCAGAGCTAGTGGGCTGCCTCATGTACCTAATGACCTGCACTCGTCCTGACCTTGCGTACCCTCTTGGCCTTCTGGCTCGCTACGTGGCTCCTGGTCGGCACCGAAAGGCGCACATGGATGCTGCTAAGAGGGTACTATGCTACTTGTGCAGCACATCGGGCATGGGGCTCGTGCTTGGAGGACGGGGTGACGTTGTCCTCACTGGTCACTCGGACGCCTCTTGGGTTGACGACCAGGCTACGTAGCGGTCGTCACAGGGTTACACCTTCAGCCTTGGCTCTGGTTCAGTTTCTTGGCGTTCTACACGCTCGTCTTCAGTTCTCGGCTCCAGTTGTGAGGCTTAGATCTACGCCACAGCCATGGCTGCACAGGAGCTTCGCTGGCTCACCTACCTGCTGACTGACTTGGGAGAGCGGCCTCGTTCTCCTCCAGTGCTGTACGTCGACAACAAGGCCGCCATTGCCTTGTGTCAGGAGCACAGACTGGAGCACAAAACGAAGCACATCGCCCTGCGTTACTTCCTTGCTCGAGAGTTGCAGCAGCGTGGCCAGCTTCGTCTTGCTTACGTGGCCACTCGGGCTAACACTGCTGATATATTCACCAAGGCACTTCCGTCTGGTGATCATCAGCGTTTCTGTACTTTGTTAGGCCTTGTGCCCATGCTTCCTCACTTGTTGTAGACTTTGTTTGTGCTGTGATCTATATATCTATACCTGCATGTTTGCTCTTGCTAGGTAGAGATCACTGTACTGTTCTTGTTGCTTATATACCTCTGCATGTGGACTAGCCTTGTGGCCGTTTGCGTGTGCTCAGTGTGTGTGGTGACGTTGTGATCCACCCTGAGCTGTGTTTTTTGTTCCTTCTCTTGACTGGTCTTGTGACCATTGCTTGCTCTGGCTATCCCCCATTTCGCCTATGGGGGTGTGTCAAAAGATATGCTTGTTATTATCTAGGCTGTATTGGGGTTAGCCTTAGAGGGTACACAAACAATCTCGACACTCTAGTCTTATACCCCAATCTTGACCTAATCAATCATTCCCATGACTTAGTCTCATCAGCAAGTAGTAGCTCCACGCCGAACGAGGCCGTCTTCAGCGAGCTCGAGAGCTCCATGAATGCTGCAGAAGAAGAGTGGGCGCAGCAGCAACAGTCGCGAGCAGTGCCGACACATGCACCAGCGATAGCAGCGGCGACAGTTACAATGGCAGTGACAGCTTCAACAACTGTCAAAATAAAGCCGACGAACCCGCCCCCATTCAACCCGAGTGACAAGTTTGTCAATGTTTCTGCATGGTTGTTTGGTGCAGAGGTGTTCTTTAATGTTGCGATGATTAACGATGATGCCACCCGCATTAATTTTGCAGTTTCACTATTACGAGGGCCTGCGTTGGAGTGGTGGCGACGCACGCTGCAAATCGAGGGGACTTCGGCAGGAACAACACGTGCGAACGACGGGACCTCGACGCCTGTCACGCAACGAGCAGCTTCAATCTTCGGAACGGCCACGATACGCACATGGAAGGAGTGGGGTGCCGCCTTGCAGGCCAGATTCGAGCACATATCCGCCTCGGACTCTACCCGCATGAAGCTGCGTGCCTGGAAGCAGTTGACTTCGGTCCAAGACTAAACCAGCACGTTCTGCAACTTGGCTGACCAGGTGGACGATATGAGCGACGCGGAGCAGATGGATCGCTACGTGGCGGGCCTGAAATACGAAATTCAATATGAGGTCCGACGATCGCGGCCATGCAGCTTTAACGACGCCGTCCGGGAAGCTGAGTCAACGGATGCACTGATGCAGTGGGCGAGATCGAGCTCCCGGGATGGCCCTCGATTTCGTGGATCGACGCAAAAGCCCACGATCAACGGTGTGGATGCGACAAGCTGAGTCATTGGGCCGTGCTTTGCATGCAACCAACCGGGCCACCTGAAAAGAGACTGCCCGAAGCTGAAACAGGGAAAAGGAACGACGGAGAAGGGTCGGGAAAAGAAACAAGTCAGTAGCAGGCGGGCGCCCTACTGACGAGACCCTGTCGCCCGACAATCACCATCCACACCGAGTTGTGATACCGATCCGAGCGATCGACCGCAATCGGACGAATAACGTGGGTGAACACGTGGACCACCCTGTACTGGTCGTAGGGAGGGTTAACGGTCACAAAATAAAAATATTCGTCGACGGTGGGGCTAGCCACATCCTCATCAACCTGTCAACAGCAAAAAAAAATTGGGGTGACGCTGACCAGGTGTCTGCCGGAGATTGACGCAAGGCTGGTGGATGGGACACCGCTGGCCATTCGAGATGAGGCACAAAAAATTCGGTTGAAGTGCGGCGACAATTTCGGATTCGGCATGAAGATGCTTGCGACAACATTGGACGGCTGCGATGTACTGCTGGGGCGTGACTGGCTGCAACGATAGAATTGTTAGAATAGTAGCTTGACTTAGGAACCATAGCTTGGGTTCTAGGTACTAGCATGAGTGTCGAGAGAGTTGAGTGTCGAGAGAAAAGTCGAGGAGGAGAATGACGAATGAATGGTTTCACTATAGAAAGTTGGGATACAAATAGCAAACCCTAAATTGGGTTGTACTCACTACAGAGTACCCCACTGCAGGCTAGACAGCAAATACAATCCGACGATCGACTGGACAACAAGGGCATGCACCGTGCGAGGAAATACGGGGCAAACGACGCTTCCGAAATGGACGGACCCGGAGCCGGTGACTACACGTGTCAACGCTGTCACCATGCGGCGAGCGATATGCAAGGGGGCACGATGCTACGCTGTACACCTGTACGAGGTAGCAACCTTCGAAAAAATCGCGGACATCAATACGCTCTGTAAGGCAGTTCCTGAGGAGATGGCAAGCATCATTAAGAGGTATCCCGACATTTTCGCAGATGACCTACCCGAGGGCCTGCCACCTCAACGACCGGAAGATCACAGGATACAGCTGGAACCCGACGTGCAACCAACTGTTCGAACACAGTGGAGGCTCAGCCAACCAGAGCTTGAGGAGTTGAGGAGCCAGCTGGACTACCTTCTCGCAAAAGGTTTTATCCGACCGAGCACGTCACCATTCGCAGCACCCATACTGTTCATGTCGAAGAAGGACGGAGGCCTACGCATATGCATTGACTATCGAGCGCTGAATCGGGTCACGATCAAATCACGTTACCCGATCCCGCGAGCGGACGACCTGCTGGACCAGCTTCGCGGGTCTCGCTATTTCTCGAAGATCGACTTGCGAGGAGGCTACCACCAAATTCGCGTGTTCGCCGACGACTGCCCGAAGAATGCTTTTCACACACGCTACGGCAATTACGAATACATCGTGATGCCTTTCGGCCTGACAAACGTGCCCTCGACGTTCCAGTTAACCATGAACGGGGTGTTTCGGGACATGCTGGATAAAAAAGTTATCGTCTACCTCGACGATATCCTGGTGTACAGCAGAACAAAGGAGGAGCATTTTAAGGATCTGGAGGAGGTGTTCCGGCGCTTACAACAGAATCGGCTAACTACGAAGGGCTCTAAGTGCGAGTTCCTAAAGCCGGAACTGGAGTTTCTGGGGCACGTGGTTTCCGGAGATGGCATTAAAATCGACCCTCGAAAGGTGGACGCAATCGCTAAGTGGAACCCGCCGACTAATATCACCGAGCTGCAGAGCTTCTTGGGGTTTGTGAATTACGTCCGCCGATTTGTACCCAACATGGCAGGGGTAACCAAGCCTCTAACCGAACTGCTGCACAAGGATGCGTCTTTTCAGTTGGGGGAAAGGGAACAATCAGCATTCGACACCCTCAAAAATATTTTGAGTTCACCCCCGGTCCTCCGCCTCGCCGACCCATCTCGACCGTTCGAAGTCATCACGGACGCCAACGATTTCGCTGTTGGCGCCGTCCTTCTACAGGATTTCGGCAAAGGGCTGCAACCCATCGCGTACGAATAACGCAAGATGCAGCCACCCAAGCGCAACTACCCAGTCCACGACAAGGAAATGCTGGCCATCGTCCATGCATTTCGTGTCTGGCGCTGCTACTTGACGGGAGCCGACGTGACGATCAGAACCGACCACAAATCGCTACAATACCTACGAAGCCAACCAACCCTCAACCCGCAACAAATCAGGTGGTTGGACTACCTGGAATCCAACTTCAACTACACCGTCACGTACAAGAAAGGCGCCAACAACATCGCCGACGCCTTGACACTGTCAAACATTATATGTTCATATTGTGTAGGCTATAGTGGGTTTAGCCTTAGGGGGTACAGCTTTGTTAGGGTTTCCTACTTGTATCCCCCTCCTACCTAGTTTCATTCATTCTCGTTCTATTCTGGATTCTAACATGGTATCACGAGCCTAGGTTGCTACCTAGGACCGCTTTCTACTATGGGCCCACTATTCCGCTAGAAGCGCCCTCGTGCGCCCTACCTTACGTGCGCCCTCGTGCGCCTTTCTCTGCTAGTGCGCCTTCGTGCGCCCTCGTGCGCCCTCGTGCGCCCTCGTGCGCCTTTCTCTGCTAGTGCGCCTTCGTGCGCCTTCGTGCGCCCTCGTGCGCCCTCGTGCGCCTTCGTGCGCCCTCGTGCGCCCTCGTGCGCCCTCGTGCGCCCTCGTGCGCCCTCGTGCGCCCTCGTGCGCCCTCGAGCGCCCTCGTGCGCCCTCGAGCCGCCCCTGCAGGTCCGTCAGGCCCCCGAGCCGCCTCTGCAGACCCATCAGGCCCCCCCCGAGCCGCCTCTGCAGGCCCGTCAGGCCCAAGAGCCGCCCCTGCAGACTCGTCAGGCCCGCGCACAGCCTCTGCCCGACCGCGGGCCGCCCCTGCAGGCTCTCGCCGCCCGCCGCGTCGCCCTGCCCGCGGCGTCGCCGCCTGCCCGCGGCGTCGCCCCTGCCCGCGGCGTCGTCACCTGCCCGCGACGTAGCCCCTGCCCGCGGCGTCGTCGCCTGCCCGCGGCGTCGTCGCCTGCCTGCGGCGTCGTCGCCTGCCCGCGACGTAGCCCCTGCCCGCGACGTCGTCGCCTGCCCGCGGCGTCGTCGCCTGCCCGCGGCGTCGTCGCCTGCCCGCGGCGTCGTCACCTGCTCGCCGCGTCGCCCTGCCCGCGGCGTCGCCACCTGCTCGCGGCGTCGCCCTGCTCGCGGCGTCGTCACCTGCTCGCCGCGTCGCCCTGCCCGCGGCGTCGTCACCTTCCCGCCACGTCGCCCTGCCCGCGGCGTCGCCACCTGCCCGCCGCGTCGCCCTGCTCGCCGCGTCGCCCTGACCTAATCCGCGCCTGGCCTCTGGAGCAGCCGCCCCTGCAGCAGCCGCCCCTGGCCACTGGAGCAGCCGCCACTGCAGGAGCCGCCCCTCGCCCTTGGAGCAGCCGCCCCTGCAGCAGCCGCCCCTGGCCCCTGGAGCAACCACCGCTGCAGCAGCCGCCCCTGGCCCCTGGAGCAGCCGCCACTGCAGCAGCCGCCCCTGGCACCTGGAGCAGCTGCCGTCGCGGCCCGGCCTCGCCGTGCAGCAGCTGCCGCGGAGCTCCCTGCTGCGGCCCGGCCCCGCCCTGCAGTTGTAGCGGCCCCGCTGTCGCCACCGTCTTGCGCCTGCCGCGCCGACCACTGGTGAGCATTGCCCTGCCAGCACTGCTACCGCTGCTACTGCTGCTACTGCCTTTTCTACTCCCACTGCTACTGCTCCTGCTGTTACTGCTGTTACTCCCGCTACTGCTACTATTGCTGCTTCTGGCGTGGCCAGATGCAGCTCCAGGGCCGTGCGCGTGAGTCCCTCACGCCCCAGCAGCTTCGTGAGTGGTACGCTAGTTGGGGCTGTCGGGGTGGCCGTAGTGGTAGTCGCTCTGGAGTGGGTCGGTCGGGAGCTTCTGGTAGTGGACAGGTGCAGCTGCCGTGTCCTCTTTCGCCCCAGCAGCTTCGTGCGTGGTACGCTAGTTGGGGCTGTCGGGGTGGCCGTAGTGGTAGTCGCTCTGGAGTGGGTCGGTCGGGAGCTTCTGGTAGTGGACAGGTGCAGCTGCCGTGTCCTCTTTCGCCCCAGCAGCTTCGTGAGTGGTACGCCAGTTGGGGCTGTCGGGGTGGCCGTAGTGGTAGTCGCTCTGGAGTGCGTCGTTCGGGAGCTTTTGGTAGTGGACAGGTGCAGCTGCCGTGTCCTGTGAGTGAGGCTGCCGCTCTAGGTGCTAGTGCGTCTGTTGCCCTAGGTGCTGGTGAGGCTACCACTCCCGGTACTCGCGTGTCTACTACCCCAGGTGCTGGTGAGGCTGCTGCTCTAGGTGCTAGCGAGTCTGCGCCCCCTGGTACTGAGTCGACTGAGGCACTGCACACCTTCACTCTGGACTCAGGTGCTTCTCGCTGTTTCTTTCGTGACCGCACTGCCCTTGAGCCGCTTGCTCGGCCAGTTGCTGTCTCCCTCGCTGACCCCTCTGGGGGTCCGGTCATTGCGACCTCCTCCACTGTCCTTCCTTGTCCTGCGGTCCCGTCGGGCACACTGTCAGGTCTCCACCTCCCCTCGTTCTCTACGAACTTGGTGGCGGGTTGTGCGCTCCAGGACGGGGGTGTTCACCAGTTCACCCCTGCCTACGAGCGCGTGACACACTGCACGTGTGCTCGGACGGGCCGTCACCTGGCTACCTTCACTCGGCAGCCGGGGTCGGACCTGTACACACTGACCACTGAGTCCCCTCAGGTAGCTGTGTCTGCGTCTGCGTCAGGTCAGCTGTCGGCCCCCTGCTCGTGTCGCTCTCTGGCGCACGAGACCGTCCTCTGGCACCACCGACTTGGTCACCCGTCCGTGCAGCGCCTTCGTGCCATGCACAAACGGTACCTTGTCTCTGGTCTTCCCAGGGTTCTCCCTCCCCTCCCACCCTCGCCTGCTCCTCTCTGTCTTCCCTGTGTCGAGGGGCGGCAGCGCGCCGCTCCTCACTCCTCCTCGTTTCCCCCGACGACTGCTCCCTTGCAGACGCTCCACATGGACGTGTGGGGCCCAGCCCGCGTCCGTGGTCAGGGTCAGGAGAGGTACTTCCTGATAGTTGTTGACGACTACTCGCGCTACACCACGGTCTTCCCCTTGCGCACCAAGGGTGAGGTCCCTGATGTTTTGATCCCTTGGATCAGCGCTTCTCGTCTCCAGCTCAGCGAGCGTTTCCACTCGGACTTTCCTATCCTGCGCTTGCACTCTGACAGAGGTGGTGAGTTCTCCTCCGACCTCTTGGCAGCCTACTGTGCGGAGCACGGCATCCGCCAGTCGTTCACGCTTCCGGCCTCTCCACAGCAGAATGGGGTTGCTGAGCGCCGCATTGGCTTGGTCATGGAGGTCGCTCGTACCTCCTTGATCCATGCGGCTGCCCCCCACTTTCTGTGGCCGTTTGCAGTCCGATACGATGCGCATCAGCTCAACCTCTGGCCCCGTGTCTCCGTTCCAGAGACTTCGCCGACACTGCGTTGGACAGGAGAGGTTGGCGATGCGTCACGCTTTCGGGTCTGGGGATCTCGAGCCTTTGTTCGCGATACGTCCGCGGACAAGCTCTCCTCCCGCGCTGTTCCTTGTGTCTTCCTTGGCTTTGTCCCGGACGCGTCTGGTTGGCAGTTTTACCACCCCACCTCGCGCCGTGTCCTGCCTTCTCAGGACGTCACTTTCGACGAGTCCGTCCCCTACTACCGCCTCTTCCCCTACCGCGCTGCCCCGCTTCCCCCCCCGCCTCTCTTCCTCGCGCCAGGTGCTGCTGTGGTAGACCCCCTCCCCCCTCAGGGTGCCGCTCCCTCAGGTGTGTCCCAGGTAGACCCGGTTGAGCCTGTCGAGGTAGCTGTCGACTCTCGTCCTGCTAGGGGTGCTGAGCCTGAGGGTGCTGAGCCTGAGCGTGCGGAGCCTGGGGGTGCGGAGCCTGGGGGTGCGGAGCCTGGGGTTGCGGAGTCTGGGGGTGCGGAGCCTGGGGTTGCGGAGTCTGGGGGTGCTGAGCCTGGGGGTGCGGAGCCTGCGGGTGCTGAGTCTGGGGGTGCTGAGTCTGGAGGTACTGAGCCTGGGAGTGCTACACCTGGAGGAGCTCTCTCCTCACAGCAGCTGCGTGAGTGGTACTTACAGTACTGCAGCCTCGGGAGAGGTGCTTCTGGAGCCAGGAGTACTGCTGGAGCTGGTGCTAGTGCTTCCCCTCCTAGGCGGGAGCTGCCCTCTCCCCAGCGACTCCGAGAGTGGTACGCACGGCGCTGCAGTCTTCGTAGTGGCGCTCCTAGTGTCGCGGACCCAGCTGCTGGAGGTTCTGCTGCTGGCGGTGCTTCTGGCGCTGCTGGAGGTGCTGCTGGTGCTGGAGCTGCTGGTGCTGCTGACGCTGCTGGAGGTGCTGCTGGTGCTGGTGGTACTGCTGGTGCTGCTGGAGCTGCTGGAGGTGCTGCTGGTGCTGGGGCTGCTGGAGCTGCTGGAGGTGCTGCTTCTTCTGGAGGTGCTGCTGGTGCTGCGGACTCTGGAGTTGGAGCTGCTGCTGGTGCTGAGGACCCGGGCGTTGGAGCTGCTGCTGGTGCTGCGGACCCGGGCGTTGGAGTTGCTGCTGGTGCTGCGGACCCTGGAGTCGGAGCTGCTGCTGGTGCTGAGGACCCTGGAGGTGGAGCTGCTGCTGGTGCTGAGGACCCTGGCGCTGGTGTCTCTGCTGGTTTCGGAGACGCTGCGCGGCCGCGACCGTACTTCGTTCCGCTCCTTCAGCAGGTTCTTGGTCAGCCTCCTCCTCCTTGTCCTCCTCCCTCCTTAGAGTGTCCTCCGTCTGTCCAGTCGCAGTCACAGTTACCGTCTGCCTCCCCTCTCCCTGGTCCTTCTCCTTACACTGGTCCGACTGGAGGTCTTACGGAGCGTCGTGAGCCTGAGTCTCGTCCTGCGTCGCCTGAGTCTCGTCGAGCGTCGCCTGTTCGTGCTGCTCACACTGGTCGTCGCGTCCCGCGTCAGCGTCCTCCTGCTGTCCTAGGCACTCACCAGATGGCGCTTCGTCCTCCCCAGCGTGTCCCTCTCCCGGCTCCTCCTGCGTCCTCTCTTCCTGCTCTTGCTGACCCTGAGTCTGACTCTCTTCGTGCTGCCAGTCCTACTGTCACGCGTCTCCTGGCTACTGTTGTCACTGACCCTTCCTTTGAGTCCACTGCTGCGTCTGCCTTAGTTGCCGAGCTTGTCGACTTTGCTGCCACTTGTCGTCTAGACTACGCCGCTAGCCTAGTTGCTGAGTCTGAGTCTGTCTGTCCTCCGTCCGTCGGGGGTGAGTGTGCTCTTGGCACGGACGTCCTTGAGGACAGGCAGGAGGAGTTTGAGTGCTTTGCCGCTGCTTTACCTCATCTCGTGTCCATGCTAGTTGCCCCTGAGGGAGACCCGGATGCACCAGACATCCCGACTCCGCGCTCTTACGCAGAGGCGATAGAGGGTCCCTACTCCTCTCAGTGGCAGACAGCCATGGACGCAGAGATGGCTTCCTGGAAGTCCACAGGCACCTACGTCGACGAGGTTCCCCCACCTGGGGCGAACATCGTCAGTGGCATGTGGATTTTCAGGGTGAAGCGGCCGCCGGGTTCTCCGCCTGTCTTCAAGGCGCGTTACGTTGCACGAGGCTTCAGTCAGCGAGAGGGAGTCGACTTCTTCCAGACCTTCTCCCCGACCCCGAAGATGACCACTCTTCGGGTTCTGCTGCACGTCGCCGCTCAGCGTGACTACGAGCTCCACTCTCTTGACTTCAGCACTGCTTTCCTACAGGGTAGCCTGCACGAGGAGATCTGGCTGCGCCGCCCACCTGGCTTCACTGGGTCGTTCCCTCCTGGTACCCAGTGGAGCCTCCGGCGGCCTGTCTACGGTCTCCGACAGGCGCCACGTGAGTGGCACGACACACTGAGGACTACACTTGCGGCTCTTGGGTTCGCTCCTTCTACTGCTGACCCGTCGCTGTTTATACGCACCGACACCTCGCTGCCGCCGTTCTACATCCTCGTGTACGTCGACGACTTGGTCTTTGCCACTGCAGACACTGCGGCACTCGCCCACGTGAAGTCGGAGCTGCAGAAGAGACACACGTGCACAGACCTGGGTGAACTGACAAGCTATCTTGGCTTGCGGATCACCCGGGACAGAGCACGGCGCACCATCACCTTGACTCAGTCACACATGGTGCAGCAGGTCCTTCAGCGCTTCCGCTTCACGTACTCCTCGCCTCAGCCCACTCCTCTGCCTACCGGTCACTCGCTCTCAGCTCTGCCTTCGGATGAGTCCGTAGAGCCGAGTGGCCCGTATCCAGAGCTTGTGGGCTGCCTCATGTACCTGATGACCTGCACTCGACCTGACCTTGCATACCCTCTTAGCATCCTTGCACGCTATGTCGCTCCTGGCCGTCACCGGAAGGAGCACATGGATGCCGCTAAGAGGGTGTTGCGCTACTTGTGCAGTACGTCGGGCATGGGGCTAGTGCTTGGAGGACGAGACCGAGTTGTACTCACTGGGCACTCAGACGCGTCTTGGGCTGACGACCAGGCTACTCAGCGGTCGTCTCAGGGTTACACCTTCAGCCTTGGCTCTGGTTCAGTTTCTTGGCATTCTACACGCTCGTCTTCTGTTCTCAGCTCCAGTTGTGAGGCTGAGATCTACGCCACAGCCATGGCTGCACAGGAGTTACGCTGGCTCACCTACCTGCTGACCGACTTGGGAGAGCGGCCTCGTTCTCCTCCAGTGCTGTACGTCGACAACAAGGCTGCCATTGCCTTGTGTGAGGAGCACAGACTGGAGCACAGAACGAAGCATATCGCTCTGCGCTACTTCCTTGCTCGAGAGCTGCAGCAGCGCGGTCAGCTTCGTCTGCGTTACGTGGCCACTCGGGCCAACACTGCTGATGTGTTCACCAAGGTGCTTCAGCCTTGTGACCATCAGCGCTTCTGTACTGTTCTAGGCCTCGTGCCTACTGGGCCTCACTTGCTTACTTCTTGACTCTGCTTGTACTGTGATCTCTATATATATACCTGCTTGTTTACTCTTGCTAGGTTGTGATCACTGTATCTCTTGTTATACTATCAACCTGCATGTGAACTGGTCTTGTGACCACTTGCTTGTGCTCAGAATTTGTGTGGTTTCCTTGAGATCCACCCTGAGCTTGCTTTGCTTTGCTTTGACTGGTCTTGTGACCATCTGGTTGTCTCCCACTTAGCCTATGGGGGTGTGTCAAACATTATATGTTCATATTGTGTAGGCTATAGTGGGTTTAGCCTTAGGGGGTACAGCTTTGTTAGGGTTTCCTACTTGTATCCCCCTCCTACCTAGTTTCATTCATTCTCGTTCTATTCTGGATTCTAACAGACACGACCATCCATGCAAGTCGCAGCTGTACTAGTCGCCCGCACCAACCCGATTTTAACAGGACTATTCACCCACGGCTACACGATCGGCATGTTCTTCAAGACCCTTCACCAACGGGCTACGACACCGCACGGGAGATATTACATAAAAGCCGGTACGAACCGGATTTGGGTCCCAGCATACCAACCCCTCTGGGAGCTGCTAACGCAGGAGGTTCATGACTCCAACCTCTCTGGGCATTTCGGCATCGACAAAACACTCAAGCTGCTGCAGAGGAATTATTATTGGCCCGACATGCTAACGGACGTGCAGCGCTACGTGACAACATGCCCAACCTGCCAAGCCATGAAGTCGTCGCGACAACGACCAGCTGGATTGCTGCAGCCCCTCGAGCCACCCAAACGACCGTGGCAACAGGTGACGATGGACTTTGTCACAGGACTGCCAGCTGGCGCAAGTGGCAACGACTCGGTGCTGGTCGTCGTTGACCGATTAACGAAAATGGCGCACTTCGCACCATGCCGAACGACGATCACAACCGAACAAACAGCGAAGTTGTTCATCTCCACCGTCGTACGCCTACACGGGTTACCTTCGGCGATCATCAGCGATCGGGATCCGAAATTTACGTCGAAATTCTGGCAAGAGACATGGGCGCAGTATGGCACACGTCTGCAGTTTTCGTCGTCTTACCACCCGCAAACCGACGGTCAGACCGAGAGAACCAATCAGATCATGGAGCAGCTGATACACACCAACTGCCCTGACCTGACCAAGTGGGAGGACTCGCTCTCGATGTTGGAGTTTGCGTATAACAACGCACCCTCCGCCACGAAAAAACAATCGCCCTTCTATCTAAATTACGGGATAGACCCCGTGGTACCCTCATCCACGACCCCTGACAATCCGGTACCACGATCACAGCAATTCGTCACGGAACTCCAAGCAGCTCGCGACAAAGCAGCCGAGTTTATACGGAAGGCTAATACCGTCGCTAGCCGCAATGAGGACAAAAACCGAAGGGATGTACCCTTCCGAGTCGGGCGGATGGTCCTCTTGGACACGAAGAATCTTCGACTGCCCCAGCCTGCAAAACTTCATCCTCGCTACGTGGGACCATTTCGCATTACTCAGATGGTGACACCTGTCACGGCAAGGTTATTGCTCCCCGACGACTGGAAGATACACTACGCATTCCACGTCAGCCTACTGCGTCATTACGATGCACCCCAGTCGCCGACCGTCGCCCGGCCACATATTGCGCCAAGTGTTCGACCTGTGGCAGAACCGACACTCGAGCCATGGAAGATTCTGAACCATCGCGTGGATCTAACGGCCTCAGGACGCCGCTGTTGGGCTGAGAAATGCCCTTAGGATCTTTGCAGGACAAAATTCAAGGGTAGGATGATGTGGTAGCGGAAGCGTTTTTAATAAAGAATTGTGAACCACCTTGCGCTTGTATGTGAGGGCAAAAGTGAGTTGATAATAACAAAGAGTTTATAAGAATACAGGGAATATGAAAGGATACGGTTAATAACTGTTTTACTGTTGCTGTTGCGGTTCGATACAGTGTCGACTCGGGCAACTGCTCAGTATCGAGACAGTTGTTTGTCCTCGCTGTCGCGCTGCTTTTGTCAGGTCAAAGGTCGTTGACCTTTGACTTTCGCGTAACCTCCAACAGTTATTCAACCTCCGAGGGTTGACTCACCGATGTTTCGATACGATCTGTTTCGCTTCTGTCTTGGTGTTTCGACACGACAGAGGCGCTTAAATCAGTTGTTTCCAACACTCCCCTTCGCTTTTGGAGTGTCATCGCTGGTGACGTGGCTCTGTCCAGTCAGCAGCATGCAATATTCGAACTTCGACTGTCCGAGCTTCTTGGTCAAGTAATCAGCTGCCATCTCGGATGTGGGGCAGTGAGACAGCTCAAGTCTTCCCTTCTCGATCTCGTCCTTTACGAAGAAATATCGCAGGGCGATATGTTTCGTCCTGTTCGCGAATCCCTTTTTGTTGGCGATGCGAATTGCCGACTGGTTGTCGCAAAATAGGGAGAAGCTGGGTAACTGGGCCAGCTTCGCTTCCTCCAGCAGTTCGCGAAGGTACAGTCCTTCCTTGGTGGCTGAGCAGAGTGCGATGTATTCAGCTTCAGCTGAGGAGAGGGCGATTAATTCCTGTTTGCTCGACTGCCACGAAATAGGTCCGAGAGGCTCGAGACGGTAGATATAGCCTGTGCGCGAGCGCCTGTTGTCAGAATCTCCGGCGTGGTCGGCGTCGACGTAGCCGATTAGTTTGGGCGTTGTAGTTGTGTTCTTGTAGTAGATCAGGCCGATCGTCGGAGTGCTTACGAGGTAGTGTAGAGCGCGTCGTCTTCAGGTCTTTTGAGGTAGGTGGCGAGTTGGCTTGCTGAGTATGATAGGTCTGGACGGCAGGTGACGGCCGCGAAGAGAAGGCATCCCAGTTTTCTCTGGTAGTTGCGTATGCCGGCGGGTTTCAGTGGAGCGGATTCTGTCTTGTTATTTCCTGCCGTGTAGCGGTATGGCGTAGAGATGGTAGTTGGCGTGAGTGCGAACCGTTTGCCGATGGTGTCGGCATATTTTGCGGCGTTGAGATAGATCGCTCCTTCTTCTTCTTGGATATTGAGGCCGAGGTACTGCGTGACGGTAGATGAGACCGTGAGCGTAAGATCTCTCTGTAACTCCCCTTCGAACCAAGTAGTGACATTGTCGGTTGACCCGATGTAAAGCAGATCGTCAACGTAGACGATTAGTAGAATGTAGTCATCGTCTTTCGTAAGCCGGTACATCCCTTGGTCGTGCGGTAGCTGCCGGAATCCGATGCGGGTGAGTCGAGCGTGCAAGTACTGCTGCCACAGTCTCGGGGCCTGTTTGATCCCGTACAAGGACTTCAGTAGCTGGCAGACTTGGTTAGGTTCTCCATGAGAACCGTGTGGAAGTTCGACGAAGATCTCTGCGTCGACAGGTGCGTAGAGAAAAGCATTTGCAACGTCGATTTGCCGCAGTTTCTTTTTCTTCATAGCGGCGACCGCGAGAAGAATCCGTAGTGAAGTGTGTCTGCTGACCGGAGCGAATGTCTCGGTGAAGTCACGTCCATGTTCTTGATCGAAGCCGCGTACGACCCAGCGTGCCTTGAACTTGTTGATGGTGCCATCTGCTTTCGTCTTCACCCGGAAGACCCACTTCCCGGTGAGTATTGTCTTGTTTCGTGCCACGCCAATAGGAACAACCTTCCAGGTGTTGCGCTCCTTTAGTGCTTTCAATTCCTTGTCCATGGCTTCACGCCATTTTTCCCTATGCTCCCCCCCCAGAGCCTGCTGAACTGTGGCAGGTTCCTTAGGAGGATCCGTGCCGTGGACCGCGGTGACGAGACCAAGTATCTGAAGTCCACTCTGTGTGTAGCGGGGGAGTGTTGTGTCCGCGGGATAAGCTGCTTCGTCACCGGCTTCTGGGTCAGGTATGAAATTGGGCCCTAGGCGTTCTGCTTCGTTGGTGTTGACTTCTGCAGGTGTAACGTAACCAGTGTCAGCGAGGTCGAAATAAGTTTTGGCGTTGACGCTTTCGCGAGGATTTTCGTCATCCATCGGGATGGGCACGGAGCAGTAAGGGAGTGGTCCTGCTTCGTTTGAGGCGTTATCCACATTCTGCTCGTCCCAGTCAGCTTCGTCTGCTGTCGAGGCGAAGTGTCGGTCACCACGGAAGCCACCTGTGGGATCCCGATTTTCTTCCAGGTTGGCAAGGTATGTCGGAAGGGTGAGTCGTTCGTAGAAAATGACGCCACGTGCTGCCACTGTTTCTTTGGAGTGGACGTCGAAAATCTTCCACGCGTTGTAATTCTTTTCGATGCCCAGGTGTAATCCCCACTGTGCGCGTTGGGAAAATCGGCCGGCTCGTGCAGATGGGGGTCGTTACTGTACCATGCAGCCGAAAACTCTTAACATTTTTGTGTTGCCCTGTTTTCCTGTCCACAGCAGATGCGGTGATGCGTTGTTCGGTAGTGATGACGACGAAAGCAAGTTGTGCAGCATGACAGCGTGGTCCATCGCTTCAGGCCACTGGTGATTGGGCAGTCGCATGCCACGCAGTAACTTGTGCATGGTGTTCTGGAGAGTTCGATTCATTCGTTCCGCTACGCCTTGCTGTTGATGGGCGTAAGGAAGCGAGATGAGCCTTTTGATTCCCTTTTCTGCCAAGAACTGCTTGAACCTCTGTGAGGTGTATTCTCCTCCTCCGTCTGACTGAAAGCTTTTCAGTTTCTCGCCTAATTCTCGTTCTGCTACTGGAAGCCAAGCGATGAAGGCTTCGAAGGCCATGTCCTTGCTCGGGAGATTGAGGTGCCATACGTAACGTGTAGCTGCATCGATGAACGCGATGGTATAACTGTATGCTCCTTGTCCGGGTTCGCGATTGTACAGGATGTCGCTGTACACCTTCTCAAGTGGTGCGTAAGCTGGTGCACTGGGGTTGTGGTGAGAAGTGAAGGGTCGATGCGGTAAGTCGGCTTCGGGGCAGGTAAAGCACGTTCCTCGCGCTCGTCGAAGTTCAGTTCCATCGGTTAGAAGCAGTGAGTCTTTGTCGAGAACTCCTGCTCTGATTGTGTTGTTTAACACCGTATTACTTGGATGTCCCATTCGTGCGTGCCAGATATTTTCGCTGGCGCGATGTCCGGGTGAACGATGATACAGGTCGGAGTTGGAGTAAAGGGCGGCGGTGAAGTTGGCGCTTTTGTGAACTTCGCGAGGAGTGGGAGTTAGCTGCTGCGCAGGAGTCGGTGAAGTATTGTCGATGTGTGGCGATGTCGTTGAAGAACTTGCGACTGGTGTTGTAAGTGTTGTTGGTGTTGCCGATGGTTCTTCTGCTGCTGCTGATGTTGTTTCTGCTGCTGCCGAGTGTTGAATCGTTGCTAATGCTCTTGTTCGTTCTGCTTCAGGAATGGTGTGCGAGTACCAGAACCCTTCTGGACTGAAGTCGGGATCAAGGTCCGGTGGATGTGTCCAAGATGTGAAGGTGACGATCCCGTCACTGTCAGCAGTGCCGAGATCTGGGACAAAGTCGAGGACGAATACGTTGTTTTTCAAGACTGCTTTTCCGATGTAGAGACCACCCTTGCCGTGGTATAACTTAAACTCCTGAGTGGTGCTGTCGGCCTCGAGGTGTATGCCCTTCGCCATCAGCTGACTGACACTCAGTAAGTTGTAACCGAGTCCTTCTGCTATCAAAACCTTTGACATCTGCAGTATGACATTTGTCTCTCGTGACTGAAGTTGCACTACGCCTTGTCGTCGTGTGCGCAGGTTCTGATTGTTGGCGACGGTGATGACAACTTCGCGTTGAAGTTTGTGTTCACGTTGAACAAAACGTCCTGAGGAGCACATATGCTGTCCACAGCAACTGTCCAGGAACCACGTATCCTTCCCGGATGGTTCGCTTTGAGCGATGGCTGCGTACGTTGGATTTGGTTGAAGTGACTCGCGGCGAGACGTGCTGTTGTCAAGCTGCTCTTCCGGTGAGTAATATGGTGGTGATTCTGTGATGCAGGAATTGGTCAACCGTGTCATAAAACTGACGATGTTCCTTGTTTCTTGCGCAGGTTGTCCCGTCGATGTTGTTGAAACTTGTATTTGAGATGTCGGATTTGCTTGCATTGAAGCAACTTGACTGCTTGAAGGCCGAAGCTGTCGCTGCGTCGGTTCTGACTGTTGTCGGTTAGGACAGTGTGTACGAGGATGTCCTGATGTCTTGCAGAGGTGACAAAACGGAGGTACTAGTTTCGGTTGATGCTGATAGGTGTTGTTGTTGTAGCGCCGTTGAGTGTGGAATGCGA
This sequence comes from Closterium sp. Naga37s-1, assembly GCA_947471745.1. Lineage (NCBI taxonomy): Eukaryota > Viridiplantae > Streptophyta > Zygnematophyceae > Desmidiales > Closteriaceae > Closterium > Closterium sp. Naga37s-1. Next base: position 410,513 of record CANJKZ010000819.1, read on the forward strand.
ATTCAGGTACTGATGTCTTCTTGCTGTGTCGTTCTTCTTGCAGATCCATATCTTGCTGCTCAGCATGAATTTCGGCGCAGAGTGCTGCTTCTGATATCTTTCCGTGCGCTCGGAGTATGGCGCGGGTGGAGCGCCACTGAGGACCGAGGCCGCCGATGATGACTGTGACAAAGGCGTCTTCTGAAATCGATCCTCCGCATCGAAGGAGTTTGTCGCGCAATTCGCGACAACGACTAATATACGCCATCCCTTTTTCGCCTGGTTTCATCTCGACTGTTGTCAGTTGCGCCATTAACCGACTTTGATTTACGCTGCCTGTTGCTTGATACAGGTTCTTCAGGTGGTTGTACGCGAGCTCTGCAGAGTTGCCGTAACCCCGGTAAGACCGTATGTTCTGCTGCTGACTTGGAGTGATGTTTCGCAGCAGGATTGTGTACGCCATCATTGACTGATACGTGTACTGCTGCTTGTCGTACTGTGTGCTGTGTGTTGGATATGGCAGGGACCCGTCGAAGAAGCCAAGAATCTGCGCGCCTTCCATCATTAACTCGAACTCGAATGACCAGGTAAAGAAATCCTTTCCGTCGAAAGGCCTTGTCGTCTGCAGTTTTAAGACGTGCGCGAACTGTGATTGAACTTGAAGTGCATCCAGTGTCTTTTCTTGTCCGGATGCAGGCTGCGGGTGTGGCATAAAGCTGACGGAGCCACGCTGGGGCTCATAAGGAGCAAAGGTAGGCCGTTGCTGTTGATTTCCACGTGCGTAAGATGAGCCATCTAGGCTCATTGGTGTTGCGTTGTTGTTGTTGCTGTTGTTTGACTGTGCAGGTGCCCCTTGCTGATGTTGTTCGTAGAAGGACATGAAGGAGAAGAACTTCTCCATCATGTCTGGATCGAAGGCCGCAGTTTGATTTGCGGGAGTTTCCGAAGATGATGCCCTTGGTCTTGTCGCCGTACCCTCCTCTGTCTGTAGGCCAGAGGCAGGAGGTGGAGTAGGAGTAGTGCCAGGAGAGCCGTTAGAGGAGCTTCTCTCCTTCTGCGTTGCCATGTCTTGCGATGTTGTAGATGTCTTGTTTGTAGTCGAATTTGCCCTGACCGCTCTCATACCATGTTGGGCTGAGAAATGCCCTTAGGATCTTTGCAGGACAGAATTCAAGGGTAGGATGATGTGGTAGCGGAAGCGTTTTTAATAAAGGATTGTGAACCACCTTGCGCTTGTATGTGAGGGCAAAAGTGAGTTGATAATAACAAAGAGATACATGCTTTTTATAAGAATACAGGGAATATGAAAGGATACGGTTAATAACTGTTTTACTGTTGCTGTTGCGGTTCGATACAGTGTCGACTCGGGCAACTGCTCAGTATCGAGACAGTTGTTTGTCCTCGCTGTCGCGCTGCTTTTGTCAGGTCAAAGGTCGCTGACCTTTGACTTTCGCGTAACCTCCAACAGTTATTCAACCTCCGAGGGTTGACTCACCGATGTTTCGATACGATCTGTTTCGCTTCTGTCTTGGTGTTTCGACACGACAGAGGCGCTTAAATCAGTTGTTTCCAACAGCCGCATCGTCGTCTTACTTCGCTGGAAAGATCGTACAAGCGACGACGACGCCTACGTTGCCGCTGACTCGCTACAGGGGCATCCGGTTCTACAAGATTATTTGACTCGCCGGCGTGTCCCGGATATACACCACCCTTCTTAAAAGGGGGGGTAGTGTAAGGAATTTTCCCTAATTCCTTACTGAGTCACACCGTACGCGTACAGACCCCAACATTTCGGAGTGCAGGCTCGGTCCGACAACCTCACCCTCCGAACCATCATCGCCTCGCCTTCGGGTTTTCCTAAACCCGAACCTGCACCCAGCCATCCGCGGTCCGGCGATCTTGGCCTAGCTAGCAGTTGCTATATTAGTGCTAGGCCTCATTATTTGCTCAGTTGTTGTTATCACTTCCGCATTATTGAATCCTGCGCACACTCTTCATTACAACTCATAACAATTGGCATCGAGATTCCTTCTAAGATTCCTTCAAACGAGTCACACCACATCCACCGCACCTTGCAGCAGCAATCGGCGCTGCTGTTGGTCGGTGTCGTTTCTTCTACCCAACTCAACCTGACCAGCCCCCATCACTCCCTTTCATTTCATCCCCTCCATTCCGCCAATCCCAACCGATTCCTTTCTTCTCTCACCATGATACCATTTCCTCGTTTTTCGCTCCAATGTTTCGGGATTGCCGGTTGTTGTAGAGAGATGGTCCAAGATCCCACTTTTACCTAGGAGCTGGCTCTCATGTTAGCTCTATTGCTGAAAGCGATTTTGGCACCAGTTGGTGTCTAAACGCCGTTTACGGGGATACGGGCTGTTTTCCAGCTGTATTAATTGGATCCAGCAACTTCTTTCGGAATTTTCTGCATGACGATGGCGACGCGCCGATGCTTCATTAGAAACAATCCGGCATGTGTTCTTTTCGCGCTATTTATTACTATTTGTAGTCTACCCGGAAATCGCGCGCAGGTCACTACAGAACCAACTCCATCATACCCGCAGCCGCAGGACGGCCGGCCGACGCCATGGCAGCCGGGTCAGCGACCGCCATGGATGGAGGGTGGGCTGCCGTTCCCGGAGCGAAGCGGCAACCATTCGGACCCGCTGGGCGGCAATTTGCCGTGGGAGGAAGGGCGCGGGCAAAATCTTGGGTACCAACCGGTGCCGGGCGCCCAAACTTCTCAGGGCGCCGTGCAGCCGAATCCAGGCGGGCCGAGCGACGCACCGGCGGATCAGCAGTGGGGCGATCCGGAGGTTCCGCCTCCGCCGTCGCCTCCGCCGTATCAGCCGGTGCCGTTCGCGGAACCGCCTCCCGCGGCGAACGCGAGTGCGCGCATTGAGGATGTGGGCGTGGTGGGGTCGGTGGTGGGCGACGAGCTGCCCACGACGTGCGGCCTGACGGATTACGTCAGAATGTCGAAGCGCTGCCAAGGTGAGACGATGCGATCTGCGGAGAGGGGCAGGGCGTGGACTGCGGACGCCCTATTGCGGACGGTAACCTTGTGTCGCGAATGACGGATGGCCTCGTGGGGCAAGGAGATCAATAGCTTTCGCGTGCTGGCCATGAGGCTTGCAGCATGTCGCACGGTATTCGCGTGGTCAATTGACTCACTCAACTTGAATGCCATAAAAAATGCTAACACGATGATATCATTTTTATTCAACAGTTACAATCGCACTCACGTGTCTTTCAATTTTAATTATATTTATATTTCATTCTCATTCACACGTCTTGTGAATCCCGTTGACTCGTTTCTTCAATTCGTTGAAGATGTAACTTCAATTCCAATCGTATGTCACATGGGATGTGTGGCAGACGGCAAGCGCGAAGTGAACTACGTCAAAGTGCGCAACTGCACCGACGCATTCCCCGACATCCCCATGCGCAACGAACCATGCGGTGAGCACCCATGTTGTTGCATGGACGCATGCTGCATGCGTGGACCATGCTAGGTGGACCCACATGGCATGGATCATGGATGGACCCATATTATCATGCGGAGCATGTAACGGTGTTTGTGGAGCTTCTTTGAACCATTTGATGCTCATCCGTACCTTTACCATAAGCTTGGAGCACTTTCGTGTTTGATCCTCATCCATTCGGCAGCCAAGGACTAGTCCTCAATTGGCCGTTCCTCCCCTCCCCCAGTGTGCACGCCGGAGGACTACGAGCCAAAGTACTCGGAGAATGGCGGCCAGTGCTACCTCTCGTACATCGGCACCAGTGAGTGTGTGTTGCCGTGAGTGTGCGTGTGACCATGAGTGTGTGTGTGAGACTGATGCGCATGAGGTGAGTAAATCTCTTTAGAAACAATCACTTTTCTTGCTAATGCTTCCTCTTCTCGTTCCACTCCTCTCGCGCTCCTCCTCGTCCCCTCACCAACCACGGCCCGCATTGCATGCGCGCTCATGCATTATCAATCACCATTGCATGCACGCTCATGCATTATCAATCACCATTGCATGCACGCTCATGCATTATCAATCACCATGTGTGCGTGGGCATGCACGGTCCTCATGATCGCCTTGAGTGTGTGTGCAGACTGTGACTCGCCCAGTGGCGCCGGCCTCCCTCAAATCGTCGTCGACCCCGTCTACTGCAGTAAGCCCCCTCCCTGCCTGCCCGCCCCGCCATATCTGACACATGCACACATCCCCATCACAGCCATGCATCCCCATCACAGCCATGCATAACCATCACAGCCATGCATAACCATCACAGCCATGCATAACCATCACAGCCATGCATAACCATCACAGCCATGCATAACCATCACAGCCATGCATAACCATCACAGCCATGCATAACCATCACAGCCATGCATAACCATCACAGCCATGCATAACCATCACAGCCATGCATAACCATCACAGCCATGCATAACCATCACAGCCATGCATAACCATCACAGCCATGCATAACCATCACAGCCATGCATAACCATCAACTACCTCACGTCCCATACCCCTTATCTCCTCCTCTTGGCCTCCCCTCTCTCACCCCACCCTTCCCCCCTCCTCTCCCCCTTGTCCTGCCTTCGTCTTCCCCACAAACGCATCCCGCTTCGCCCATGTCCTGACTCGCCACCATTGCCCCTAGCGATGCCGCAAAGCAACACGTTCACCACCCTCCCCGGCCTCCCCCCTCCCCCATTCCCCCCGCCCCTGTGTGCGGCAGGCATCAGTTCGGCGCGTGCGTGCGGGGAGGCGGACATAAAGTCCATCTATGGGACGTGCGACTACATCCGTGACTCCATCACCGGCCAGAAGCTCTCCGTCATGCCCGCCGTCGAGGTGAGCCCAGAAGCTCTCCGTCATGCCCGCCGTCGAGGTGAGCCCAGAAGCTCTCCGTCATGCCCGCCGTCGAGGTGAGCCCAGAAGCTCTCCGTCATGCCCGCCGTCGAGGTGAGCCCAGAAGCTCTCCGTCATGCCCGCCGTCGAGGTGAGCCCAGAAGCTCTCCGTCATGCCCGCCGTCGAGGTGAGCCCAGAAGCTCTCCGTCATGCCCGCCGTCGAGGTGAGCCCAGAAGCTCTCCGTCATGCCCGCCGTCGAGGTGAGCCCAGAAGCTCTCCGTCATGCCCGCCGTCGAGGTGAGCCCAGAAGCTCTCCGTCATGCCCGCCGTCGAGGTGAGCCCAGAAGCTCTCCGTCATGCCTGCCGTCGAGGTGAGCCGCGCCCGCACGTGCCTGGCATGCAGGTGAGTGGGGTGGGATGGGATTCCAGTGGGGGCGCTGCTGTAGGCAGGGCAGAGCAGTGGAAGGATAAGCTGTTTCCAGCCGTTTTCACACCTGCCTGCTTGTGTGTGTGGCGCGCTGTGTGTGTGTGTGGCGCGCTGTGTGTGTGTGTGGCGCGCTGTGTGTGTGTGTGGCGCGCTGTGTGTGTGTGTGGCGCGCTGTGTGTGTGTGTGGCGCGCTGTGTGTGTGTGTGGCGCGCTGTGTGTGTGTGTGGCGCGCTGTGTGTGTGTGTGGCGCGCTGTGTGTGTGTGTGGCGCGCTGTGTGTGTGTGTGGCGCGCTGTGTGTGTGTGTGGCGCGCTGTGTGTGTGTGTGGCGCGCTGTGTGTGTGTGTGGCGCGCTGTGTGTGTGTGTGGCGCGCTGTGTGTGTGTGTGGCGCGCTGTGTGTGTGTGTGGCATGCTGTGTGTGTGTGTGGCATGCTGTGTGTGTGTGTGGCATGCTGTGTGTGTGTGTGTGGCATGCTGTGTGTGTGTGTGGCATGCTGTGTGTGTGTGTGGCATGCTGTGTGTGTGTGTGGCGCGCTGTGCACGTGCAGGTGATCTACTACTTCGACAAGGAGTGCAATCCCTATGCCAGGGGAGCCGTGCCTCTGCCGCCCAACACCTTCATTCCCTGTGGTACCAATCTCCACTCCTCTCTATCTCTCTCTCCCAACCCCAACCCTCTCCGGCCGTCTATCCCCCCGGTTCGCCCCTCCTCTGCTGCATCTACTTAATGTACAGTGCTGGCATTGCGTGCGTTTCCCAACTGTGCCGCACCTCACATGCTCCTACCTCCCCTGCTGCCTGCATGCACTGCATTGCTGCCCGTCTGTGGGTCCCTGCGTGCACCTCTCTCCCTCGTGCCTACCTGCCTGCATGCATGCATGCGTGTGTGTGTGTGTGTGTGTGTGTGTGTGTGTGTGTGTGTGCGTGCAGACCACAAGTGTGGGGCGGGGCACATTCTGCACCACGACGACTGCCAGATCTGCCCTGCAGGTGCGCGCCCATGCTCCTACCATCACCACCCCCATTCATCTCCCCATGCATCTCCCCATGCATCTCCCCATGCATCTCTCCTCACGTTTACGTCCATTCCACGTGTGCCACGTCTGCTGCCAATACATGTTCCATCCCCCTTTGCATGAAACGTCTCATCCCTCCGTAATCCTCTCTCTGCCCCTGCTCCCTCCGCCCTCATCTTCCCCCTCCCCAGGCACATACAGCACAGCGGGCGCACTGGTGTTTAACAAGTTCTACCAAGTGGACCCCAAGTACTTCAAGGTGCTCCTGCTGCCCCTGCTCCCTGCCCCTTGCTCTTGCCCCACCTGCTCTTGCCCCACCTGCTCTTGCCCCACCTGCTCTTGCCCCACCTACTCTGCATCTCGCTGGGAGCCTCGGTCAAGTGCAGCATGCTGGAAGCCTCTCGGAACACACCCCCCTCTGCCGCGCCACCACCCAGGCACTGTGCTGTGCTGCACTGCACCCATGAGAGAGCATGAGAGGCTCAGCAGCCTGCCACGTGCAGCAGACCATAAGCAGCAGCAGCACCCCTGCGCTTGCCCCACTGTTTCGCATGCTCCCCAAGCCCACTCCTGCACACATGCCCTCCCACCCACTCCCCGTGCGTCTGCCTCTTCCCCCTCCCCCCGGGCAGACGGAGTGTAGGTACAAGAACGCGACGGGCATGTTCCCATGCGAGCCATGGTATGCGGATGATGGTGCGCTGGAGGTGGGCGCATACGACTACATGAACGACTGGAACCCCGTCAGTGCACCCCTCGCATAGCTTCACACCATGAAGCCCAGCCCAGATCATTCATCTAATTTAACAAATTTTAGTTTACTTTTCATTCTATTTTGTATATATATGCCGTTAATATATGATAGGTGCGCCTCTCCTCTCCGCCACCTCTCACGCTGCCACCCGTTATCATCTCCCTGTCCTCCTTGCTGCCCCTCATCCCCTCCCCGCCTCTCGCATCTCCCCCCCCCTCGCATCTCCCCCCCCCGAACCCTCTCCACCGTGTGTGGCAGGACGTGTGTGCGTCGGACAAGGCGTACAACTGTCACAACAACGTGCGCTCCACTCTCTCCCTCGAAGTCGACCTCGTCCGCGACGGGTGCGTTGCGTCTTGCCTTTCCTTGCATGCAACACCCCTCGCATGCAACACCCCTCGCATGCAACACCCCTCGCATGCAACACCCCTCGCATGCAACACCCCTCGCATGCAACACCCCTCGCATGCAACACCCCTCGCATGCAACACCCCTCGCATGCAACACCCCTCGCATGCAACACCCCTCGCATGCAACACCCCTCGCATGCAACACCCCTCGCATGCAACACCCCTCGCATGCAACACCCCTCGCATGCAACACCCCTCGCATGCAACACCCCTCGCATGCAACACCCCTCGCATGCAACACCCCTCGCATGCAACACCCCTCGCATGCAACACCCCTCGCATGCAACACCCCTCGCATGCAACACCCCTCGCATGCTCATGTCATGCATGCACGCCTGGCTGTTAGGCAAGGGATTGTGTCAGAGCAGCATTCATTCTTGTGCAGGTTATGCCCCATACTGCCAACCCCCGCCCCGCATCTTTCGCCCATCTCTCCAAACCCCTCACCCTCGTATCCCCTCAACTCCCCGGCACCAGGCACGTGAGGTTCAACTTCACAGTGAGCGCGGAGATGGGGCGGGACGGCCTCTCCTTCTTCATCGACTCTCTGTCCCAGCCCGCCATGGCGCTCGAGTCGTACCAGTTTGAGCCGCGCGAAGTGGTCTTCCCGCTCACGGCGGGGCACCACACGCTCGTGTGGCTTTACTCGAAGGACGCACGCTGGACCAAGGGCGAGGATATCGCCACGCTCCGGGTGAGTGCCGGCAGGGCGAGGGCTTTGCCACGCTCCGAGTGAGTGCAGGCAGGACAGGAGCATTACGTTGCGGCGTTGAGAGCCAGGGCCGTTTTAGGCACCACACATGTGTGTTGTGGTTGTGTGTGTTGAGCGAATGTATTGAACAGCATACAGCGTTGGCCCTTAATCTTTGGCCCTTAATCTTTGGCGAATGTATTGAACAGCCTTGTCTCTTCCCCTCGGTCCCTGCTCTCGTTGCTCCACATTCACCCGCCAATGCTTGTGTGTCCCCCTGTGTCGTGTGTGTGCTCTCCTCTTCTCCCCTTCAGTTCATCGAGGTGGACGGCATCGGCTTCAACGACTTCGCCTGCACCCCCTGTGAACCCGGCTTCTACAGGTGCGCCCATGCACACACAAGGGCATGCGGGAATGAACTTGTCCAGGCATGCATGATGAATGGGGGCATGTGTGCATGGGGACTGGTGCATGGAGGCAGGATGCATGCTTTGCATGCCTCAAGCAACTGGTCGTTGCTGGAGCACCAGCAGCATGCTCATGTGGCACTTGTGCATCTGCTCTGCTTGTCACGACGCGCTTCCCCTGCATCAGACACCCATGCTCACTTGCGAACCCACCTCGTCGTCCCCCTCTGCCTGGACACCTCCTGGTTTGTTTCAATGAGCAGTGCGGCGGGAGCGAGCACGTGTCTGCCATGTGCGCCCAACACCGTGTCCAGGTGGGTGGCTACCTGCACTGCATGCCGCATTCCTTCACTCGCTGCTGCTCACACCTCTCCACCCCCACGTGCTGTCAGCAGGGGTGCTGCATGCATGCCTTGTCTGCATCGACTCATGAGCGTCCCCTTGCAACATCCGCCCACTGTCCCTCTTCACAATGCCACCTCTTCCCATGCACCTTTTCTCTGCACAAAGCCACCTTCCCCTGCATGGGTGCTTATTTCGTCTCCATCTCACCATACCCAACTCCCCATGCCCGTACCACCAACTCCCCATGCCCGTACCACCAACTCCCCATGCCCGTACCACCAACTCCCCATGCCCGTACCACCAACTCCCCATGCCCGTACCACCAACTCCCCATGCCCGTACCACCAACTCCCCATGCCCGTACCACCAACTCCCCATGCCCGTACCACCAACTCCCCATGCCCGTACCACCAACTCCCCATGCCCGTACCACCATCTCCCCATGCCCGTACCACCAACTCCCCATGCCCGTACCACCAACTCCCCATGCCCGTACCACCAACTCCCCATGCCCGTACCACCAACTCCCCATGCCCGTACCACCAACTCCCCATGCCCGTACCACCAACTCCCCATGCCCGTACCACCATCTCCCCATGCCCGTACCACCAACTCCCCATGCCCGTACCACCAACTCCCCATGCCCGTACCACCAACTCCCCATGCCCGTACCACCAACTCCCCATGCCCGTACCACCAACTCCCCATGCCCGTACCACCAACTCCCCATGCCCGTACCACCAACTCCCCATGCCCGTACCACCAACTCCCCATGCCCGTACCACCAACTCCCCATGCCCGTACCACCATCTCCCCATGCCCGTACCACCAACTCCCCATGCCCGTACCACCATCTCCCCATGCCCGTACCACCAACTCCCCATGCCCGTACCACCAACTCCCCATGCCCATACCACCAACTCCCCATGCCCGTACCACCAACTCCCCATGCCCGTACCACCAACTCCCCATGCCCGTACCACCAACTCCCCATGCCCGTACCACCAACTCCCCATGCCCGTACCACCAACTCCCCATGCCCGTACCACCAACTCCCCATGCCCGTACCACCATCTCCCCATGCCCGTACCACCAACTCCCCATGCCCGTACCACCATCTCCCCATGCCCGTACCACCAACTCCCCATGCCCGTACCACCAACTCCCCATGCCCATACCACCAACTCCCCATGCCCGTACCACCAACTCCCCATGCCCGTACCACCAACTCCCCATGCCCGTACCACCAACTCCCCATGCCCGTACCACCAACTCCCCATGCCCGTACCACCAACTCCCCATGCCCGTACCACCAACTCCCCATGCCCGTACCACCATCTCCCCATGCCCGTACCACCATCTCCCCATGCCCGTACCACCAACTCCCCATGCCCGTACCACCATCTCCCCATGCCCGTACCACCAACTCCCCATGCCCGTACCACCAACTCCCCATGCCCGTACCACCAACTCCCCATGCCCGTACCACCATCTCCCCATGCCCGTACCACCAACTCCCCATGCCCGTACCACCATCTCCCCATGCCCGTACCACCAACTCCCCATGCCCGTACCACCAACTCCCCATGCCCGTACCACCAACTCCCCATGCCCGTACCACCATCTCCCCATGCCCGTACCACCAACTCCCCATGCCCGTACCACCATCTCCCCATGCCCGTACCACCAACTCCCCATGCCCGTACCACCATCTCCCCATGCCCGTACCACCAACTCCCCATGCCCGTACCACCATCTCCCCATGCCCGTACCACCAACTCCCCATGCCCGTACCACCATCTCCCCATGCCCGTACCACCATCTCCCCATGCCCGTACCACCAACTCCCCATGCCCGTACCACCAACTCCCCATGCCCGTACCACCAACTCCCCATGCCCGTACCACCAACTCCCCATGCCCGTACCACCATCTCCCCATGCCCGTACCACCAACTCCCCATGCCCGTACCACCATCTCCCCATGCCCGTACCACCAACTCCCCATGCCCGTACCACCATCTCCCCATGCCCGTACCACCAACTCCCCATGCCCGTACCACCAACTCCCCATGCCCGTACCACCAACTCCCCATGCCCGTACCACCATCTCCCCATGCCCGTACCACCAACTCCCCATGCCCGTACCACCATCTCCCCATGCCCGTACCACCAACTCCCCATGCCCGTACCACCAACTCCCCATGCCCATACCACCAACTCCCCATGCCCGTACCACCAACTCCCCATGCCCGTACCACCAACTCCCCATGCCCGTACCACCAACTCCCCATGCCCGTACCACCATCTCCCCATGGCACGTGGTGGCAGTGCGGGGGCGGCGGAGTGCAAGGCGTGTACAGCGGAGCTGTACGCGCAGATCATCCCGCGCACACAGTGCCTCGACCGACCCAGTGAGCCCCTCTCTCTTCCACTGCCGCTGCCCACTGCATGGCTCCTCTGGCCTCACGTCCACCTCTTCATTCAGCCCGCTATTTTTCCTGCTGCTTTCAACCGCGTTCCTCGCTCTCGCTCTGCTCCTCACTCCACCCGCACGCTGTCATCTCACCCCACCCACGCGTCTCTGCCCGCCCTCTCTCTCCTCACCCCCAGCCTGCAGGGTGGACCACGACGCCACGTCAGAAATTGGCCCCTGCAAGCTCACCACACTCACACGCACCAAGGTCAGCCCTCTAACCCATGGTTCCGAATCCCAAGCTTGTTTCCCTTGTCTCAAGCACTCTTCTGTGCAAGGCTCGTCCTTTGCACCAGAAGCTCATCCTCTCCTGGCTCACCCAGCTCACCCCTCGCTCCCCTCCCTCACTTCGCCCCTCTGGGCCCGTTGGTTTCCCCCCAGAGCTGGAAGTGGTTGGAGCCACAGATCTGCAAGCCCAGCGACCTGGACCCGCTCCCCTCCCCCATCGAGCTGCCCTGTGGTCCGTCCGTGCCCTCCCCCCCGCCCTCTCCGCCCCCTCTCGCACTCGCCTCCACCCACCCCTGCTATGTGCCTGCGCCTACTCCCTATGCTTCTCTTCCGCTGCCCTTCACCCCCTTCTCCTCCCACCCTCCACCCACCCGGCCATCACCCTCTGACCACCACTGCCTGGAGCACCATCTCTTTCCTCCCTGCCTGACCTGCATCCCTGCCCTCGCGCCCTCTCTCCCATCCCATGCATCACGAAATCTCCCTACCTACCGTTCCTTCCCCCCCTCCCCCGTCCTCCCCTCGCCCCTGTGTGAGCGAGCAGAGCACTGTCCGAGTGGGCAGCAGGCGGTACCAGTGCCGGAGACGGGCGTGGTGCAGTGCGACTGGTGCCCCAATGGCACCGCCAGGGACGCCACCGAACAGAACACTGCAGCACCAGCACCCGGCAGCAGCACCGGCACAGAGGGCGGTGCGGCAGAGGGCACTCCAGCAGCAGGTGGGGCGACTGGCAGCGGCAGCGGCAGCGGCAGCGGGAACATAACAGACGAGATATGCCGGCCGTGCGATGCGGGGGAGGTGGCGATGAAGATGCTGGCACTGCGCCACTTCCACATGGACCAGGGCCGCCTGCCCGATGGCTTCCGCACCGGCTGCCACGGCGACTGCGGCACCTTCGGCTGGCGCGCTGTGCACAACTACCTTGAGTCTGGCAGTGGCCATGGCAAGACCGCTACCGTGAGTGCCGTGATCCCTTACTGCCACTGTCCCTTCATCCCTTCGTCCATACCTACTCTTCGCCCTTCACCTCTCCTTTAATCTGCGCCCCTTCCCTCCTAGTCCGATCCCCCCTCGCCCGTTGCCGCCCTCTGCCCACTCTTGTTCCACTGGTGCATGACATGACATGGATGTCTGGCTGGCGCTGACAGGGTACGTTCAACTACTCGCCGTTTCCCCCTTACCCCTCCCCCACCGCCCCTTCCCGTCCTCCGTCCCCCTGGTGCTGGCTGTGCAGATCTGGCTGGCGCTGGACATGGACGTGGCAGTGACGGGGTACGTCATGTTCAACTACTTGCCCTTTTCCGCCCTCACCCCTCCGCCACCCGCCCCTTCCGGTCGTCTGTTCCCTTGTTGCAGATCTGGTTGGCGCTGGACGTCGACGTGGCGGTGACGGGGTACGTCATGTTCAACTACTCGGTGGACATCGCTCCCGGTGACCCCGGCCGTGGCTTCTTCTTCTTTGTCGACCATGACCTCATGGACTTCGTCGAGGTAAGTTGACTTAATGGTTTTCATTGACGTGTTCCGTGAAGCACGAACCAGTACGAGCATCTCGTCTCACACTTCGTTCTCCCTCTCTACCTGCCTCTTTCCCGCTTTCCCTCCCACCCCCTTGGCAACTCTCCATGGGGCTGCTGCTGCTGCTGCTGCTGCTGGTGCTGCGAGCAGCAACAACGCGAGGAGTGGGAGGGGACTCCAGGGCAGGAGCGCAAGGCGGGGGGGGAGAACGAGACGGCCATCAGTGGCATGTGGGAGCTGGCACCTGGTAACCACACGCTCATGTGGGTGTGGGAGAAGCTCAACGATGAGCGTGCTGCGACGCGCAAGACTCGTGACTCCGCTATCATTTATGACCTGGAGGTCAGTGAACTGTGACCCCACTCTCACCTGCACACTGCCACCACACGTCGCAACAGTGCGCGCCCTCCCGTCTGCGCGCGCGCATCCCCCGGTCGCAACGCAGTGCACATCTCGCTTCCCCAAACCACATGTCGCCCTTCCTCCCTCTCAGGTGGAGGGTGTGGCGCGGGGCGGTGCAGAGCGGTGCAGGAGGGTGCCGCCGGGGATGCAGATCAGTGCGGATGGGCAGACGTGGACTCCTTGCCCTCCCGGCACGTTCAGTGAGGGCGGCGAGGGCCACTGCACGCCCTGCCCCGCCAACACCTTCAACCCCTTCCCCGAGGTGCCCCGCTCATTCCTCTGCTCGCACCCTCTGCTCATGGACCGCTTCTTGGGCGCATGGTGGTGTGTGCTTGCGAATGTGTGGTTGGGGATGGACGCATGGGGATGGGCGCACGGGGATGGGTTCAGGGGAGTATGTGAATGCTGCCATGTCTCATTTTCTGGTACTCAGGCAATCCACAGTGCTGTCTGCCAGATGCCCACTAAACTCACCTCCACCATGCTACTCCCCCCTGTTTTCTCTGCTGCTGTGTCATGACATGGCATGTTATGGCATGTTATGGCATGGTATGGCAGGGAGCGCAATGGGCGTGTGAGCGGTGTGGCGCGGGCACCACGTCACTGCCGGGCAGCAGCGAGTGCTTCCTGGGCGATGCACGAGTGCCCTCCTCCTTTTGCACCTTTGCCGTGCGCGTCCCCGTCGCCTACAACGCCTCCTCTGCCGCCCCACCTCCCCCCGCCTCCTCCTTCAACCCCTTCGCCTCCCCCGCCGCGCCCGCCCCCACCGGCCCCACGGGCGAGATGCAGCAGGAGGAGCAGTTTTGGAACGAGACGCTGGCGGAGGGCGGCGGCATGGTGGTGGCGGGCGGTGGGCTGACGGGCGCCACTGCGGGCGGCGGGCGGCTGTTCTTCGACCTGTCCCCGCTGGCACGGATGCATCCGGGGGTGATGTTTGGGGTGGCATCCAACGATGCAACCACCAAGAACGGCACCCAGCAGCCGTCCTACTTCCTCAGCATGTGTGACCGCGACCGCACCAACGACACGTGCTATGACTACGGCGGCAACGCACTCAACACGTACGCGTGCAAGGTGGACCCGGCCGAGGATGTGGAGGGGCGGCTGCGGCCGGGGCACAACCTGGGGGCGTCACTGGCGATAGAGTCGCTGGACGTGGTGGCAAGTGAGCTGCGCACGCGTGGGTTCGTGATGATGCTCAAGGGGGACGACTGCCCTGAGACCCAGCTGCCCCGCCAGACCAACATCACCTTCATCTGCGACCCCGCTGCTGGTAACTCCCCCACTGCTGGTAACTCCCCCACTGCTGGTAACTCCCCCGCTGCTGGTAACTCCCCCGCGCGCCATACTCTCTCACCCTGCCGCTGGACTCGTGACTCCAAGCGCTGCATCCCGTCGCTCTTCTCACCTCCCCCATCTTCCCCCCCTTCCTCTTTCCCTCCCTTGTTACTCGCAGCTTCTTTGTCCCTTGCCTCCGACGCCTGAATTCCCGAAGTCCCTCCCGCCCTCTTGTCTTGTCCTCTTGCACCCCTTGCCTGTTGCTGCAGGGCACGGGCAGCCGGAGCAGTGGACGAGTGGGGGGCGCATGGCTGCACTTGACCCACACCGGGAGTACCCCGAGTGGGCGCAGCGGGGGGGAACGGTGGAGGCCGTGGAGGCCACGGCGTGCGAGTTCAACCTCGTCTGGTACTCGCTCTTTGCCTGCCCGCTGTGCTCCGAGCAAGACATTGTCAAGGTGGAGGCCGCTGGGTGCAACGAGAACAAGCGCGTCACGTACAAGTACAAGCACCCCCGGGTGAGTACAAGCACCCCCGGGTGAGTTCAAGCACCCCCGGGTGAGTGAGTACAAGCACCCCCGGGTGAGTTCAAGCACCCCCGGGTGAGTTCAAGCACTCCCGGGTGAGTACAGTCACCTGGAACAACTATGGCTGCTCAGGTCCTTATCCTGTCCGCACATATGCCACTTACCCCTGCCCTAATCCGCCATAGTGTCTGCTCTCTCTCTTTGCGCCCACGTGGCTCTCCCAGGTGTGTCAGCCGAACCCCATGACCCCCCTGCCGGACGATGTGATGTGTGAGCCGTGCACAGCCGATGACTACGACCGATTCGAGGGCGAGTGCGCCGATGACGATGGCAAGCACAACGTCACGTACATGTGGCACCAGCCCATGCTCTGCAATGAGTCGCTCCCCGGCTCCGTTCAACTGCCGGCCGATGAGGTCGCTGGCGAGTGCACGTACAAGATCAAGTACGTGCCTTCGGATAAGCTGAGCTGGCAGTACATTGTGGTGTTTGCGGTGTCAGGCGTGATGATCGTGGTGTTTGGCGTGATGGCGCTGATGACGTGGCTCAAGAGCCGCAAGCTGCATGCCATGTATTCGCGGCTGGTGGAGCAGGAGATGAATGCGGTGGAGGAAGAGATGGACGACATGGATGGGGATGATGGTGGTGTCACTGAAGGGAAGCGCCTCACGGAGTCTGAGGAGGATGTTTGATCATGGTGGACCTGCAAACTGTCTGCTGCAGAAATTAGAGGTGTAGAAAGATTCAGATGGTACTTTGAATCTTAAATCGTCTGCTGCCCTATTTATTCAGTCAAATAGCCTTGGAGGTTATTCTGTCTGTAGTGAAACACATAATACTGTGTATTAAACTGTTTGCTGCGCTCAAGGCTCCACAACTGCGCCCGCGAATTTTTCCTTTCGCCGTGCGCCTATCCCCAGTTGACTGCGCTGACCATCCAAACATTTTTGTGTGCCAAACTTCCACAAATGTAAACGGGCTGATTCCCCCCACATCCCATTTCGCCCTCCCCTCGCCCGCTGGCCACGTTCGGAGCACCCTGCCCAGCTCGCCCGTCAATTCGCCAGGTTCGCCCAGCCAAAGTTGGCTGCCGTGAAGTGCGGCGCCGGGGTGCTGCGAAGATTGCGCGCAACTTTTTTGGTTGGCGCCTCCACCCAACAGCCAGAAACAACCGAAATGCGATCAGGCAGGACATTTTCTCGAGCATATAAAATCGACCCCGTTCATCCAACATTCATTCAATTCGCCCCTCGCTCAATCAATTTACTCTCATACTCGAAACAACTACCTTAAAACCGGGGTGCACATTCAGCTGAATGTGCATCAAAGGTTATCCCTTGACTGAGTGGGTTACGAGGTGTGCTTTCAACCCCTTCAAGTCGAAATTCGTTTCCCCCCTCCCCCGCAATTTCGTTTCCCCACGCCCCCGCAATTTCATTTCCCCCTCCCCGTCGAAATTCGTTTCCCCCCTCCCCCGCAATTTTGTTTCCCCCCTCCCCCGCAATTTCGTTTCCCCCCCCTCCCGCCAATCTGTTTCATCCCTCCCGCCATTCGGTTTCACCCACACTTGCCATTTCACCCCCTCCCGCCACCTACGAAATGCCCGAAGCTCTAGCGGAATCATTTTTTTGTCGCCCCTCGTGAGCCAATCACTGTTTTTCTCCAAACCCCCTTCCCAACATCTCAAGCCGAACCGCGTTGAATGTGCACCCTGGTTTTAAAACCGGGGTGCACATTCAGCTGAATGTGCATCAAAGGTTATCCCTTGACTGAGTGGGTTACGAGGTGTGCTTTCAACCCCTTCAAGTCGAAATTCGTTTCCCCCCTTCCCCGCAATTTCGTTTCCCCACGCCCCCGCAATTTCATTTCCCCCTCCCCGTCGAAATTCGTTTCCCCCCTCCCCCGCAATTTTGTTTCCCCCCTCCCCCGCAATTTCGTTTCCCCCCCCTCCCGCCAATCTGTTTCATCCCTCCCGCCATTCGGTTTCACCCACTCCCGCCATTTCACCCCCTCCCGCCACCTACGAAATGCCCGAAGCTCTAGCGGAATCATTTTTTTGTCGCCCCTCGTGAGCCAATCACTGTTTTTCTCCAAACCCCCTTCCCAACATCTCAAGCCGAACCGCGTTGAATGTGCACCCTGGTTTTAAAACCCGTGGGTCAAGAAGGCCAAATTTGGTTCATCCTTCCTAGTGTTGGTTGGATGTCCCAAAAACGCCTTTGATTTTCCCGAGTTTATAACAACTCGTCTAGCAACTCCCAACAAACCTTCCTAAGGTTGAATATCTTGGCCTGCGGGTTTTAAGCTTAGAAATGGCGATCTCGAGAACTCTTGCCCTTGCTTGCGCGCTCCCGCTCCTCGCTCTCCTCGTGACTTCACACTTCGTCAACGTCTCTGCTGACGTTTCTCTCGTGGGATTCTCCTCCTCTGACGTCGTTAGCTATGCAGGTAAAGCCCTTTCCCAACTTAAAACCATTTTCCACGTCTCTGCCGACTGTCCCTGCAGTGAAGCTCACTTTCCTCGCTAATTCATCAGATTCAATTGAAGTTTTCCCGATTCTCCCTTATCTCAGGCGATCTGGCTGATTCGGGCGCCTCGGTGTCGTCCTTAGCATCATCGACGCGCCGCGTGTTGGACAGCGACGAGGAGAAAGCGGCGAAGAAGGCGAAGAAGGAGGCGGATAAGGCGAAGAAGGAGGCGGAGAAGGCGGCCAAGAAGGCCAAGAAATCCAAGTCGCCCCCTGCTTCCCCCGAGCCCACGCCGTCCCCGCCACCCCCGCCGTCCCCGTCCCCCGCCACCACCACCAAGTCCCCCAAGACCCCCAAGACCCCTAAGACGCCTGTCGGCCCGTCTCCCCCCGCGTCGCCGTCCCCCAAGTTCGGAAAGTCCCCCAAGACGCCCGCGGGCCCGCGACCGGCGTGACGCCGCCGCCGAAGAAGGTGAGCGCGGCAGACGCGGGCGTGAAGGCGGACCTGGCGGCGGCGGCGAAGCTGGTGGACCAGGCGAACGCCGTGTCGACCGTGACGACTTACAAGAAGAGCTTGACCGACACGGCGCAGGCGCTGCGCAACGCGGGCATTCTGATCGACCAGGGGCAGCGCACGCTGGTGCCGGGGCAGATCACCAACGCCATCTCCACCATCAAGGGTGTCTCCGTTATGCTCAAACCCGCTACCGATAAGGCCACGCTCGGCCTGCTCAAGTCTGCGCAAACCAAGGCGGAATCCGCCCAGGCCGCTTTCAAGCCCTAGGGCGCGGGGGTGCAGCGACTCGACAGCGAATAAGCCGAGGCTTGGCGGCATGGAGAAGAAGGGGAACCTAGTTTGCCTCCTGCTGTCGACCACGCGGTGCAACATGCTGCTAGGGGAAAACGACACCATACTATGCATATACTAGGTCCTAGGGACGATTCTAACTACCGTAGCTGTACGCGGATTAGTGAATACATCGTTTTTCACGTGACATAATCCATGGTTGCGTCAGTATGGGATGTCCGACCACAAACGGGCAAATCGTTGTACTGTAATTTCATGCCCATGTGTGTGCTCATGCAAGTGTGCTCCCATGCCGGTGCTTCATGTTGAAGGTGTTCATGCATTTGCGCACATGCTCAAGGTGCTCTCATGTAAATTTCTCATGTGCTCAACAAGTGGGATTCAGGGTGTGCGTTCCATGTATTTCATGTCATTGTGTAAGGAAATTTCTCGCTATTCCTTACTGCGACCATCAACATCGCGTACAGTTGCAACCGTTGTTCGCCCATTACTGCTAACGGGGCTTCGCCAACTTCGCGCGTACTGTTTCACCAAACCTCGCACTGCTGGAGCAGCCGAGTCAGCCTACGCTTCGGGACTAGCCCGAACCTCGCGCCAGCGTAGCACTAGCTAGCTTGCACGCACCGCGTTACCATTTGCATGTTTCGCGTATAAGTATTCGCTCATGCCTTCGCTCACAGTTTGTACTCGTTGAACACTCTAGTGCAATCCTCACTACCTCAATTCTTTGCACCCGTAACACATTGCCACCTTGTGTGGAAAATATGTTTGCATTGACTGTTTGGAGTGTACACAGGGTTGCATTCAAACACCATTTTTCCCAGAGCATTGTTCTTCAGGCATAGTGCACGAAGGGAAGTACTGGTAACATCATTTCAGCAGGGCGTGCGCCTAGGGAATGTCGAAGAGCTTCTTGAGCTTCACCACCAGTATCCAATCCTCTCGACTCAAGTCGTCCTGGTTCATGAGGGGAGTGCGAGGGCGAATGCAAGATGTGAAGAGATTCGAACAACAGATGACAGCATTGGAGGGTGGACGGGAGGCAGGATGACAAGAATTGAGGAGGTCTGACAAGAGAAAACAAGGGTGAAGTGGGAGAGACATAGTTGCAAGGGCGAAGAGTGGGCAGTGGAGGGAGGGGGTACGGGGGGGAAGCATACGCGGTAGTTTTCTTTGAGGAGGTCGATGGAGTTGCGAGTAATGCGGCTGACGAGCTCGTCATCGCTGTCAAAGTGCCGCCCGTACGACTTCTGTATCTCCTCCGCGTTCACCCCCACGATCTGACGCCCTCATGCCCATGCACACAGGCAGATGCAGGAAGGCAGTGGGGAGCGATGTGAGGGGAAAGCAGCAGGGGTGGCAGGAGCAGAGGTGTCACGGGGGTTGAGGGAGCGACGGAGAGAGAAAGAGGGCAGGCCAGCAGTGAAGGCATGCAAAAGATAGGACACGAGGCAGGAGGCGAGGCGCATGAGAGCGCCTTACCTTCATGGCGACGGCCTGGCCCTTCTTGGCGGTGTCGACCATCTTGTGGTCCTTCTCCATTGATGCGATCTTGCCTATGTCTATGAACTCACGCCCCGGCACACATATGGGCGTGCCCACCTGCCACACACAGGCACAACAGGGAGAGGCGTTTCAGCGTGTTGCCCAGAGTGTCAAGCACACAAGACACATCTGAAAGATCATGAATAAATTTAACCTGCCCTCCCCACTCCCTCACGCTCCCTCTCCTCTCCCCAC
Source organism: Closterium sp. Naga37s-1 (assembly GCA_947471745.1). NCBI lineage: Eukaryota > Viridiplantae > Streptophyta > Zygnematophyceae > Desmidiales > Closteriaceae > Closterium > Closterium sp. Naga37s-1. The sequence continues at coordinate 430,838 of CANJKZ010000819.1, forward strand.
CTCTCTCTCTCACCTTGGCAATGCCGTCCAGCACCTCGACACCAAGCACGATGGGGTCCTTCTTGTTGAAGATGCAGTTGGGCATGATCTTCAGCACCACCGGGAACACCGCCTCCTCCGCCGCCTCCGCACGCTTCTCGTCCTTCACGCCCGCCATGTACGCCGTGAACTGGTCAAACAGGTGGTAGATGATGTCCGCTGTGAATATGCGCACTCCCAGCTCCTCCGCCATCTCCCTCGCCTCCGTTGACACCTGTCGGCCCCACACACACACCGTCGTGAGGGAAGGAGTTGGTAAGGGAAAGGAGAAAATATTAAGAGAGCAAGGTCGGTTGAAACAGCCGTGAGCATAAGCAGAATTGGGTATACAGGCAATGCCGATCAGACCAGCAGGGGTGGTGGGCGCAGGCAGCACCTTGACGTCGAAGGCGAGGATAACGGCATACTCCTTCTTCTTCCTCTCCAGCATCACACTCGCACGCATCACGTCCTTCTTGTGCACCGGCCCAATGGCAATGCCCGACACGGGGATCTTCACAGCAGGGCTCTTGAGGAACTCCAGCAGCGCCTCCAGCGACCCCAACGTGCTGGCCTGCACGCTCACGCCCTCGCCACTCTTGTCCACGCGCGACAGCACGCCTTTCACATCCGCCATGGCCTCCTCTCTCAGCTCGTCCACGTCGTCGTCGGGCCCCACCACGTACAGCTGCGTGCCTGCTACTGCGTGCTCCAGCCCCTGCGCCGTGATCTTGATGCCTTGTGCTGCGCGCAGCTCCTTGTGATGCATGTACGAGCCCTGGGGGGGAGGGAGAGGGGGGGGAGGCGGATGGAGAGTTAGAGGGCAAGGAAGAGGAGACACGGGGATAAAATAAATGGGGATAGCGGGGTGAAGTTCAGGAAGAACTGGGTGTGGTGCAGGGATGTGTGTGGGGCAGGGACGTGTGTGGGGCAGGGATGTGTGTGGGGCAGGGACGTGTGTGGGGCAGGGATGTGTGTGGGGCAGGGATGTGTGTGGGGCAGGGATGTGTGTGGGGCAGGGATGTGTGTGGGGCATGCAAGGCAGTGCGAGCCAGCAGAGCAAGTGGGGATGGTATGGAGGTGAGAGGCGCAGACGGGGTGGCATGGCGGACTGACCTTGACGCGCAGCTCCTTCATGGGGTGTGGCGTCAGCAGCGCTCTGATGCTCGTCACTATGGGCCCCTGCAGCACCGCAACAACACATGCACGCACACAGTGGAAGGTCAGCAATAATAACCTCAACAGAGCATCGGAACACGCAGACAAGACACAGGCACTTCCCTCCATCGCTCTCCTTTTGCATGCCTTCTGGTCACCCCCCTGATTCTCAGGCCAAGCCATAGACACCCAAGCCACAAGGCGAGGCAACCCAGTGCCAAACGCTTTCTCAGCCCCCATTCCCGCACACCCCGCCGTCTCCTCCCCCACCTGCCAGCCCCCCTGTGTGTCCCACCTGCAACGCCCCTCTCTCCCTCACCCACCTGCATCCCCCCCCCTCGCCCCCTCACCTGCAGGCCGCACACAACGATTTGATCCCCTTCATGCAGCACCCCGTTCACAAGCACCACGTCGATGGTGGTGCCGAGGCCCTCGATGACCTTGACCTCGAGCACGGTGCACTGCACGCTGGCCACGTACATGAGCTGCTCCTCCATCAGCTTCTGCGTCAGCTGCACCAGCAGCAGCAGCAGGTCCGGCACGCCCTCGCCACTGCCCAGGGAGAGGGGGAGGGGAGAAGGGGGGCGGGGGGGTGTGTGAAAGAGACATTGGGGAGTCGAGGGAGAGATTGGGCACATGGGGGGTGGCCGCGAGGGGAGGATGAGCGCAGGGGGGAATGGGGAAGTGAGCGGTTGGCAGAAGGGAAATGGGGCATGGGGGGAGGGGCTATGGAGGAGTGGGGCATGCGGGAAGGGGGAATGGGGGCAGATGGACGTGAGTGGCAGAGTGAGCGCACCTGATGGCGGAGGTGGGGACGATGGAGATGAACTTGCGGATGTCGGGGTTCTTGTAGTACAGCGCCGCGTTCAACCCCTGCTCCTTCAGCTCCAACATCACCTGCCCAGCGGACATGATGGGGGGAGGAGGGAACACAGGAGGGGTAGCAATGAATGAGGAGAGGGCAGGTTGGAGGCGAATGTCAGCAGCGAGCGAGAAACGACCCCTCATAGCATTCTGCTCCATCCCTCTGCCCATGCACTCCTCGCCAACCCCACCCCCCTGCCCCCTGTCCCCACTGCACCCCGCCCCCTGCACCCCCTCCTGCCCTCTTAGGCACGCACCTGGTCGGTGCGGCGGTCGAACTCGAGGATGGCGTCTCTCGTCTGCTTCTTCAGCGCCGCGCGGATGGGCGCATTGGGCGTCGCGTTCCACCCGTATATGCGGTCCACCTGGCACATGGGGGTGGATAAGATGTGCATGGCATTATGCAGAGGGGATGGTACAGCATGAGACCATCCTAAAGCCCAAAGCCATGGCATGGCATGGCATGCACAGGCACAGGAAGGTCCTGGAACAGCACGTCACATGGAAGCAATGGTCTGCCAACCCAACCCATCTATTGAACAACACAATCCCGCCACACGCGCACCTTGTTCATGGCAACGACGAAGGGCGTCTTCCTCATCTTGAGCAGGTTGAGCGACTCGATGGTCTGCGGCTCCAGCCCGTGCATCAGGTCCACCACCAGGATGGCGATGTCACACAGCCCTGACCCGCGCGCACGCAGGTTCGTGAACGACTCGTGCCCGGGCGTGTCGATGACCAGCAGCCCCGGGACACGGAGAGACGCGTCGGCCTTGAGCTCGCGCGTGCGCTCGCGGATGTTGGCCATGGGGAAGTAGGTGGCGCCGATCTGCTGTGTGATGCCGCCCGCCTCTCCCTCCTGCACGTTGGTGCGGCGGATGCAGTCCAGCAGCTTGGTCTTGCCCGTGTCCACGTGCCCCAGGATGCAGCAGATGGGCGACCGCAGGTCCTCCGCACTGCGTGCCTTCATCGCCTCCTGCTTCCGCTGCTCCCGCCGCTCCCTCGCTTCCATCCTCCGCGTCTCCTCCCCTTCCTCCTCGTCAGTCTCCTCATCATCATCCTCGTCCTCCTCCTCGCTATCCTCCTCTTCCTCACTCTCCTCCTCCACCCTCCCCTTGCCACCTGCCGCTTTACCCTTCGCCTTAGCAGCAGCAGCCTTCTTGGAAGCCCCGTCTGCCGGTTTGGCCTTGGCAGCAGGTTTAGCAGCAGCAGAAGCACTAACCTTCTCCTCCTCCTCCTCTTCCTCCTCATCGAACGCGCCCTTGAGCTTGGGTATCTTCACTGCCTCCGCATCCCAGCTCTTTGCATCCCAGTCCTCCTCCTCCTCCTCCTCTTCCTCTTCCTCCTTCTCCTCCTCCTTCTCCTCCTTCTTCTCCTCCTCCTTCTTCTCTTCCTCCTCCTCTTCTTTCTTCTCTTCCTCCTCTGCTGCTTCATCCACTTTCTCCACCACCTCACTCACACCCTCCACCTCCTCCTCCTCCTTCGCCTCTTCCACATCACCCCCCTCCGCATCCTCCTTCCCCTCCTCCTTCCCACCCGCCTCCTGCTTCTGCTGCTGCTGCTTCCCCTTCTTCCGCCGGTCAAACACGCCGCCGCGCTTCTTCCCTGCGCCCGTCCCCGCGCCCTCGTCGCCCTCGGCGCCCCCAGTGCGCGCCAGCAGCTGTTCGCGCATGGCGGCCAACCGCTTCGCCTCCTCCTTCTGCCGCCCCGTCAGCAGCTTCCCCTCCTTCTTAAGCTGCTCCTTCTTCTCCTTCTCCTTCTGCTTGCGCCGCTGCTTCGCCTCCTCGCGCTGCCTCTCAAGCTCCGCCAGTCGCTCCTCCTCCTCCCTCTCCTTGCGCTCCCGCTCCTCCTCCTCGCGCTTGCGCTTCTCCTCCGCCTCCTTCAGCCGCGCCAGGCGCTCCTGCATCTCGCGGACGTGCTTCGGCAGCTTCTTCAGATCCACCGCCTTCCCCGCCCCCTCCGCCGCCGCCTCCTCCTCCTTCGCGCCTGCAGCAGCAGCAGCGGCGGCGGCAGCGGCAGCAGCCTTGGCGGCCTTCTCCTTCTCCTTCTTTTTCTTCTTCTTCTTCGCCGCAGCTGACTCCGCCCCTCCACCGCCTCCCCCTGCCTCCTCCTCCTCCCCCTCCCCCTCCGCAGAAGCATCACCAGCAGCGGCGGCGTCTGTCTTGCCCGCCGCTGCCTCAACAGCAGCGCTGTCCGCTTTCGCATCGGCAGCGGGCGCCTGTCCTCCCGCGGGCGGGGCTGCGGGCGCGTCGAGCTCCGCCAGGATGCGATCAAGCTCCGCCTCCTCCTCCGCCGTGCGCCCACTCTTCTTCTTCCCCTCCTTCTCCTTCTTCTTCTTCTTGCCCCCCCCGCCGCCCGCCTTGGGCGCCTCGAGCTCCTTGAGCAGCGCGTCAATGTCGTCCTCCCCCGCCGCCGCCTTCCCCCCCTTCTTCCCCTTCCCCCCTTCCTCCTCCTTGCGCTCCTCCGCCTCCTGCGCCCCTGCCTCCGCCGCGTCGCCGTCCGCCTCCGCCATGAGCGCGTCGAGCTGCGCGGAGGTCATTTTCTTCTTGCCCTTCTTCGCCTTCTTCTTGCCGCTGAACGCCATAGCCATCTCATCCTCCTCCTCCTTCTCCTCCTTCTCCTCCTCGTCCTCTTCGCCCCCCTCGTCGCCCAGCGCCGCCAGCAGCTGCAGAGCGGAACTCGCCTTCTTACTCGACACCACCACCTCCTCCTCTTCCTCCTCCTCCTCCGCTACTTCTTCCTTCGCCTCTTCCTCTTCGTCCTCCTCCTCCTGCTGCTGCTTCCGGCCCTTCTTGTCCTTCTTCTTGTTCTTCTTCTTACCCGTGAACGCCATAGCCATCGAATCCTCCTCCGCCTCCTCCTCGTCGTCGCGCGCAACGTTCGTCACCACCGACTCCTCTTCCTCCTCCTCCTCCTCCGCCTTCTTCCCCTTACCCCCCTTCCCCTTCTTCCCCTTCTTCTTCCCCGTGAACGCCATTGCCACATCTTCCGCCTCCTCCGCCACGTCACCAACACCTACATTGGGATCTTCCAGCGGCGCCTTGTCCCCGACGCTGAACGCGCTTGCGTCCAGCTCGATCACCTCGCTGGCGGCATCCGCCCATCCCATTTCGGCGCGCGAGCAGATCATCCCGAGGCTCTCCTCGCCCTTGATGCTCGCCTTCTTCACCGCCGCGCCCGTCGACGGCACGGCGCACCCTGCGGGGCAGACGATCACGCGCAGCCCCGCGCGCACGTTGGTCCCGCCGCACACGATCGGAATGGGCGACGCGCCGCCGATGTCGACGAGGCACGCCTTGAGCTTGTCGGCCTTCTTCACCTTGCGCGCCGATTTGATCTCCCCCACCACCAGATACCCCGGGCCCACTGTCCCATCGCTGTCACCCTCCTCGGGTTTAGCGGCGGCGGGCTTGCCGTTCTCCTCCGCCGCTGCGTCCGCAACGGGGTCGGCGAAATCGTCGTCGAAGTCGTCGCGACGATTCTTGCCTTTCTTGCCCTTCTTGCCCCCCTTCTTCCCTCCTCCGCCCCCGCCTCCCCTCGCCTCCTCCTCGTCGTCCTCGTCCTGTCCTGCCTTCTTCCCCCCCTTGCCCATCCCCCCCCTCGCCTTCTCCTCCTCCTCCTCGTCCTCCTCCGCATCCTCCGCCGCCCCGCCATTCTCTGCGTCCATCAGCGCAGCGAACCCCGACGCACCACTCTTGCCCTTACCCTTGCTTTTGACTGACGACACTGGTTCATCATCCACGTCATCGACAGCTGCTGCCACGTCATCAGGCGGAGGCTCATAGTCGTCATCGTCTCCGGCCCTCCCTTTGCGGTTCTTCCGGGCGGCCTTACCGCCCTTCTTGGTTTCCTGCTCTACGGCCGGCGCTTCTGCAGATGCCTCGTCCTCGTTATCGTCCCCGCGTTTGCCGCCTTTCTTCCGCGCCATAAGTGCGGACACGAGGTTTGCTGACTTGAAACGCGGTGACAATGGAGAACAGTTGGACAACGAAAATGAAAAGCTATTTTTGTAGGCACAAACCCTGGATCCTAGGTGTGGTGAAAAGCTGCATGGTCCTAAACCCTTCAAAAAATCATTTTCATGTAATTTGCCCAACCAAGGTCGTTATAGCATCTGGAAGGTACATTCTGGTACTTGTACTACAATACCGAGTCTGTTTGCGAAGAGTAGTGAGGTGCAGCGGAGAGAATCCCAAATATTACTGTTGGGCCTTGAGATTGGCTGGAGTGGATTGTGGCCTCATCAGCACGTCAGCTCTGACGAGGCTCTTTGAAGGAAAACAATGCTTCCACGTGGAATGAAACCAGTTTCCAGGTCATGCCCATCATGCTGACACTCCAGTATCCACGTCATGCGTATCCGTCGAGTTAGCATTTGCTATGTTTAGATCTGACCCCGAAATTGTGAAATTGGGGCGCCAACAGATTTACAAGTCACTTTACAAAGTTTTGACTTTACTGCTGTGTATTTTCAGAAGGAACTCCTCGATAAAAAACTTACGACGGGCAGGTCTGGCAAGGACTTTCCCCTCCAAGCACAATATGGTGTGCCACTCCACAACATCAAAGTGCCAAATTTCCCTCAGAAACGCCCATTCTGAAGCAATTTCATTCCTGTTGAACTTCCACATTCCTGTCCATTCATCCAGCTGCCAAGTAGTGGTGTTCCTTGGTTTCCGCCATGACGAAGCTCACTCTCAAGTCGAAGTACAATTCTGAGACTGAAAAGTTTCAGGCCACTGTAGGCGTTTGGCTGGAAGATTTGAAGCTGAAGCTTTCATTGACGGACAAGACCTTGAGGGATGTTGGAAGTATCAATGAGGATACAGAAGTCGCCGTGGAAAAGCCTGGTCATTTCATTCTGGAGCATCACTTCCACAAGAAGGTAGGCTTGAACACATGCAGCCCATAAAAGATTGTCCTTTCAGCTTTTGATGTCATGGTATGAGCTAAAATCCTTCTTTCCCTACTCCTCGCTCTGCAGTTCACAAGGTTCCAATTCCACGGGCACACGAAAGTGGCCGATAAGTTCGTGCATCTTACCTTCGTCCACCACCACGGCCCTGGTGTGACGACGCTGGAGGCCAACACCGCACTGACCGATGACACTAAGGCGGTTGTGAAACACAATTTTGCCAAGAATGGTCCTTTGGTGCGATTGGAGCACAGGTACAAGGACACCATCTTTAAGCCACTGTACGACTTCGGCGAGGGGAAATGGGCCTTGGGATTTCAAATCAAGCAGAAGATTAAAAGGGATCACCTGGAGGTGTCATACTGGCACCACAGGGAGCGGGCTGAAGTCGAGTACCATAAGCACACTGGTGAAGGTGGTCCTTTCAAGGTAAGCGGCCATACAAGCTCGCCATTGTATGCTGATGTTAGCCTTTTTCTTATTATCATTTATGGGTTTGTCCCCTTCATGCTTGCAGGTCACTGCCGTCTTCCACTGCAAGCATGGTGGCAGGCGCCCAGCCTTGTTGCTGGAGAAGGAGTGGAAGTTCTCTGTTTGATTTCAGCGGCTGAGGCTGGTTGAATTGAATGGCTAGCAGCAACCGAATTTCAGGCATCATTCCTCCCCTCCCCCTCTTTCCCTGACCACATGATTAATAACTTAACAACATGCTTGTGTCACCCGTGTTCTTGAAAGGGTTGTCAGGTGCCTAGTACACACTCATGTTAGCTCTCTGATCATGTTGTCCAATATGTTACATGCGTTTCACCTTACATGAAACAAGGGGCGGCAGGTTGATGGGATGTTGCCATACCACCGAAATTCCCTACATAAATCCACATGCAGTCTTCACTAATTCTTCAACGCCAGTCTTGTCTGACAGGGACTACTCTGGAGTGGGTGGAAACAATGAACTGGCAGTAAGCTCGTCCGACTCCCCCGTTATCTCTTTGTTGATTAGATGGCATTAATGTGGCCTAGCCTGGTATATCAATGCAGAACTCTGTCATTGGCGTGTGTGGTAAAATCATTTCAGAGCCCGAAAGCGCTATTCATGCACTGGGAATGTTAATGTGGAAGTAAGTGTCACATCACCGCATCACCTGTGGTGCATGCTACGTGTGAGTTACTAGGATTAGCGGCCTTCTAAAATCTGAATTATTGTCGCTCATGATTATTGTCGCTCCTGACTGTCGCTCTGTAAAAATGAGCAGGGAAAGCGTCTGAATGAAAATGACGGGAGAACTGGGGAACGAGTAGCGTAGGTGAGATCAAGAGGAGCCTCGCGAGTGCAACCACCACCTGATGCTCCCTCTTGACACTCTTTGCCAGAGCTGCTCTGTTAGCCTCTGCTGCTCCGTAAATCTGGAATGCATTCCTGACTATGCAGATGAGCCTATCGTCCGCATACTGTGAACCTCTAGCTCGCTGCTTTTGTGGCTCTACACCATATTCCTCGTTTTTTCAGGAACGGGTTTCCTGGGCTGGGCTGGTTCGCGACCAGGGATGTTTGAAACCTGGAGTGTCGCAAACCTGGAATGTTTGCACTGGAGATTGTGTACCGAGAAGTACCACTTGGGGAATACCCCGAAGCCTTGTCAACCATCTCAAACCATTCAACTTGTTGGGCCCGAGTGTGCTTGTATGTGCATCACAAGGCTCAAGGTGACGCAAGGGCCATCAGAAACAGCAAGTTCGCATGGGCGATGCGTCATCGCAAAAGTGCGCACCAGTGTCGCCAGCTCACGCCTCGCTCATGCTGGCACAGGCTGTGACTATACGCGTGGGACATCGCCTCGTCCAATCGAAATTGCAGGCTCGGCCTTCCTAGACTACAGGCAGAACAGAATTTGTGGGAGCACCCATTTTTTTAGAAATGTAAACCTCCACCATACAGAACCGCCCTAAAATGCACACCACACCACATCCACGCCTTGCTTAAAGCGACGGTGCACATTTGCCACCCAAAACCCAGAACCCTGGCGAACTGTTACTGCGGATGGAAAGTGTCCGCACGAAATCCTGGTTTTCGCCAGCCAGCACTTTCGCGCTGGCAAGCCTGGTTCAAAAAAAAAACTTCTGAACCCAACACTGCCAAAAGTTGCCCGTCGCTTTAAGGCAACTAACAGCCACTGTCATTCAGGTTTCATAGGTTTTTCGTCTGCTGTTCAGACTGCCGCGAGTTGCCCAATTTTAGAATCGTCCGCCTCTATTCTCCACCGTTCCAAGAAAAGTGGATGGTCTGTGGTTCATGGAGTCTGTTGTTCAGCAAGAGGAGCAGGAGTCGCCGTGTTCGGTAGAAAGAGAAGTCATGTCCATGCCTCGTCGATCTGACTTCACATACACTTCTTGTTACTGGTGCGAGAAGCGGAAGCTGCCGTTCAAACTTCTGCGTGTGTGGTTATCCACATGGATTCCTCTAATGTGCCAACCATCCTACCCTTATCTGGCCTGCCATTCGTTGCAGTGAGGAAAACGTATATTTGCTTTGTCGTTCGCTGGTTTCACGAGGCGTCGCTCACGTGGATGATTTGGCCGTCGTGTTCATTTCCAATCCTGACCGCAAGGTACACGGTTCACTTGGGATCATAATACTTCATCCACTTCATCCACTTCATTGCTCTTTCGTATGTCCCTTCACTCTGTTCGCTTTCATTTGGTATATCACTTCCGAATTCGCTCGTCACCCGCTCTCCTCGTCGCACCTCTCCTGCGCCATCCGCCTGCAGGTTCCCATGTGGTGTCAGAAGGCCGGCATGTGTCGTGCTGATGATAATAGTGGGAGCGAAGGGGGGGGTGGTGTGGAGGAGCAGGGTCTGGTGGTTTGGGACTACCATGTCATCGCTATCCATGTGAAGCACATCAATGGAGCAAGAGGTGGTGACAGAGGGGGATCTGAAGGGAGTAGGTGTCGCAAGTGGTATGTGTGGGACCTTGACACAGTATTGGCCTTTCCAAGTTTAGCAACGGAGTATGTGCGGCGGGCGCTGTGGGCCGGGAGAAGTTCCCTCCTTCCTCTACAAGATACTTATCAAAGGTTAGCTGTGTGCTTGACTTGTGCCATCCTCGTTCCTACTACTCACACCTGTTGCCTCAATGCTCAGCCTTGGGTACCTGATCTTGTCTTTGTTTTCACCTTGACTGGAGATGTGTGCAGGTTTTACAGGGTGGTTTCTGCTTCCAACTATTTCAGTTTCTTCGCGTCTGATCGGTCTCACATGCGTGACACTATCACAAACATGTGGCTAGCCAGCCCTCCGAAGTACCCATGCATTCGTTCGCAAGGTCAGCAGTATAGTTCAGTCTCACTGAGTATTTCCCCTTTCAAGCAAAAATGCCAGCTGACTAGCGTAATTGTTTCTTTGCAGATGGTGAGTCAAACAGGCTGGAGTCATACATCAGAATGTCCCCTGCTGACACTGTGGACATTCAGGTGGTATGTAAAGATTATTCTGAATGTAGAGGTACTGGTAGTTCAGATAGTGTTAACTGGGTTGCTTGGAAGTCGTTGCTTTGTGCACACAAATTTGGAGTGGTACTGGATGAATTATCATTGTGCCTGCTCCTTGGAGCAAGTGCCTGCTAGCTGACACTTCAATACCTTGTGAAGACTTCATTTGGTACGGCTGAATACCAACAACCCAGAGAGGGACGAACAACTACAGTAATCATTCATGTAAGAACACCTCTACACATACTAATGTACTACGTATTGGGTAAATTGGAAACAAGGCGCAAACAAAATCATCCTGCTGGAATGTACATCAACGGGCGAAGTCGTTGCACATCCCAAAGGTCATAAACGGCAAAACTAAGTAGCAGGTGCAGCCTTAGCCTTAGCTGCCTTCTTCTGAGCCTCAATCGCCTGAAAACACAATGGGAACAAAACCTTCAGAATTCCATCCACGTAGCCACGAGTCCATCAAATCACGAAGCTGCAGCAGGCATACCTGAGAGTACAGGAACGTTCCGAGAATGGCAATTGCCGCTCCAACGCCATTTATCAATCGGACTGGAGTTCTGAAGATGATGATGGACGCTACAATGACTGACACACGCTTCATCGTGTTTCCAATGCTGAATGTCAACGGAGTAATCTGATCCAACGACATGTAGGACACTTGATTGTACAAGTGATAGAAAACGCTCTGAGCCGCAATCCACCTGTAATCCAAAATACGTGAGGTTGAGTTCACTTCGTTTACACCTTTCATTTCTGTTTGAATTAATGTATAATGCAAAGCTCAGCACTTACCAACCAATTCTTGGCCCAACCTCCGCGATAGAAGTCTCCCAACCGGCAGTCCACATCGGAAAGCCCTCTTGCCAGATGGCGAAGGGAATGAGGATGATGAGGGACATGATTGACAGGCAGGCGTAGTAGTTGAGACCTCCGACCTTCTTGCCAGAGCTCATTCCCTTCTTCGAGAAAATGTTCCGGAAAACAAATGCCAGATTTGATATCATGGCACCCATAAAGCCTGCTCACACAAAACAAGGACCATTTCAGACTTGGCCTGCAACAGACTGCTCCTGGTAATAAAGAGATCAAACCCACCTCCCATGTTGAAGTTCAGCTCGGTAAGAGCTGCGAGCCCGCAACCAAAAATGATGGGGAGCAATGACAAGTAGACAGGAAGCGCGAATTGCTCGCCCATCAGGCTCTGGACGACAACGCTGAAGGCAGGCTCGGAGCTCTTAATAATATGAGTGAAGGAAACAGCGACCTTTGACATGCTCACGGTTGCAGCTACGTGACCAATTGTATGGGCAACGGCGACCTGAAAAGGCGGCAATTATGTGAGATGAATCAGACCACAAGAGGATGAGCGTGTGCTTCAAACGACGGCGATCAGCAAACGGCATGAAAGAAAAGGGGACCGAAAACGGGAGACGAATGGTAGGATGAAATACTAACAGGGAACAATGTCTTCCAGAAGTCCAGATCTGTGTCGGGGAATTCCACCAGACGCGTCGCCCAGGACAGCAACATGATCGTGACTCCAGCAGCAAGAGCGAGAGTAGAGCACAGCCATGGATAGGGGAAGGCGTTGAGCACTTTCTTGTTGTAGATGTTGAAAACAACGTTCAGCGTCCACCACAGTGCAAAATATCCACCAATCTTAACCTTGAACGCCGAGTCCTCGGCCTCAGTAGTCGAAACTGCCTTGGGCTCCGGAGAGGAACCTGCGCCAGCACCTGCCTGGGCTTGTGCGACAATTTTCAGCCGAGAGGCAGACTCGGTCTTGACGACCTCGGGCCTTGAGAAAGCTGTGAAAGACACACCAAAAGATTTAGACGATGGAAGAACCCTGGCACGCTTGACCGACAGAGAGCTAGCCAAATTCACTCGTCGAATCGCGGAGTGGGACTGAGCGCGAACACCGAGTGGAATGGCGCCACACTCGGCCATCTGGGCAACAATCACAGCTTGTGCCATGGTGAAGGAAGGGATACAGAGAAGAGAGAAATTAGGGGAATGAGGCTAGAAGGAGGGCGAAACAAATATGTTTACTTCCTCGACTGGATCAGGCTGACGCATTGCCGCGCCAAAAGAGCACATGTGTGAGCCGGAACCGCCACGTAGCCGGAACTCATGGAAATCGAAAGAGGCATGACGATCTGACCTGGCCAGGTTCCCACGGTCCGATCAGCCACATTGAAAGATCTTCATCCAGTCACTTGCACATCGACCAGTACCGTGCGGACAAACGCCTCATTGTCAGCAGCAGTTCGTGCGGGCACTTTGAAAAGATCAGTCAACCAGTTGCGGGAAGCGAATCCGCCCAACGGGCGAAGTAGTTTTTCGCACAGCTGGGTGTGGTGGGGGAACATTGTTGTAGGATATGCGGTATATTAGTAAGTTGTTACGAGTGCAATTGAGTGAGCCAGCGAGAATTGCACTATAGAAGCAAAACAATACAATGAGCGAAGGCATGCACGAATAATATATAGCGAACTAGAGTGGTAACGGTAACGCGAGAAATTGGGGTGCGCAACGGGCCTAGCGCCGAGGTTGGGATATGTCGAGGCGGGGGTCCGGAGCGCAGGTTACCAACCGATCCGTGAGGTTGGGTCGCATCGTGAACAGTGGCGGGAGTTGTAGTCGAGGCGAGTGTCGCGAGTGGGTAATGTTTCACTGTTTGGGTGCTGATGGCGGGAATGGTCTTGTACGCGGTAAGCAGGGGCGCAAAGTAAGGAAAATGGATTTTCCTTACACTACCCCCCCCCCCCCCCCCCCCCCCCAAAGGAGGCCCTCATTACGAGAGTGCGTGTACATCTCAAAAATTTCGACTGCACAGATACTCAGTGAGGACTGGGTGATTCTCAATTCTATCCAGGGGGGCCCTATTGTCTTCGGTGGGCGTGCGGTCTTTCCAACGGATCAGGAATTCGATCCTGCGGGCTCCCCGTGGGTCACGTGTCAGAACATTATAGTGCTTACATTTGTGTAGGCTATAGTGGGGTAGTGTGTACATTTTTTCCTTGGGCCCACCACAGCGCTACCTCGCTAGCCGCCCTCTGCAGCCCTCGTGCTGCCCCTACTGCCCGTCGCGACCCATCGACCCCTAGGCACCGGCCCGTAGCCCGTCGCCCGTAGGCCCGTCGCCCGTAGGCCCGTCGCCCTAGGCCCGTCACCCCGGCCCGTCGCCCCGGCCCGTCGACACCCGGCCCGTCGCCCTAGGCCCGTCGCCCCTAGGCCCGTCGCCCTAGGCCCGTCGCCCCTGCAGCCAGCGCGTCGCCCGCTAGCGACCCGCCAGCCGCCCCTGCCGCCCGCGCGCCGCCCACCAGCGGCCCGCCAGCTGCCTCTGCCGCCCGCGTGCCACTCGCTATAGACCCGCCAGCCGCCCCCCCGCCGCCCGCGCGCCGCTTGCTATCGGCCCGCCAGCCGCCCCTGCAGGCCGCGCGCCGCTCGCTATCGGCCCGCCCGCGCGCCGCCTGCTAACGGCCCGCCAGCCGCCCATGCCGCCCGCGCGCCGCCTGCTATCGGCCAGCCCGCCACCCGCGCCACCCGCACGCCGCCTGCTAACGGCCCGCCAGCCGCCTCTGCCGCCCGCGCGCCACTCGCTATCGGCTCGCCCGTTGCCCCTTCCACCCGCGCACCGCCCGCTCGCGGCCCGCCAGCCGCCTCTGCCGCCTACGCACCGCCCTCTATCGGCCCGCCAGCCGCCCCTGCTGCTCGCGCGCTGCCTGCTAGTGGCCCGCCAGCCGCCTCTGCCGCCCGTAAGCCGCCCGCTCTCGGCCCGCCAGCTGCCCCTGCCACTCTCGTGCCGCCCGCTTAAGGCCTGCTTGCCGCCCCCTGCAGCCCGCGCGTCGCATCTTGCTTCCGGTGCGCCGCCCCTTGCAGCCCGCTCGCTCCCCCACTCTGCGCTGACCTGCGTGCTATGCCGCTATGGCTTCTCTTCGCGTTCTGGCGTTCGATCATGAGGGCCGCCCGATCCAGTTTGACACGTGGCTTGACGACCTACAGCTGTACCTCCTGAGCGACTCTAGGGACAGCGTTTCGTTGTTTGACCACACGTCTGGTGTCGCTCCCGCCCCTCCTGCCACAGCTGACAGCGCGACTCGCTCACAGTGGCTTACTCGCTCACAGTGGCTTATTCGCGACACTGCTGCCCGCTTAGCCATTCGCAACCACCTGCCGTTAGCCGAATGCGCTCACTTCAGACAGCACAGGACTGCACAGGCACTGTACGACGCTGTTGTCGCTCGCTACTCCTCGCCTTCCACTTCTGCTCTAGGCCACCTGCTACTGCCCTACCTATTCCCCGAGTTGTCCGCCTTTGCCATAGTCGAGGACCTGGTTTCCCACCTTCGCGCTAGCGACGCTCGCTACCGAGCTGCCGCCCCTGCTTAGTTCCTTGACAGGAACCAGCCCCCGATGTTCATCACTCTCTACTTTATAGTCACTCGCCTCCCTGACTCTCTTCGCTCTGCCTGGGACCACTTTCTCTCCCTTGACCCCACAGTCCTCACTGTTGACCTACTCGAGCAGCACCTCCTTGCAGCTGAGACTAGTGTAGTCGCTGTAGGTGCTGCTCGTGGCACTCCGCGCACGCCCTTCTTTGAGGGGTGCTCCCCCTCCCCCCTTGGCCCCTCCTACGCCTCTGCTACTGCTGTTGACGTCCTTGGTGCTGAGAATGTCGGGGCTGCTTCTGCTAGTGCAAAGCGCCGCAGCAGCAAGGGCAAGGGTGGCAGGGGTGGTGGAGGGGGCAGCGGGAGTGGTGGTGAGGGCAGCAGTGGAGGTAATGGAAGCAATGGAGGTGGTGGCAACGGTGGGAGTGGTGGCGGGAGTGGGGGCGTTGGTGGCGGCGGTGGAGGAAGCGGTGGGAGTGGCGTAGTGGCAGCGGTGGCAGTGGTGGCGGCAGGACTGGAGCTCAGCGTAGAGGTTCTGGAGGAGGCCAGTGGCAGCGGCAGCAGCGTCGGAGCGAGACCCCGTCGCCCCAGCAGCTTCGTGAGTGGTTGTTTCAGCGTGGGGCGTCTGGGGGTAGTGTGAACTGCCCGTATATCATTCGCACGGGTGACCGTGCTGGTCAGACATGCGGGAAGCCTCACACTCAGCACCGCTGTTTCTCCCGCCTTGACGATGCTTGGCATGCTGAGTTTGGTGATGAGGTCGAGCGCCCCCACTGGGCAGAGTTGCTTAGGTCTGGTGTTGCGATCTTTGACCTAGACAATGATGCTATTCTTTCTACTATGCATGCTTTGTGTGCTAGTGCTGAGGGTGATTGTTACCTGTATGTGCCGCCTGACCCAGGTATAGAGGCTGCTGCTCTAGGTGCTAGTGAGTCTTCTCTCCTTGGTACTGCGCCTGCTGAGGCCTTGCACACTTTCACGCTAGACTTAGGTGCCTCACGTTGTTTCTTTCGTGATAGCACCACCCTCACTCCTCTCCCTGCACCTGTCCCGGTCAGACTGGCTGACCCCTCTGGGGGCCCGGTCGTTGCCCGTTCCTCCACTGTTCTCCCTTGTCCGGCGGTTCCGTCCGGCTCACTGTCAGGTCTTCACCCCCCCTCGTTCTCTACGAACTTGGTGAGTACCGCGGCCCTCTAGGATTCGATGGTCACTACCACCACTCCTGGGGGTTAGCGTGTGTCGATCTGCACGTGTACACGGACGGGTCGTCACCTGGCCACGTTCACGCGTCGGCCAGGGTCGAGTCTGTACACACTGGCTACCGAGCCTCCTCAGGTAGCTGCGTCTGCCCAGGTGTCCGCGTCAGGTCCGGTAGCACCCCCTTGCTCGTGTCGCCTCTTGTCGCACCAGACTCTCCTGTGGCACCACCGCCTTGGTCACCCCTCCCTGCCACGCCTGCGTGGAATGCACTCCCGCCTCCTTGTCTCTGGTCTTCCCAGGTCTCTACCTCCCCTCCCACCCCCGCCTGCTCCGCCCTGCCTTCCTTGCGTCGAGGGGCGGAAGCGCGCCGCTCCTCACTCCTCCTTGTTTCCCCCGACGACTGCCCCCCTGCAGACTCTCCACATGGACGTGTGGGGCCCAGCCCGCGTCAGTGGACAGGTCGTTGATGACTACACGCGGTACACCACCGTCTTCCCCTTGCGCAGCAAGGGTGAGGTCGTTGATGTCTTGATCCCTTGGATTCGTGCAGTACGTCTCCAGCTCCGCGAGCGGTTCCGCCAGGACCTTCCTGTCCTGCGTCTGCACTCTGACAGAGGTGGTGAGTTCTCCTCCGACCTCTTGCGGGACTTTTGTCGTGGGGAGGGCATCCTCCAGTCATTCATGCTTCCGGCCTCACCGCTGCAAAATGGGATTGCTGAGCGCCGCATTGGCTTAGTCATGGAGGTCGCTCGTACCTCCATGATCCATGCGGCTGCTCCCCATTTTCTGTGGCCGTTTGCGGTCCGGTACGCTGCGAATCAGCTCAACCTCTGGCTCCGTGTCTCCTTGCCGGAGACCTTGCCCACACTGCGTTGGACAGGGCAGGTTGGCGATGCGTCAGTGTTCCGGGTCTGGGGCTCTCGTGCCTTTGTTCGCGATACGTCCGCGGACAAGCTCTCCGCCCGTGCTATTCCCTTTGTCTTCCTTGGCTTTCCCCCTGACGCGCCTGGCTGGCAGTTTTGCCACCCCACCTCGCACCGTGTCTTCCTCTCTCAGGACGTCACCTTTGACGAGTCGATTCCTTTTTACTGTCTCTTCTTCTACCGCTCTGCCCCTCCCCCGCCCCCGCCGCTCTTCCTTGCTCCTGGTCCCCCTCCGGTGGACCCCCTCCCGCCCCAGGGTCCTGCTCCCTCAAGTGTGTCTCAGGTAGACCCTCTCCCTAGTACTGTGCCTGTCGAGGTAGCTGGCGACTCAGGTGCTGCTCGAGGTACTACGTCTGGGGGTGCGGAGCCTGGGGGCGCAAAGTATGAGGGTGCTGGATCTAGGGGTGCTGAGCCTGGGGGTGCGGAGCCTGGGGGTGCTGAGCCTGCGGATGTGGAGCCTGGGGGTGCTGAGCCTGAGGGTGTTGAGACTGGGGGTGCGGAGTCTGAGGGTGCGGAGTCGTGGGGTGCTTAGCCTTGGGGTGATGCTTCGTCTGGAGGTCCTGCTGGTGCTTCGCCGCGGCTGTCTCCCTGGCCGGAGCCTCTCTCCCCGCAGCAGCTGCATGAGTGGCTTGTTCGGCGCGCACGCCTTCGGAGTGGAGCTGCCGGAGCTGGAGCCACTGGAGACACTTGAGCTGCTGGTCCTGGAGGTGCTTGTACCAGAGGTACTGGAGCTGCCGGGACTAGTGGTGTTGGGGGTGCTGGAGCTGGAGACCCTACTGAGCCTGGAGCTGCTGGAGCTGGAGGCACTGGCGCTGGTGGCGCTGGAGCTGGAGGAGCTGGAGCTGGAAGCACTGGCGCGGGAGGCGCTGGAGGTGGAGGAGCTGGAGCTGGAGGCACTGGCGCTGGTGGCACTGGAGCTAGAGGAGCTGGAGCTGGAGGCACTGGCGCGGGAGGCGCTGGAGCTGGAGGAGCTGGAGGAGCTGGAGCTGTTGACCCTGGAGCTGGAGGTGCTGGTGGTACTGGTGCTAGAGGCACTGTGCGGCCGCGACCGTACTTCGTTCCCCTGCTTCAGCAGGTTCTTGGTGTCCCGTCTTCTAGTAGTCTTACTCCTCCCCTATTGTGTCCACCGCCTGACAAGTGACAGCCGCTGTTACAGCCAGCCTCCCCACTGCCTGCTCCTTCTCCTTAAACTGAGTAGTCCGACGGTCTTACAGAGCGTCGTCAGCTTGAATCTCGTCCTGTCTCACCTGTTCGCAGTGCTCGTCGCGTTCCTCGTTCGCGTCCTCCTCCTGTCCTCGGCACGCACGCTATGGCACTTCATCCTTCCTCTGTTCCACTGCGTGTTCCTCTGCCGCCTCCGCCTGAGTCCTCTCTTCCTGCCATCCCTGACCCTGAGTCTGACCGCGCTCGTGCTGCCAGTCCCACTGTCTCTCATCTCCTCGTCACAGTTGTCATTGACCCTGCTTTTGAGTCCACTGCTGCGTCTGCCCTCGTTGCTGAGCTGGTTGACTTTGCTGCTGCCTGTCGTCTAGACTACGCCACTGCTCTTGTTGCTGAGTTTGAGTCTGCCAGTCCTCCGTCCGTCGGGGGTGAGTGTGCTCTTGGCACGGACGTCCTTGAGGACATGCAGGAGGACTTTGAGTGTCTTGCAGCTGCTGTACCTCGTTTTGCTTCCATGCTGCTTGCCCCTGAGGGAGACCCGGATGCACCAGACATCCCGACCCCGCACTCTTACGCAGAGGCGATTACGGGTCCCTACTCCTCTCAGTGGCAGGCAGCCATGGATGCCGAGATGGCATCCTGGAAGTCCACAGGCACCTACGTCGACGCAGTTCCCTCGTCTCGGGCGAACATAGTCGATGGCATGTGGATTTTCAGGGTGAAGCGGCCGCCGGGTTCTCCGCCTGCCTTCAAGGCGCGTTACGTTGCTAGAGGCTTCAGTCAGCGACAGGGGGTCGACTACTTCCAGACCTGCTCCCCCACTCCGAAGATGACTACTCTTCGGGTGTTGCTGCGCGTCGCTGCTCAGCGTGACTACGAGTTGCACTCTCTGGACTTCAGCACAGCTTTCTTGCAGGGCAGCCTGCATGAGGAGATCTGGCTGCGCCGCCCACCTGGCTTCACTGGGTCGTTTCCTGCAGGTACCCAGTGGAGCCTCCGGCGGCCAGTCTACGGTCTCCGCCAGGCGCCTCGTGAGTGGCACGACACACTGATGACTACACTTGCGGCTCTAGGGTTTACTCCTTCTACTGCTGACCCGTCGCTGTTTCTACGCACCGACACCTTGCTGCCGCCGTTCTACGTCCTAGTGTACGTCGACGACTTGGTCTTTGCCACTGCTGACACTGAGGCATGTCAAACATATGTTTATATGTTATAGTTTAGGTAGGCTTTAGTGGGGTACTCACAGTGGGGTACAACCCTTTAGGTTTTCATTTTGTACCAACTCTCTCGATACTCCATCACACCTTTTTCCTTTACTTATGACATGGTATCAGAGCCAAGGTCTCGGGTTCGAATCCCAGTGTGTGCACTTCGGGCATCCCAGTGCGGGGGGGTGTCAGAGGTCCACTGGTGATCCCCGATTGATCCTAGGGAAGGGTTACAGGCATGTTGGCCTGGGGGGTTATGGACGCACTGACCCGCTACTTAACAAGCCCTTTTATCCCAATGGTCTAGTGGTTGGGATTCTGACATGGTATTAAGAGCGACATAGGTCCCTAGGACCGTTTTAGGACTTTTTTTCGGGCCCACCAACCGTTTTCCGTCGGTTACCGAGTTACCCCGCCCCTTGCCTACACTGCCCTACGTCGCGCAGCCCTCGCGTTCGCCTCTCCTGGCCCTCGTACAGCCCGCTAGCAGCCCGCCTGCTGCCTCGTCAGCCCCACGCGTAGCCCGCTAGCTGCCCTGTCAGGCCCGCGCACCGCCCCGCAGCCCCCGCGCTGCCTTCTCCTGCCCCGCGCGTAGCTTCGCAGCCCTCGAGCTGCTTTCTACGGCCGTCAACGCGGCCTCGCCCTGCCGCGGTCGCGGCCCCACCGTGACGCCGACGCGGCCCCGCCTGCGCGCTGCCTCCCCCCCCCGTCGCCAGTCGCGGCGCCTGTGGGACCCGCGCGTTGCCCTGCACCAGCTACGCTGCCCCTGGTGCAGCCGCCCCTGGACCCTCGAGCAGCCGCCCCTTGGATCCAGTGCAGCCGCCCCTGGACCCTCGAGCAGCCGCCCCTGGACCCAGAGCAGCCGCCCCTGGCCCCTGCAGCAGCCGCCCCTGGAGCAGCCGCCCCTGGACCCAGAGCAGCTGCCCCTGGCCCCTGGAGCAGCCGCCCCTGGAGCAGCCGCCCCTTGAGCAGCCGCCCCTGGACCCCGAGCAGCCGCCCCTGGCCCCTGAAGCAGCCGCCCCTGGTCCAGCCGCCCCTGGACCCAGAGCAGCCGCCCCTGGCCCCTGAAGCAGCCGCCCCTGGTGCAGCCGCCCCTGGCCCCTGCAGCAGCCGCCCCTGGAGCAGCCGCCCCTGGAGCTGCCGCCCCTGGAGCTGCCGCCCCTGGACCCCGAGCAGCCGCCCCTGGCCCCTGCAGCAGCCGCCCCTAGTCCAGCCGCCCCTGGCCCCTGAAGCAGCCGCCCCTGGTGCAGCCGCCCCTGGACCCTCGAGCAGCCGCCCTTGGACCCAGAGCAGCCGCCCCTGGCCCCTGGTGCAGCCGCCCCTAGACCCTCGAGCAGCCGCCCCTGGACCCAGAGCAGCCGCCCCTGGCCCCTGAAGCAGCCGCCCCTGGTGCAGCCGCCCCTGGACCTAGAGCAGCCGCCCCTGGCCCCTGGTGCAGCCGCCCCTGGACCCTCGAGCAGCCGCCCCTAGACCCAGAGCAGCCGCCCCTGGCCCCTGGAGCAGCCGCCCCTGGACCCAGAGCAGCCGCCCCTGGCCCCTACAGCAGCCGCCCCTGGAGCAGCCGCCCCTGGACCCAGAGCAGCCGCCCCTGGCCCCTGAAGCAGCCGCCCCTGGTGCAGCTGCCCCTGGATCCCGCGACGCCGCCCCTGGACCCCGTGCAGCCGCCCGCCGAGCGCCGGCCCTGCTCGCCCGACGAGCGCCTGCTCTTCCCGCCACTGGTGAGCACCTGCCTTGTTAGCGCGCTGCCGCGCCATCTGCCTGCCTGCCTGCCTGCCAGACTGCCTACCTGCCAGCCTGCCTGCCTGCCTGCCTGCCTGTCTGTCTGCCTGCCTGCCTGCCTGCCTGCGTGCCTGCCTGCCTGCCTGCCAGCCTGCCTGCCTGCCTGCCTGCCAGCCTGCCTGCCTGCCAGCCTGCCTGCCTGCCTGTCTACCTGCCTGCCGCGCCTGCTCTGCTAGGCTACTGCTACTGGTACTGGCGGTGGCCAGATGCAGCTCCAGCGACGTCCGCGCGAGTCTCTCACGCCCCAGCAGTTACGTGAGTGGTACGTTAGTTAGGGTTGTGGCGGTAGTCGTCGTAGCTGTCGCCCTAGAGCTGGTCAGTTGGGAGCGTCTGGGAGTGGCCAGCTGCAGCTGCAGCGGCGTCCACGCGAGACACTTACGTCCCAGCAGCTTCACGAGTGGTACGCTCAGAGTAGGGGGTCTTTGAGTACCGTTCGCTGCCCGTACGTCATTTGCACAGGTGATCGGACGGGTCAGACTTGCCGGACGCTTAGTCACACCCAGTCCCGCTGCTTCGCCCGTCTGAGTGACGCCTGGCGTACCGAGTTTAGCGACGAGGCTGAGCTCCCCGACTGGGTGGAGCTGCTTGGGCAGAGGGTAGATATCTTTGCTCTTGACTATGATGCTATTCTCACTGCCATGTATGCATTGCCTACTAGTGCTGCCAGTACCTGTTACCTGTGCGCCACGCCTGACCCAGGTATAGAGCGTGCTGCCCTCGGTGCTGGTGAGGCTGCTGCTCTAGGTGCTAGTGCGTCTCCTGCTCTGGTTGCTGGTGAGGCTGCTGCTCCAGGTGCTGGTGAGTCTGCTCTCTTTGGTACTGCGCCTGCTGAGGCCTTGTACACCTTCACACATGACTCAGGTGCTTCCCGCTCCTTCTTTCGCGACAGCATCACCCTCACGCCGCTCAGCCGGCCGGTTCCAGTATCCCTAGCAGACCCCTCTGGGGGTCCACTCCTTGCGCGCTCCTCCACGGTCCTGCCGTGTCCGGCGGTCCCGTCTGGCTCCCTGTCAGGTCTTCACCTCCCCTCGTTCTCTACGAACTTGGTGAGTGGTGCTGACCTCCAGGACCAGTGGGTTGACCAGTTCACTCCTGGAGGTCAGCGCGTGACCCACTGTACGTGCTCCCGGCCGGGCCGGCACCTGGCCACGTTTACCCGTGCACCTGGCTCGAGTTTGTACACACTGACTACTGTGTCCCCTCAGGTCGCTGCGTCTGCGTCTGCGTCAGGTCAGCTAGCGGCCCCCTGCTCGTGTCGCACTTTGTCGCACCAGACCCTCCTTTGGCACCACCGCCTTGGTCACCCCTCGGTGCAGCGCCTTCGTAGCATGCACCGCCGTGTCCTTGTCTCTGGTCTTCCCAGGGTTCTCCCTCCCCTCCCACCCTCGCCTGCTCCTCCCTGTCTTCCCTGTGTCGAGGGCCGGCAGCGCACCGCTCCTCACTCCTCCTCGTTCCCTCTCACAGAGGCTCCCCTGCAGACTCTCCACCTGGACGTGTGGGGCCCAGCCCGCGTCCGTGGACAGGGCCACGAGCGGTACTTCCTGCTGGTCGTCGACGACTACACGCGTTACACCACGGTCTTCCCCTTGCGCACCAAGGGTGAGGTCCCTGATGTTTTGATCCCTTGGATCCGCGCTGCTCGTCTCCAGCAACGCGAGCGGTTCGGGACGGATTTTCCCGTCCTGCGTCTGCACTCTGACAGAGGTGGGGAGTTTTCCTCCGACCTCTTGGCAGCCTTCTGTGCGGAGCACGGCATCCGCCAGACGTTCACGCTTCCGACCTCTCCGCAGCAGAATGGGGTTGCTGAGCGTCGCATTGGCTTAGTCATGGAGGTCGCTCGTACCTCCATGATCCATGCGGCTGCCCCCCATTTTCTGTGGCCGTTTGCGGTCCGGTACGCCGCGCATCAGCTCAACCTCTGGCCCCGTGTCTCCTTGCCGGAGACCTCGCCCACACTGCTGTGGACGGGGAAGGTTGGCGATGCGTCACGTTTCCGGGTCTGGGGTGCTCGTGCCTTTGTCCGCGATACCACCGCGGACAAACTCTCCGCCCGCACTGTTCCCTGTGTTTTCCTTGGCTTTGTCCCTGACGCGCCTGGTTGGCAGTTTTACCACCCCACCTCGCGCCGTGTCTTCCCCTCTCAGGACGTCACGTTCGACGAGTCGGTTCCCTTTTACCGTCTCTTCCCCTACCGCACTGCCCCTCTCCCCCCCCCGCCGCTCTTCCTCGCTCCAGGTGCTCCCCAGGTAGACCCCCTCCCCGCTCCCGGTCCTGCTCCTTCAGGTGTGTCTCAGGTAGACCCTCCTCCCTTGACTTCGCCGGTTGAGGTCACTGGTGACTCAGGTCCTGCTGAGGGTGGTCCTGCTCGGGGTGCTGCTTCTGGGGGTGCTGAGCCTGGGGGTGCGGAGCCTGGGGGTGCTGAGCCTGGGGATGCTGAGCCTGGGCGTGAGGAGTCTAGGGGTGCTGAGCCTGGGGGTACTGAGCCTGGGGGTACTGCACCTGGGGGCGCTGAGGCGTCTGGTGTCACAGGATCGAATTTCCACTCGAGAATGTTGCACTAAAGGTGAGTATAAGGAGTATTTATACTCAGAAATACATAGAAACAACAGATAATCCGAACCTTCGGGAACGCGCTCTTCTAGAATAGATAATCACAAGTGTGTCAGATTTATATGACTTAGCTGCTGTAGGCTATAGTGGGGTAGCACATATGGGGTACAGCTTTCTAGGGTTTGTACTTGTACCCAACTTTCCCTTAGTCTTTTCATTCCTCGTTCATTTTCACATGGTATAGAGCAGGTTCCCCTGTGGGAACTGTTCCTAGGGCCCACAAACTTTTTTTTTCCTGCCCGGAGCGCGCTCAGCCTCTGCCCGAGTCGCGCTCCCCTCTCACGGCCCCGTCGCGCCGCCCTTACGACCCCGTCGCGCCGCCTCAGCGGCCCCGTCGCGTCGCGCCTCCCTAGCGGCCCCGTCGCGTCGCCCTTGCGACCCCGTCGCGCCGCCCTCGCGGTCCCGTCGCGTCGCGCCGCCCTCGCGGCCCTTTCGCGCCGCCCTCGCGGCCCTTTCGCGCCGCCCTCGCGGCCTCCTCGAGCCGCCCTCGCGACCCCTCCACGCCGCCCTCGCGGACCCGTCGCCTACCCTTGCGGCCCCGACGCCACCCTTCCCGGCCCCGGCGCCGCCCTTCCCGGCCCCGGCGCCGCCCTTCCCGGCCCCGGCGCCGCCTCTGCTGGCCCCGTCGCCCCACCCTTGCGACCCCGCGGCCCCACCCTTAAGGCGCCGGTCGCCACCCTTCGTGGCCCCGCCGCCGCCCTCAGCGGCCTCGTCGCCGCCCCACCCGGCCCCGCCGCCGTCCCCACGCGGCCCCGCCGTCACCACCGAGCCGCCGGCGCCGCTGAGCCGCCGATCTACCGAGCCGCCGCTGCTGCCGAGCCGCCCGAGCCACCCGAGCCGCCCGAGCCGCCGAGCCACCTGAGCCGCCCGAGCCGCCGAGTCGCCGAGCCGCCGAGCTCCAGTTGCTGCCGAGCCGCCGTGCCGCCGAGCCGCCCGAGCCGCCCGAGCCGCCGAGTCGCCGAGCCGCCCAGCTGCAGTTGCTGCCGAGCCGCCGAGCTGCCGAGCCGCCCGAGCCACCCTGTCCGGTAAGAGCGGCACCTCTACCACTGCGCTGCCCTTACCCTACTGCTCCAGCTGCTAGTCTACTGCTGTCATGGCTACCCCCAGTGTCCTCGCTTTTGACGCTGAGGGTCGGGCCATTGACTTTGACGTCTGGGTAGATGACCTGCAGCTTTTCCTACAGTGCGACAGGGCAGACGGTCTCTCTCTCTTTGACCTCACTTCTGGTGCCTCTTCTGCTCCTGCTGCTGATGCTGACGCCACTGTTCGCTCACAGTGGGCCACACGCGACGCTGCTGCCCGTCTTGCTGTGCGCCGCCACTTGCCTACCGCTGAGCGTGCACACTTTAGTCAGTACAAGAGTGCTAAGACCTTGTACGACGCTGTGGTTGCACGCTACTCTTCCCCTGCCACTGCTGCACTTAGCCGCCTCATCCTGCCGTACCTCTTCCCTGACCTCGCCGCTTTTCCCACAGTCGCTGACCTCATTACGCACCTGCGCACTAGTGACACTCGCTACCGCGCTGCCCTTCCTCCTGAGTTCTGCGCCAAGAACCCCCCCCCTATGTACATCACCCTCTACTACGTAGTCACCCGGCTCCCTGACACCCTTCGCCCGGTCAGGGACCACTTTCTCTCTGTTTGCCCACCACCCTCACCGTTGACCTCCTCGAGGAGCGCCTCCTAGCAGCAGAGAAGAGCATAGTCGCTGTAGGAGCCTCTCGTGGTGACCCTCGTGCCCCTGTCTTTGAGGGGTGCTCCCCCTCTCCTCTCTTGCCCTCTGTTGCCTCTGCTGCTGCGGCTGACCTCGTTGGTCTTGAGTCGGTCGGTGCGGCGTCTGCCCCTAGCGGGAGACGCCGCACTGGCAAGGGCAAGGGGGGCAGGGGCGCTGGAGGAGCTAGCGGGGGCGGTGGAGGCGGCGGTGGAGGCGGCGGAGGGGGTGGGGGTGGCGGTGGGGGTGGTGGCGGGGGTGGGGGCGTCGGTGGCGGCAGTGGAGGCGGAGGCGGCGGCGGCGGTGGCGGTGGGAGCGGAGGTGGCGGAGGTGGCGGCGGTGGAGGAGGCGGCGGCGGAGGAGGTGGAGCTGGTCGGGGTGGCGCTGCGCAGAGGGTCGGCTCCGGTGGTGGTCAGCGCCAGCAGCAGCAGCAGCAGCGCACTCGTGAGATCCCCCCCCCTCAGCAGCTTCGTGAGTGGTACGCTGCACGCCAGCGGGGTGGGGGTACTGGTCCGTGCACCTACGTCCTACGCACCGGCGACCGCGCGGGTGAGCCGTGCGGAGGTGCGCACTCCACCCAGCGCTGCTTTGGCCGCCTGACGGACGCTTGGCGTCACCAGTTCCCAGAGGCCACTGAGATCCCTCGCTGGGGCGAGCTGTCTAGGGCGGGAGTAGCTATCTTTGACCTTGACTTTGATGCTATTCTTGCTGCCATGTATGCTGTGACTATTAGTGATGAGGGTGACTGTTACTGGTGTTTTCCGCCCGACCCGGGCATTGGGACTGCTGCTCTAGGTACTGGTGAGGCTGCTGCTCTAGGTGCTAGCGAGGCTGCTGCTCTAGGTGCCAGTGCGTCTGCTTCCTCAGGTGCTGGTGAGTCTGCTCTCTCAGGTACTGCGTCGGCTCCGGCCTCCCACACCTTCACTCTTGACTCGGGGGCTTCTCGCTCCTTCTTTCGAGACCGCACCACACTCACGCCGCTTGGTCGGCCAGTTGCAGTCTCTCTTGCAGACCCCTTTGGGGGTCCTGTCCTTGCTCACTTCTCCACTGTCCTCCCGTGTCCGGCGGCCCCCTCTGGCACCCTGTCTGGTCTTTACCTCCCCTCGTTCTCTACGAACTTGGTGAGTGGTGCTGACCTACAGGATGCGGGGGTTCACCAGTTCACTCCTGCGAGCCAGCGTGTGACCCACTGCACGGACGCTCGGACGGGCCGACACTTGGCCACGTTTACACGTCGGCCGGGGTCGAGCCTGTACACACTGACCACTGAGTCTCCTCCAGTCACTGCGTCTGGTCAGGCAGCTGCGTCGGGTCAGGTGTTTGCTGCAGCGTCCAGGTCTGGTCCTGAGTCTGCCCGCTGCTCGTGTCGCCTCCTGTCTCACGAGACTCTCCTCTGGCACCACCGCCTTGGTCACCCCTCCCTGCCTCGTCTCCGAGGCATGGCCTCCCGTGTCCTTGTCTCTGGTCTTCCCCGCTCCCTCCCTCCCCTTCCTCCGGGGCCTGCCCCTACCTGCGTCCCCTGTATCGAGGGGCGGCAGCGTGCTGCCCCTCACTCCTCCCAGTTTCCTCCGACAGAGGCCCCGCTGCAGACGCTTCACATGGACGTGTGGGGCCCGGCCCGCGTCCGTGGACAGGGTCACGAGCGCTACTTCCTGCTGGTGGTTGACGACTACTCGCGTTACACCACAGTCTTCCCCTTGCGCAGCAAGGGTGATGTCACTGAGGTGTTGATCGACTGGATCCGCGCAGCTCGTCTCCAGCTCAAAGAGAGTTTCGGCTCGGACTTTCCTGTTCTGCGTCTGCACTCTGACAGAGGCGGAGAGTTCTCCTCTGGCCTTCTGCGAGCCTACTGTCGTGCACGAGGCATCCGCCAGACCTTCACGCTTCCGAACTCTCCACAGCAAAATGGGATTGCTGAGCGCCGCATTGGCATGGTCATGGACGTCGCCCGTACGTCCATGATGCATGCGGCTGCCCCCCATTTTCTGTGGCCGTTTGCGGTTCGGTACGCGGCGCATCAGATCAACCTTCAGCCCAGGGTCTCCATGCCGGAGACCTCCCCAGCTTTGCTGTGGACGGGGAAGGTTGGCGATGCGTCTGCGTTCCGTGTCTGGGGATCTCGGGCGTTTGTCCGCGACTTGTCTGCGGACAAGCTGTCCCCTCGTGCTGCTCCTTGCGTCTTCCTGGGTTTCCCCCCTGACGCCCCAGGGTGGCAGTTCTACCACCCCACCTCTCGCCGTGTTCTTTCCTCCCAGGACGTCACGTTCGACGAGTCGGTCCCCTACTACCGCCTCTTCCCCTACCGCACTCCGTCCCTCCCCCCGCCACCGCTCTTCCTTGTACCAGGTCCCCCCCCGGTAGACCCCCTCCCCCCTCAGGGTCCTGCCCCTTCAGGTGTGTCCCAGGTAGACGCTGTTGAGCCTGTCGAGGTCGCTGGTGACTCTGGTGCTGCTGAGGGTGCTGAGCCTGGGGGTGCTGACTCTGGGGGTGCTGAGCGTGTGGGTGCTACGCCTGGGGGTGCTGAGCCTGGGGGTGCTGAGCCTGAGGGTGCTACGACTGGGGGTACTGAGCCTGGGGGTGCTGAGTCTGGGGGTGCTGAGCCTGGGGGTGCTACGACTGGGGGTGCTGAGCCTGGGGGTGCTACGCCTGGAGGTGCTGAGCCTGGGGGTGCGGAGCCTGAGGGAGCTGGGCCTGCTCGTGTGGCGTCTGGCGGTG
Source organism: Closterium sp. Naga37s-1 (assembly GCA_947471745.1). Taxonomy (NCBI): domain Eukaryota; kingdom Viridiplantae; phylum Streptophyta; class Zygnematophyceae; order Desmidiales; family Closteriaceae; genus Closterium; species Closterium sp. Naga37s-1. The sequence goes on from CANJKZ010000819.1 coordinate 458,999, forward strand.
CTGGGCCTGGAGGTTCTCTTGGTGCTCCATCTCGACGGGAGCCACTCTCTCCACAGGAGGTGCGTGAGTGGTTTGCCCGGCGCTGGAGGCGTGCTGCTGGAGCTGGAGGTTCTTCGGCTGCTGAGGGTGCTGGTGCCATGGGTCCCGGAGGTGCTCGTACTGGGAGTACTGGAGCTGCTGGGCCTGCGGGTACTACTGGAGCTGGAGCTGCTGAGGGTGTTGGCGCTGAGGGTACTGCTGGCGGTACTGGAGGCGGTCCTGCTGGGGGTGCTACTGGTGCTGCTGGGGGTACTGGAGCTGGAGGTGCTGCTGGCGCTGGTGCTACCACTGGGGGTACTGGTGCTGTCCCTGCTGTGTCTGGAGTCGCTGCGCGGCCTCGGCCGTACTTCGTTCCGCTTCTTGAGCAGGTTCTTGGTCTCCCGCCTTCTACTGGTCCTCCTCCTCCCTTAGAGTGTCCACAGCCTGTCCCGTTACAGTTACAGTTACAGCCGGCCTCCCCACTGCCTGCTCCTTCTCCCTACACTGGTCCTACTGGAGGTCTTGCTGAGCGTCGTGAGCCTGCGTCTCGTCCTGCGTCGCCTGTCCGTGCTGCTCGCGCTAGTGGTCGTGGTTCGCGTCAGCGTCCTCCCCCTGTGCCCGGCACGCACCGGATGTCTCTCCGTCCGTCCACTGCTCCTCTGCGTGCCCCTTTGCCTTCTCCTCCTGAGTCCTCTCTTCCTGCTCTTGCTGACCCGGAGTCGGACTCCCTTCGTGCTGCCAGTCCGACTGTCATGCGTCTCCTTACTACTGTTGTCACTGACCCTTCCTTTGAGTCCACTGCTGCGTCTGCCCTAGTTGCTGAGCTCGTCGACTTTGCTGCTCGCTGTCGTCTAGACTACGCTGCTAGTCTTGTTGCTGCGTCTGAGTCTGTCTGTCCTCCGTCCGTCGGGGGTGAGTGTGCCCTTGGCACGGACGTCCTTGAGGACAGACAGGAGGAGTTCCAGTGTTTGGCTGCTGCTTCACCTCATCTCGTGTCCGTACTGCTTACCCCTGAGGGAGACCCGGATGCACTTGACATCCCGACTCCGCGCTCTTACGCGGAGGCGATAGAGGGTCCCTACTCCTCTCAGTGGCAGGCAGCTATGGACGCAGAGATGGCTTCCTGGAAGTCCACAGGCACCTACGTTGACGAGGTTCCCCCGCCTGGGGCGAACATCGTCAGTGGCATGTGGATTTTCAGGGTGAAGCGGCCGCCGGGTTCTCCGCCTGTCCTCAAGGCGCGTTACGTGGCTCGTGGCTTCAGTCAGCGGCAGGGAGTTGACTACTTTCAGACCTTCTCTCCCACCCCGAAGATGACCACTCTTCGGGTACTGCTGCACATAGCTGCTCACCGTGACTACGAGCTACACTCTCTTGACTTCAGCACTGCTTTCTTGCAGGGCAGCCTGCACGAGGAGATCTGGCTGCGCCGCCCACTTGGCTTCACTGGGACTTTTCCTCCTGGCACCCAGTGGAGCCTCCGGCGGCCAGTCTACGGTCTCCGCTAGGCACCGCGTGAGTGGCACGACACACTGAGGACTACGCTTGCGGCTCTTGGGTTTGCTCCCTCTACTGCCGACCCGTCGCTGTTTCTGCGCACCGACACTTCTTTGCCGCCGTTCTACATCCTCGTGTACGTCGACGACTTGGTCTTTGCCACAGCTGACACTGCTGGACTCGCCCACGTGAAGTCCGAGCTGCAGAAGAGACACACGTGCACAGACCTGGGTGAACTGCGCAGCTACCTTGGCTTGCAGATCACCCGGGACAGAGCACGCCGCACCATTACCCTGACTCAGTCACACATGGTGCAGCAGGTCCTTCAGCGCTTCGGCTTCACGTACTCCTCGCCTCAGGCCACTCCTCTGCCTACTCGCCACTCGCTCTCAGCTCTGCCTTCGGATGAGTCCGTAGAGTCGAGTGGCCCGTACCCAGAGCTTGTTGGCTGCCTCATGTACCTGATGACCTGCACTCGACCTGACCTTGCATACCCTCTTAGCATTCTCGCACGCTATGCTGCTACTGGGAGACACAGACCGGAGCACATGGCTGCAGCGAAGAGGGTGTTGCGCTACTTGTGCAGTACGTCGGGCATGGGGCTTGTGCTTGGAGGGCAGAGTCCAGTGGTCCTCACTGGGCACGCAGACGCTTCTTGGGCTGACGACCAGGCTACGCAGCGGTCGTCACAGGGTTACACCTTCAGCCTTGGTTCCGGCTCTGTCTCGTGGCAGGCTACCCGCTCGTCTTCTGTTCTCGGCTCCAGTTGTGAGGCTGAGATCTACGCAGGGGCCATGGCTGCACAGGAGCTTCGCTGGCTCACCTACCTGCTGACTGACCTCGGAGAGCCGCCTCGTTCTCCTCCAGTGCTGTACGTAGACAACAAGGCCATGCTGGCCTTGTGTCGGGAGCAGAGACTGGAGCACAGAACGAAGCACATTGCTCTTCGCTACTTCCTTGCTCGTGAGCTACAGCAGCGTGGTCAGCTACGCCTTGCGTACGTGGCCTCTCAGGCCAACACTGCTGATATCTTCACCAAGGCACTTGCGCCTTGTGATCATCAGCGCTTCTGTACTCAGCTGGGTCTTGTGCCTACCTTGCCTCACTTGCTCACCCCTTGACCTTGTTTGTACTGTTACATATATATATACACCTGCTCTTGCTTGTTTAGCCTTATATATATATGTAATCCTGCATGTGAACTGGCCTTGTGGCCTTGAACTTGTGCTCGGAATGTGTGGTGACGTTGTGATCCACCCTGAGCTTGCTTTGCTTTGCTTGACTGGTCTTGTGACCCCTTGTCCTCCCCCACTTTGCCTATGGGGGTGTGTCAGATTTATATGACTTAGCTGCTGTAGGCTATAGTGGGGTAGCACATATGGGGTACAGCTTTCTAGGGTTTGTACTTGTACCCAACTTTCCCTTAGTCTTTTCATTCCTCGTTCATTTTCACAAAGTGCGCATAAGCACGCAAGCCCATTGGCACTTCGGATTATGGCGAGATTACGCCTTGTACACCATTGTCGGTGCTGTCGGTGCCGTATAATGTAAATGTCGGTGCCGAAAATACCAAATAAGTGAAATAATCGGAAAGCTCTAGAAAATAGAATAGTAGTCCGATTGAGGTGAAATAAAGTGCAAATGAAAGAGGAAAATAAGGAGAATAAGATGGAGTAAAAATATGGAAATGAGAAATATGCCGAACGTCGGCGTACTCTCACACTTCCCCCCCTCAAAGCTGGGTGGTAGATGTAACACCCTGCTTGACAAGATAGTCGCGGAGAGAACGTTGGGCGTTACTCATGTCTTCGTTAGAGACCCAGCTGTCCTCAGAAGGATCATAGCCTTTCCAGCGTACGAGAAACTCCAGGGCGCCATGCCGACGACGACAATGTGCAAGCACAGATTCAACCTCGTACTCAAGTTCATCATTCACGAGGACTGTTGGCGGCGGCGGAGGTTGGCGTCCGGTGTACAGCTTATTTGGATCTTGATAGGGTTTAAGAAGCTGCACGTGGAAGGCGTTATGAATCTTCCAAGAAGCTGGTAGGCGCAAGCGGAATGTGACTGGAGTGACCTGCTTTTCTACGAGGAAAGGTCCGCAGAAGCGAGGTCGTAACTTGGATAGAAGGTGACCGAGGTTGAGGTTGCATGTGTCGAGAAGCACATGGTCACCAACCGCAATTATATGATCACGTCGATGGCGATCGGCCAAGCGTTTCTGTGAAGACTGTACGTCCTGTAGACGCCTGTGTGTCCGATCCCAAAGCTGCTGCATTGTGGTAACGAAGTCGTGCGCGGGTTGGACAGTTGCAGGTACTGTTGGCTGTTGTGGAGTTAGTGGATGTCGTCCATAACAGAGGAAAAATGGGGTCTCTCCTGTTGCGGCATGCTTCGCATTATTGTAGGCGAACTCCAACACCGGCAAGTGCAAGTCCCACTTGTTAATGTCGTCCTTGCACGCTGCGCGCAAGAGTTGTTCCACAATTTGGTTCAAGCGCTCTGTCTGCCCATCGGTCTGGGGATGATATGCAGATGACATTGCTAGGCGTGTCCCCATGAGCGACATGAGCTCTTTCCAGAACTTGCTAGTAAACTTGGGGTCCCTGTCGGATATGAGGGTTGTTGGGATCCCGTGCTGTGAGATGATGTGTTTGAGGAATAGCTGTGCCGTTTCCTCCGTGCGTGCGGTTGTATGTGTCGGAATGAAGTGTCCCATCTTTGAGAATTTGTCGATGACGACCAGGATGGCGTCATGCCCCGCGTTGGTAGGTGGTAAACCGGTGATGAAATCCAAGCTGACCACTTGCCAAGGCTGTTCCGGGACGGGTAAAGGCTGAAGAAGTCCTGCTTTCTTCTGCTTACTGCTTTTCATCCGCTGGCACGTGTCGCACGAAGTGACAAACTTTTGCACGTCGTTTGCCATGTGAGGCCAGTAGTAGACTTTCGCAATCCCGGCAAGAGTCTTGTTACTCCCAAAGTGTCCAGCGTAGAGCACGTCATGGAATTCTTAGAGAAGCAACTGCCGAAGAGGTGGGTAGTTGGGTACCCATATCTTTGTTGATCCTTTGCGTAGTGCGATGTCGTGGTCCCACTGCAACAATTTCTTTTTCTCTGCTAAGGGAATCTCGGGGTCGATGGTATACCCGTGCGTGAAGAGTCCCTTGAGTAGCGGATTCATCCCCTCAATCTGTATGGCGGCAACGTGTCCAGGCCGGCTCAGTGCGTCTGCCTTATTCTTGTGTCCCGGCTTGTACACGATGTCGTAGTCGAAGTGCGTCTCGAGGAAGTCAATCCACCTGACTTGTCTTCTAGAGAGGGTCGGCTGCGTTTTTAGGTACTTCAGGCTGCAATGGTCAGTGTAGACCGTGGTCTTTCTCCCTTTGAGGTAGCATCGCCATGTCTTGAATGCGGTGATGATCGCTAAGGCCTCTTTGTCGTGAATCGGGTAGTTGAGTTCTGCCCCGTGCAATTTTTTGCTGAGGTAGGCGATTGGTTGTAGTCCTTTCCCTTGGTCTTGCATCAAGACTGCTCCAACTGCTTGGTCGCTAGCATCAGCTTCGATGACGTAGTCTTTTTCTGGATCTGGCAGGATCAAGACGGGTGCGGGCGTGAGTGCGGTCTTCAACTGCTCCATGGCTTGCTGGTGCACATCCTCCCACTTGAACGGTGTATTCTTCTTCAGCAGATTGGTGAGAGGTGTTGCAATCTTCGCATACTGTGGCACGAACCGATTATAGTAGTTCGCAAAGCCAAGGAATTGCTGAAGTTCCTTCACGTTCTCCGGTATCTTCCACGTACGTACGGCTTTGATCTTCTTTGGGTCGACATGGACTCCTTGAGCGCTCACCATGTGTCCAAGGAACTGAACTTTCTTCAAGGCAAACTCGCTCTTGGATAGCTTAACGTAGAACTTCTCCCGTCGAAGTATCTCGAAGACGCGTCGTAGGTGTTCGATGTGCTGCTTCATGTCCCTCGAGTAGATCAGGATGTCGTCCAGGTACACCACCACGCATTCGTCGAGTAGAGGCCTAAGAATATGGTTCATTTCGGCCTGGAATGTAGCGGGTGCGTTGGTGAGTCCGAACGGAACGGCATGACGAGGTACTCGTAGGATCCGTATCGTGTCCGAAACGCTGTCTTATGGATGGAGTTATCCGCCATCCGGATCTGCCAATATCCCGATCTCAAATCGAGTTTTGAGAATACCGTGGCTCCACGAAGCTGGTCAAGTAGATCGTCGATCCGTGGAATCGGATACTTGTTCTTGATCGTCTGCTTGTTGAGGGCTCGGTAGTCGATGCACATGCGTAAGCTTCCGTCAGGTTTTGGTGTGAAAAGCACTGGTGCACCGTATGGTGATGTTGATGGTCGAATGAGTCCTTTGTCCAGAAGGTACTCGATCTGCTTCTTCATGTCGGCCAACTCGGTAGGGCTGAGTCGATATGGTGCTCGGAAGGTCGGTTTTGAACCAGGTTCTTCAATGTCAGAACATTGTAGCTTATGCTGTTATGTAGGCTATAGTGGGGTATCCCATAGGGGGTACAACCAATTAGGGTTTCATATTTGTACTCACTTCATTTCATAGTTCACACATTCTCGTTCTCATTCTCACATGGAATCAGAGCAGGTCCCCTCCTAGGGACTGTTCCTTGGGCCCACCGAAGCGCGCCTCGAGTCGCGCCTGCCTTTTTTTTAGCGGCCCGTCGAGTCGCACCTAGCGGCCCGTCGCGCCGCCCTTACGGTCGCGTCGAGCCGCCCTAGCGGCTGCGGCGCGCCGCCCTTTTCCCGGCCCGTCGCCGCCCTTACCCGCGGCTTTGCGCCGCCCTCACCGGCGGCTTCGCGCCGCCCCTACCTGCGGCTTCGCGCCGCCCAGGCCCGTCGCCGCCCTTCCCGCGGCTTCGCGCCGCCTCTACCTGCGGCTTCGAGCCGCCCCGGCCCGTCGCCGCCCTTACCTGCGGCTTCGCGCCGCCTACGGCCCGTCGCCGCCCTTTTCTGCGGCCCCGCCGCCTCTCTCGTTGCGGCCCCGCCGCCCGTCTTCGCGGCCCCGCCGCCATCTCTCGCTGCGGCCCCGCCGCCACTCACTGCGGCCCCGCCACCCGTCTCAGCGGCCCCGCCGCCCGTCTTCGCGGCCCCGCCGCCTCTCTCGCTGCGGCCCCGCCGCCTCTCACTGCGGCCCCGCCGCCCTACTCAGCGGCCCTGCCGCCCGACTTCGCGGCCCCGCCGCTTCTCTCGCTGCGGCCCCGCCGCCTCTCTCGTTGCGGCCCCGCCGCCCTTCACTGCGGCCCCGCCGCTTCTCTGCAGCGGCCCCGCCGCCCGTCTTCGCCGCCCCGCCGCCTCACTACCCAGCGGCCCCGCCGTCCTTCTTCAGCGGCCCCGCCGCCCTACGTCAGCGGCCCAGCCGAGCCGCCCAACAGCAGCGCAGCCGAGCCGCCCAGCAGCAGAGCAGCCGAGCCGCCCCGCCGCCGAGCCGCGCTGCAGCCGAGCCGCCCGGCCGCCCACCAGTCGAGCCGCCGTGCAGCCGACCGCCCAGCCGCCGAGCCGCCCAGCTGCCGAGCCGCCCAGCCGCCGAGCCGCCCAGCCGCCGAGCCGCCCAGCGGCCGAGCCGCCCTGCAGCCGAGCCGCCCGAGCAGCCCTGTCCGGTGAGCACAGACCCTCTGTCACTGCGTGCTCTTCCCCTACTCCTTGCACTGCTGGTCTACTGCTGTCATGGCTACCCCTAGTGTCCTCACTTTTGACGCTGAGGGTCGGGCCATTGACTTTGAGGTCTGGGTAGATGACCTACAGCTGTTCTTACAGTGCGATAGGGCGGACGGCCTCTCTCTCTTTGACCTCACCTCTGGCGCTTCCCCTGCCCCTGCTGCTGATGCTGACGCCACTGTTCGCTCCCAGTGGGCCACGCGCGATGCTGCTGCACGTCTTGCTGTGCGTCGCCACCTCCCTACCTCCGAGCGTGCGCACTTTAGTCAGTACAAGAGTGCTCAGACCTTGTACGCCGCTGTAGTCGCGCGCTACTCCTCCCCTTCCACTGCTGCACTGAGCCGTCTCATGCTGCCGTACCTCTTCCCTAACCTTGCTTCTTTTCCCACCGTTGCTGACCTCATTACGCACCTCCGCACTAGTGACACTCGCTACCGCGCTGCACTTCCTGCTGACTTCTGCACCGCGAACCCCCCCCCCATGTACATCACTCTGTACTTCCTAGTCACTCGCCTCCCTGACTCCCTTCGAGTAGTCAGGGACCACTTTCTCTCAGTCTGTCCCACCACACTCACTGTAGACCTCCTCGAGAAGGCCCTCCTCGCGATAGAAAAGAGCATAGTCGCTGTAGGAGCCTCTCGAGGTGACCCGCGCACCCCCATCTTTGAGGGGTGTTCTCCCTCCCCCCTGCTGCCCTCTGTTGCCTCTGCTGCTTCGGCCGACCTTCTTGGTCTTGAGTCGGTCGGTGCGGCGTCTGCCCCTAGCGGGAGACGCCGCCCTGGCAAGGGCAAGGGGGGCAAGGGAGCTGGAGGAGCGGGCGGTGGAGGTGGAGGTGGAGGCAGTGGGGGGAGTGGGGGTAGCGGTGGAGGTGGAGGTGGGGGTGGGGGGTTCGGTGGCGGCAGTGGAGGCGGAGGCCGCGGCGGCGGTGGCGGTGGTAGCGGAGGTGGCGGAGGAGGCGGCGGTGGAGGAGGCGGTGGAGGCGGCGGCGGCAGTGGAGGCAGCGGAGGCGGTGGAGGCGGTGGGGGTGGCGGTGGAGCTGGTCGCGGGTCTTTGCAGAGGAGTGGCTCCGGTGGTGGCTCGCGCCAGCAGCAGCAGCGTGGTCGTGCGACCCTGTCCCCTCAACAGCTCCGTGAGTGGTACACTGCACGCCAGCGGGGTGGGGGTTTTGGTCCGTGTACCTACGTCCTGCGCACCGGCGACCGTGCGGGTGAGCAGTGTGGGGGTGCGCACCCCACTCCGCGCTGCTTTGGCCGCCTGACGGACGCATGGCGTCACCAGTTCCCGGAGGCCTCCGAGATCCCTCGCTGGGACGAGCTGTCTAGGGCGGGGGTTGCCATCTTTGATCTGGACTTTGATGCTATTCTCTCTGCCATGTATGCTGTGTCTATTAGTGATGAGGGTGACTGTTACCGGTGTTTCCAGCCCGATCCGGGCATTGAGACTGTTGCTCTAGGTACTGGTGAGGCTGCTGCCCTAGGTGCTTACGACGCTGCTGCTCCAGGTGCTGGTGTGTCTGCGTCCTCAGGTACTGGTGAGTCTGCTCTCTCAGGTACCGCGTCGGCTTCGGCCTCTCTCACCTTCACTCTTGACTCTGGGGCGTCTCGCTCCTTCTTTCGGGACCGCACCACACTCACGCCGCTTAGTCGGCCGGTTGCGGTGTCTCTGGCTGACCCCTCTGGGGGTCCGGTCCTGTCTCGTTTCTCCACAGTCCTCCCGTGTCCGGCGGCTCCCTCTGGCACCCTGTCTGGTCTCTACCTCCCCTCGTTCTCGACGAACCTGGTGAGTGGTGCTGACCTACAGGATGCGGGTGTCCACCAGTTCACTCCTGCACGTCAGCGAGTGACCCACTGTACAGAGGCTGGCACAGGCCGACACCTGGCTACGTTCACCCGTCAGCCGGGGTCGAGCCTGTACACTCTGACCACTGCGTCTCCTCCAGTTGCTGAGTCTGGTAGGGTAGTTACGTCGGGTCAGGTGTTTGCTGCGGCGTCCAGGTCTGGTCCTGAGTCTGCCCCCTGTTCGTGTCGTCTCCTGTCTCACGAGACTCTCCTCTGGCACCACCGCCTTGGCCACCCCTCTCTGCTTCGGCTCAGAGGTATGGCCTCCCGTCTTCTTGTGTCCGGTCTCCCCCGGTCCCTCCCTCCCCTTCCTCAGGGCCCTGGCCCTGCCTGTGTCCCCTGTGTCGAGGGGCGCCAGCGTGCTGCCCCTCACTCCTCCCAGTTTCCTTCGACAGAGGCCCCGTTGCAGACACTTCACATGGACGTGTGGGGCCCAGCCCGCGTCCGTGGACAGGGTCACGAGCGCTACTTCCTGCTCGTTGTTGACGACTACTCGCGTTACACCACAGTCTTCCCCTTGCGCAGCAAGGGTGATGTCACTGAGGTGCTGATCGACTGGATCCGCGCAGCTCGTCTCCAGCTCAGGCAGAACTTCGGCTCGGACTTTCCTGTTCTGCGTCTGCACTCGGACAGAGGCGGAGAGTTCTCCTCTGGCCTTCTGCGTGCCTACTGTCGTGCACGGGGCATCCGTCAGACCTTCACGCTTCCGGACTCACCGCAGCAAAATGGGATTGCTGAGCGCCGCATTGGCATGGTCATGGACGTCGCTCGTACGTCTATGATGCATGCGGCTGCCCCCCATTTTCTGTGGCCGTTTGCCGTGAGGTACGCGGCGCATCAGATCAACCTCCACCCCAGGGTCTCCAGGCCGGAGACCTCCCCAGCCTTGCTGTGGACCGGGAAGGTTGGCGATGCGTCGGCGTTCCGGGTCTGGGGATCTCGGGCGTTTGTCCGCGACCTGTCTGCGGACAAACTATCCCCTCGTGCTGCTCCTTGCGTCTTCCTGGGGTTCCCCCCTGACGCGCCTGGGTGGCAGTTTTACCACCCCACCTCTCGCCGTGTTCTGTCCTCCCAGGACGTCACGTTTGACGAGTCGGTCCCCTACTACCGCCTCTTCCCCTACCGCACTCCGTCCCTCCCCCCACCCCCACTCTTCCTGGTACCAGGTCCCCCCCAGGTAGACCCCCTCCCCCCTCAGGGTCCTGCCCCTTCAGGTGTGTCCCAGGTAGACGCAGTCGAGCCTGTCGAGGTCACTGGTGACTCTGGTGCTGCTGAGGGTGCTGAGGCTGGGGGTGCTGTACCTGGGGGTGCGGAGCCTAGGGGTGCTGGGCCTGGGGGTGCTACGTCTGGGGGTGCTGAGCCTAGGGGTGCTGAGCCTAGGGGTGCTGAGCCTGGGGGTGCTGAGCCTAGGGGTGCTGAGCCTGGGGGTGCTGAGCCTGGGGGTGCTGAGCCTGGGGGTGCTGAGCCTAGGGGTGCTGAGCCTGGGGGTGCTGAGCCTAGGGGTGCTACGTCTGGGGGTGCTGAGCCTAGGGGTGCTACGCCTGGGGGTGCTGAGCCTGGAGGTGCTCCGCCTGGAGGTTCTCCGAGTGCTTCGTCTCGCCGGGAGCCACTTTCGCCACAGGAGCTGCGTGAGTGGTTTGCCCGGCGCTGGAGGCGTGCTGCTGGTGCTGGAGGTCCTTCGGCTGCTGAGGGTGCTGCGGTCGCGGGTCCCGGAGGTGCTCGTCCTGGGTGCACTGGAGCTGGTGCTGCTGAGGGTGTTGGCGCTGAGACTACCGCTGGCAGTCCTACTGGGGGTGCTCCTGGTGCTGCTGGAGGTTCTGGAGCTACTGGTGGTGCTGCTGGAGCGGGTGCTCCTGCTGAGGGTTCTGGTGCTGTCCCTGCTGCTTCTAGCGTCGCCGCGCGGCCTCGACCGTACTTCGTTCCACTCCTGCAGCAGGTTCTTGGTCTTCCACCTTCTACTGGTCCTCCTCCTCCCTTAGAGTGTCCACAGCCTGTCTCGTCCCAGCTACAGTTGCAGCCTACCTCCCCTTTGCCTGCTCCTTCTCCCTACACTGGTCCTACTGGAGGTCTGGCTGAGCGTCGTGAGCCTGCGTCTCACCCTGCGTCGCCTGTCCGTGCTGCTCGCACTAGTGGTCGCGGTTCGCGTCAGCGTCCTCCTCCTGTCCCTGGCACGCACCGGATGTCTCTGCGTCCGTCCACGGCTCCTCTGCGTGCCCCTTTGCCTTCTCCTCCTGAGTCCTCTCTTCCTGCTCTTGCCGACCCGGAGTCGGACTCTCTTCGTGCTGCCAGTCCTACTGTCACGCGTCTCCTTGCTACTGTTGTCACTGACCCTTCTTTCGAGTCTACTGCTGCGTCTGCTCTCGTTACTGAGCTCGTCGACTTTGCTGCTCGCTGTCGCTTAGACTATGCTGCTAGTCTTGTCGCTGAGTCTGAGTCTGTCTGTCCTCCGTCCGTCGGGGGTGAGTGTGCCCTTGGCACGGACGTCCTTGAGGACAGGCAGGAGGAGTTCCAGTGTCTGGCAGCTGCCTCACCTCATCTCGTGTCCGTACTGCTTACCCCTGAGGGAGACCCGGATGCACTTGACATCCCGACTCCGCGCTCTTACGCGGAGGCGATAGAGGGTCCCTACTCCTCTCAGTGGCAGGCAGCTATGGATGCAGAGATGGCTTCCTGGAAGTCCACAGGCACCTACGTTGACGCTGTCCCCCCTCCTGGGGCGAACATCGTCAGTGGCATGTGGATCTTCAGGGTGAAGCGGCCGCCGGGTTCTCCGCCTGTCTTCAAGGCGCGTTACGTGGCTCGTGGCTTCAGTCAGCGGCAGGGAGTTGACTACTTTCAGACCTTCTCCCCCACCCCGAAGATGACCACTCTTCGGGTACTGCTGCACGTTGCTGCTCACCGTGACTACGAGCTGCACTCTCTTGACTTCAGCACAGCTTTCTTGCAGGGCAGCCTGCACGAGGAGATCTGGCTGCGTCGCCCACCTGGCTTCACTGGGTCTTTCCCTCCTGGTACCCAGTGGAGTCTCCGGCGTCCAGTCTACGGTCTCCGCCAGGCGCCACGTGAGTGGCGCGACACACTGAGGACTACGCTTGCGGCTCTTGGGTTTGCTCCTTCTACTGCCGACCCGTCGCTGTTTCTACGCACCGACACCTCTCTGCCGCCGTTCTACATCCTCGTGTACGTCGACGACTTGGTCTTTGCCACAGCTGACACTGCTGGACTCGCCTACGTGAAGTCCGAGCTGCAGAAGAGACACACGTGCACAGACCTGGGTGAACTGCGCAGCTACCTTGGCTTGCAGATCACCCGGGACAGAGCACGCCGCACCATTACCCTGACTCAGTCACACATGGTGCAGCAGGTCCTTCAGCGCTTCGGCTTCACGTACTCCTCGCCTCAGGCCAATCCTCTGTCTACTCGCCACTCGCTCTCAGCTCTGCCTTCGGATGAGTCCGTAGAGTCGAGTGGCCCGTACCCAGAGCTTGTTGGCTGCCTCATGTACCTGATGACCTGCACACGACCTGACCTTGCATACCCTCTTAGCATTCTTGCACGCTATGTTGCTCCTGGGAGACACAGACCAGAGCACATGGCTGCAGCGAAGAGGGTGTTGCGCTACTTGTGCAGTACGTCGGGCATGGGGCTAGTGCTTGGAGGGCGGAGTCCAGTGGTCCTCACTGGGCACGCGGACGCTTCTTGGGCTGACGACCAGGCTACGCAGCGGTCGTCACAGGGTTACACCTTCAGCCTTGGTTCCGGCTCTGTTTCGTGGCGGGCTACTCGCTCGTCTTCTGTTCTTGGCTCGAGTTGTGAGGCTGAGATCTACGCCGGGGCCATGGCTGCACAGGAGCTTCGCTGGCTCACCTACCTGCTGACCGACCTTGGAGAGCCGCCTCGTTCTCCTCCAGTCCTGTACGTAGACAACAAGGCCATGCTGGCCTTGTGTCGAGAGCAGCGACTGGAGCACAGAACAAAGCACATTGCTCTCCGCTACTTCCTTGCTCGTGAGCTACAGCAACGTGGACAGTTGCGGCTTGCGTACGTGGCCTCTGAGGCCAACACTGCTGATGTCTTCACCAAGGCACTTCCGCCTTGTGATCATCAGCGCTTCTGCACTCAGCTGGGTCTTGTGCCCGTCTTGCCTCACTTGCTCTCCTCTTGACCTTGCTTGTACTCTCACATATATATATACCTGCTCTTGCTTGTCTAGCTTTATATATATGTGTGTACTCTTGCATGTGAACTGGCCGTGTGGCCTTGACCCTGTGCTCGGACTGTGTGGTGACTTTGTGATCCACCCTGAGCTTTCCTTTGCTTTGCTTTGCTTGACTGGTCTTGTGACCCCTTGTTCTCCCCCACTTTGCCTATGGGGGTGTGTCAGAACATTGTAGCTTATGCTGTTATGTAGGCTATAGTGGGGTATCCTATAGGGGGTACAACCAATTAGGGTTTCATATTTGTACTCACTTCATTTCATAGTTCACACATTCTCGTTCTCATTCTCACAGGTTCGGTATGGCGGCAACTGGTCTGGAAGGTCGTCAGGGAGAACGTCTTCGAACTCTTCTAGAAGTTTCTGGATTGCTGGTGGAAGCTCGAGCGTTTTTCTCTCTCCTTCGTCCTCGAAGGTAACCAGTGCAACAAACCCTGCCATGGTTCGCTTCACGTCCTTCTCGAAGCGTGCGAGAGTCTCCTCCGGAATATCTCCCGTATTGCTCCAATTCGGAAGAGGAACTCTTCTGTCTTGATTGTAAATACTCGCCGTGCGGGTGACCCAGTTGATCTCGGGGTTGAACTTCTTCAGAAAATCTCTCCCAAGAATCAAGTCTAGCCTTTTGATGTTGGTGACGGGTAGGGTCGGTTTCCAGCGAAGAGAACCCATCTGCAGGTGTAACGCTGCTTCGCCGTAGACTTGTAATTTGCTTCCGTCAACCATCGTAGCTGTGAAGTTTGAAGGCGTGTACTTCTCATTGATGCGTTCGAGGGTTGTTTTGTCGCATACTGAATGGGATGCTCCGCTGTCCACGAGTGCTTTGAGGCGTCGTCCATTGCATATCACCTCGAGTAAAAGTGGTTGGCGTTGCTCGTTGTACCCGTTGATCGTCTCGTTGATTGGATCATAGGGCATTTCCCATAGCTCTGTGTTTTCTCCTGGGGTGGCAGATGGCCGGTCCTGCCGTTCCCTATTGCCATGATTTTTTGTTGTCGTCGACGACGTGGTTCTCGAGCTCGTAGTAGAATTCATAGATGGGGTAGATATCGTAGATGTTTCAGATGTTGCAGATGCATCTGTAGAGGAGGTTTGAGGTCGTCGCAGCTTCATGTTGACCTCCAGCTCCCTCTTGAGCTGCTTCAGCGCCACCGACTTCTTCCGTGGGGACCGGTTGGTCGACATGGGCTGGTTTTTCAGAGAGAGGACGATGTCGTCGTTGGAAGTTCGATCTTCCATGCTCCGTTGTTGGTTCCCCATGCGCAGCTGCTGTAGTTGTCGTACCGGTACATTCTTTTTCTTCTGGAGCCTCTCTCGTGATTTCACAAAGGCTGTAGACCCAAGGGAATTTTTTCCAAGTAAAGCATCCTTGTATGATATTTTGAAGGGGTGCTTACTTTTTACAATGCCTTTTTGGAGTTGTCCGGGTCCAGCAGGGTCTTGTGTCGCGGAGATTTTATTTCCCTCAGCGATTTTCCCTGGTAGAGTCCGTTCGTGGTTTGAAAAATTCACTCCACGATCCTCCAATATTCGCATTAAATCTGCTCCACTGCTGCGGTCCCTAGGCGCTGAACGTGCAGTTTTCATTTCGTCACAATCGATGAGTCGATGTCCGGGCTTGCCGCAGAAAGAACACTTAGATTTGTTCTTCTTTGGTCTTGCCTTCGCTTCGATTCGATCGAGTTCCATCGGGTCGGCATACGTGGGGTTAGCCAAGCGTCCTCCATGTCGTATAGCTCGTCCATGAAGTCGTCGTGTTCCGATCGTGGTTACGTCGAAACGTTCTGCTGCCGAAACGGCGTCGTTATAGCTGCTCCAATTTGCGGCCGCAACATGTTGTCATGTTTCTTTTTTCAGCCCCGCGATGAATGCTCTATTTTTTTCGCCTTCCGTGACGTCGGGGATGCGGTTGAACAACTCTTCCATTTGTTGCGTGTAGTTCGCGACGCTCCCGATTTGTCGATGACGATGTATTTTGTCGCGGGCGATAAACGCTGCATTAATCGGTTCAAAACGTTGTAGTAATCCTTCACGGAACTGCTGCCACGTCGCTTCACCTTGGTTTAATAAACCGCTTCTGCTTATCCATTCAATTGCTGGTTCGCGCAGTAGTGTTGCTGCAAATTTAATTCTGTTTCTGTCGAGTGCTGGTGCTGTCCATCCAATGGCGGCAAAATAAATTTCGATCGCCAAAAGCCAGCGTCTAGCGTCGTTTTCCCCATCGAAGGTGTTGGGGGCTCGAATTTCTTGGGCCTTGGGAAAATTTCGCGACTGCTGCGAAGTCACGATTGATTCTGCTTCTGTCGCAATTTTCGCCATGACGCGCGCTTTCACCCGAAGTCGTTCGATCCGTCGCGCGTCGGTCTCGCTACTTCTGCACCGCAAGATATAGGTCCCGACAATTCGCAATTGTCGTCCCTGTATCGCAAACGTTTTCGCCAACAATCGAACTCACGATCCTGTTAAAAAAACGCGCGAGGGGGTTATTCAAAAAACGCGGAATCTGGTGCTTACCAGCGTCGGCGCCGAATTCGTCGCCCTCGGCGGTTTTTCGAAGCAGGAATTTCTTGAGCGCGCTGCTTAGCTGAAACTCCGCGAGTGAAAACGGCTCTGATTACCAAGTGTCACAGGATCGAATTTCCACTCGAGAATGTTCCACTAAAGATGAGTACAAGGCGTATTTATACTCAGAAATACATAGAAACAACAGATAATCCGAACCTTCGGGAACACGCTCTTCTAGAATAGATAATCACAAGTGCGCATAAGCACGCAAGCCCATTGGCACTTCGGATTATGGCGAGATTACGCCTTGTACACCACTGTCGGTGCTGTCGGTGCCGTATAATGTAAATGTCGGTGCCGAAAATACCAAATAAGTGAAATAATCGGAAAGCTATAGAAAATAGAATAGTAGTCCGATTGAGGTGAAATAAAGTGCAAATGAAAGAGGAAAATAAGGAAAATAAGATGGAGTAAAAATATGGAAATGAGAAATATGTCGAACGTCGGCGTACTCTCACATCTGTTGAGCAGTCTCCCTGGAGCGGCTGTCTCCGTAGTCGCTCCGCTGGTACCTCGCCGCTGCACTCTCGACGTCGACTCCCTCTCTCTCCACAGCAGCTGCGTGAGTGGTACGTTGGCTGTCAGGGTCGCACTGATGGAGCTAGGAGCCCTGCTGCGGGAGGCGCTGGAGCTGGTGACTCTGCTACTGGAGTTGTTGCTGCTGGAGGTTCTGGAGCTGCTGAGGGTGCTGGAGCTAGAGGTTGTAGAGCTGCTGAGGGTGCTGGCACTGGAGGTTCTGGAGCTGCTGCGGGTGCTGGCACTGAGGGTTCTGAGTCTGCTGTTGCACGGTCTCCTTGGAGTCGCTGCCTTCGTCCGTGTGTGCCTCTCACCTCACAGCAGCTGCACGACTGGTACGGTCGCCGTCAGGGTCGCGCTTCTGGAGCTCGGGGCTCTGCCGCTGGAGGTACTTCTGCTGACGTCACTGGAGCTGGGAGTGGTGCTGGTCCCGGAGGTGCTCGTACTGGAGGTACTGGAGCTGCTGGGGCTGGAGGTGCTGAGCTTGGGGGTGCTGCTGCTGGTGGAGCTGGTCCTGGAGGAGCTGGAGCTGAGGGTTCTGGAGCTGCTGGAGGTACTGGGACTGCTGGGGGTCTTGGAGCTGCTGGTGCTGGTAGCACTGCACAGCCGCGCCTGTTCTTTGCTCCACCGTCTCCGTCGTCTCAGCCACCGTCTGAATCTGTGCTTCGCCAGGTTCTTAGTCTCCCTTCGTCTACTGGTCTTCCGTTACAGCCTGGCTCACCGCTGCCTGCTCCTTCTCCTTACACTGAGCAGAGAGGGGTCTTACTGAGCGTCGTGAGCCTGCGTCGCGTCCTGTCTCGCCTGTCCGTTCTGGTCGTTCCGGTCGTCGTGTTCCTTGTTCGTGTCAGCCGGCTGTCCCCGGCACCCACCTTGTAGTCCGTCGTCCTTCCTCTCCTCCGCAGAGTGTTCCCCTGCCGTCCCCTCCTGCGTCTTCTCTGCCTACCGTTCCTGAGCCTGAGTCTGACCGCGCTCGTGCTGCTCACCCTACTGTCACGCGTCTGCTAGCCACAGCTGTCACAGACCCGTCGTTTGAGTCTGCTGCTGCGTCTGCCTTAGTCGCTGAGCTTGTTGACTTTGCTGCTGCCTGTCGTCTAGACTACGCCGCTAGTCTTGTTGCTGAGTCTGCGTCTGTCTGTCCTCCGTCCGTCGGGGGTGAGTGTGCTCTTGGCACGGACGTCCTTGAGGACAGGCAGGAGGACCTTGAGTGTCTTGCAGCCGCTGCGCCTCATCTCGTGTCCATGCTGCTTGTCCCTGAGGGAGACCCGGATGCTCCAGACATCCTGACCCCGCGCTCTTACGCAGAGTCGATTACGGGTCCTTACTCCTCTCAGTGGCAGACAACCATGGACGCAGAGATGGCATCCTGGAAGTCCACAGGCACGTACGTCGACGAGGTTCCCCCTCCTGGGGCGAACATCGTCAGTGGCATGTGGATTTTCAGGGTGAAGCGACCGCCAGGTTCTCCGCCTGTCTTCAAGGCTCGTTACGTTGCTCGAGGTTTCAGTCAGCGAGAGGGAGTTGACTTCTTCCAGACCTTCTCCCCCACCCCGAAGATGACCACTCTTCGGGTGCTGCTGCACGTTGCCGCTCAGCGTGACTACGAGCTTCACTCTCTTGAATTCAGCACAGATTTCTTGCACGGCAGCCTGCACGAGGAGATCTAGCTACGCCGCCCGCCTGGCTTCACTGGGTCGTTCCCTCCTGGTACCCAGTGGAGCCTCCGGCGGCCGGTCTACGGTCTTTGCCAGGCGCCACGTGAGTGGCACGACACACTGAGGACGACACTTGCGGCTCTTGGGTTTGCTCCATCGACTGCTGACCCGTCGCTGTTTCTGCGCACCGCCACTTCGCTGCCGCCGTTCTACATCCTCGTGTACGTCGACGACTTGGTCTTTGCCACTGCTGACACTGAGGCTCTCGCCTTGGTGAAGTCGGAGCTGCAGAAGAGACACATGTGCACAGACCTGGGTGAACTGCGCAGCTACCTTGGCTTGCAGATCACCCGGGACAGAGCACGCTGCACCATCACACTGACTCAGTCACACATGGTGCAGCAGGTCCTTCAGCGCTTCGGCTTCACCTGGTCCTCAGCACAGGCCACTCCTCTGGCTACAGGTCATTCGCTCTCAGCTCCACCTTCGGACGAGTCCGTAGAGCCGAGTGGTCCTTACCCAGAGCTAGTGGGCTGCCTCATGTACCTGATGACGTGCACACGACCTGACCTTGCGTACCCTCTTGGCCTTCTGGCTCGCTACGTGGCTCCTGGTCGGCACCGAAAGGTGCACATGGATGCTGCTAAGAGGGTACTGCGCTACTTGTGCAGTACATCGGGCATGGGGCTCGTGCTTGGAGGACGGGGCGACGTTGTCCTCACTGGTCACTCGGACGCTTCTTGGGTTGAGGACCAGGCTACGCAGCGGTCGTCACAGGGTTACACCTTCAGCCTTGGTTCTGGTTCAGTTTCTTGGCGTTCTACACACTCGTCTTCAGTTCTCAGCTCCAGTTGTGAGGCTGAGATCTACGCCACAGCCATGGCTGCACAGGAGTTACGCTGGCTCACCTACCTGCTGACCGACTTGGGAGAGCGGCCTCGTTCTCCTCCAGTGCTGTACGTCGACAACAAGGCCGCCATTGCCTTGTGTCAGGAGCACAGACTGGAGCATAGAACGAAGCACATCGCTCTGCGTTACTTCTTGGGTTGAGAGTTGCAGCAGCGTGGTCAGCTTCGTCTTGCACACGTGGCCACTCGGGCCAACACTGCTGATATATTCACCAAGGCGCTTCCACCTGGTGATCATCAGCGTTTCTGCACTTTGTTAGGCCTTGTTCCCACGCTTCCTCACTTGCTGTAGGCTTTGTTTGTACTGTGATCTATATGTATACCTGCATGCTTGTTCTTGTAGGTAGATATCACTGTGCTGTTGTTGTTACACATATATCTCTGCATGTGAACTGGCCTTGTGGCCTTTTGCTTGTGCTCAGACTGCGTGGTGACGTTGTGATCCACCCTGAGCTTGTTTTGCACTTGCTGTCTGGCCTTGTGACCCTCTGTTCTCCCCCACTTTGCCTATGGGGGTGTGTCAAACATATGTTTATATGTTATAGTTTAGGTAGGCTTTAGTGGGGTACTCACTGTGGGGTACAACCCTTTAGGTTTTCATTTTGTACCAACTCTCTCGATACTCCATCACACCTTTTTCCTTTACTTATGACATGGTATCAGAGCGAAGGTCTCGGGTTCGAATCCCAGTGTGTGCATTTCGGGCATCCCAGTGCGGGGGGGTGTCAGAGGTCCACTGGTGATCCCCGATTGATCCTAGGGAAGGGTTACAGTCATGTTGGCCTGGGGGGTTATGGGCGCACTGACCCGCTACTTAACAAGCCCTTTTATCCCAATGGTCTAGCGGTTGGGATTCTGACAAGGCACTGACCCTTGTGAAGTCGGAGCTGCAGAAGAGACACACCTACACTGACCTGGGTGAACTGCGCAGCTATCTTGGCTTGCAGATCACCCGAGACAGAGCTTGGCACACCATCACACTGACTTAGTCACACATGGTGCACCAGGTCCTTCAGCGCTTCGACTTCCATTTCTCCTCGCCACAGCCCAATCCTCTCTCTACCAGCCACTCGCTCTCAGCTCCACCTTAGGACGAGTCCGTAGAGAAGAGTGGTCTGTACCCAGAGCTTGTGGGTTGCCTCATGTACCTGATGACGTGCACTCGACCTGACCTCGCGTACCCTCTTAGCCTCCTGGCTCGCTACGTGGCTCCCGGTAGGCACCGAAAGGTGCATTGGGATGCTACGAAGAGGGTACTGCGTTACTTGTGCAGTACGACAGGCATGGGGCTCGTGCTTGGAGGACGGGGTCCAGTTGTCCTCACTGGTCACACAGACGCTTCTTGGGTTGACGACTTGGCTACGCAGCGGTCGTCACAGGGTTACACCTTCAGCCTCGGTTCCGGCTCTGTTTCCTGGCGATCTACCTGCTTGTCTTCAGTTCTCAGCTCCAGTTGTGAGGCTGAGATCTACGCCGGGGCCATGGCTGCACAGGAGCTACGCTGGCTCACCTACCTGCTGACTGACTTGGGAGAGCAGCCTTGTTCGCCTCCAGTTCTGTACGTCGACAACAAGGCCATGATTGCCTTGTGTCAGGAGCACAGACTGGAGCACAGAACAAAGCACATTGCTCTGCGATACTTCCTTGCTCGAGAGTTGCAGCAGCGTGGCCAGCTTCGTCTTGCGTACGTGGCCACTCGGGCCAACACTGGTGATATATTCACAAAGGCACTTCCGCCTGGTGATCATCAGCGCTTCTCTACTGTGTTAGGCCTTGTGCCTACTTTGCCTCACTTACTCACTTCTTGACTCTGTTTGTACTGTGATATATATATACCCGCATGTTTACACTTGCTAGGGTATGATCACTGTATTGTTTGTTCTTTTTTATTTAACTCTGCATGTGAACTGGCCTTGTGGCCCTTTGCTTGTGCTCGGACTATGTGGTGACTTTGTGATCCACCCTGAGCTTGCTTTGGTTTTCTTGACTGGTCTTGTGACCCCCTTGTTCTCCCCCACTTTGCCTATGGGGGTGTGTCAGAATATTATAGTGCTTACATTTGTGTAGGCTATAGTGGGGTAGGTAGCCCATAAGAGGTACAACCCAATTAGGGTTAGTACTTGTACCCAACTCTTTCATAGTTCATTCATTCTCAATCGTTCTTCTGACATCACGTACTCGGTGGCTCAGTATTTTTTCGGGCGTGCTGATTGGTTCTGTCGGCGGTCGTGTCATGCTGGCGGGGCGGTTGCGAGGCAGTTGGCTGGTGGATGGCACGTATGGGCGAAGCAGGCTGACGTGGAATGACGAGCTGACGTACCAGTCAGCAGGGAGGAGGAGGTGGGCGGTGACGGGTGTGATCATGTGGCTGATGTGAAATGGCCCACAATATTGAGGGCGGAGTTTTGGGGTGATGGGCAGGTGGAGGTTTTGAGTATCGAGTAGTACGAGGTCGTCGGGCTGGTAAGTGACGGGTCGGCGGTGGCGGTCGGCGTTACGTTTAGCGATGATGTTCCATTTTTTTATTGCGTCTGCTGCTCGGGTACGTGCTGCTTGTAAATTTTATGCGAACTGTTGCGCGCGTGGCACTGGGTTGTCGGGATTCGGAGTCATGTGTACTGTGGGGTCTTGTCCATAGTTCAGGTAAAATGGTGACTATTGGGTCGTGGCGGATGGCGAGTTGTTGTACGCGAACTCGATGAGTGGCAGTTGCTGTTCCCAGGTGGGCGGGTCGTCGCACGTGGCTCGGATGAGTTGCTCCATGGTCTGGTTTGTCCATTCTGTCTATCCGTCGGTCTCGGGGTGGTATGAAGAACTGAAATATAGTCGCATGCAGAACTGTTGCCACAGGTTCTGCCAGAAATTGCTGGTGAACTTCGTATCACGGTCGCTGATGATCGATGCTGGTATCCTGTGTAGTCGAACGACGGTGGAGATGAAGAGGCGGGCTGTTTCTTCGGCTGTGATTGATTTTTTGCAGGCTACGAAATGTGCCATTTTTGTCAGCCGATCGACGACGACCAGGATCGCGTCGTTCCCACTTGCTCCAGCTGGTAACCCCGTGACGAAGTCCATCGTCACCTGCTGCCAAGCACGCTCTGGGGGTGGTATCGGCTGAAACTGCCCTGCTGGTCGTTTCCGTGATGACTTCATGAGTTGGCAGGTGGGACACATGCCACATATCATTGCACGTCGGTCAGCATTTCGGGCCAGTAGTAGTACCGCTGCAGCTGCTGCCGTGTTTTCTCTACTCCGAAATGTCCTGAGGTAACCCCGTCGTGTGCCTCCTATAGTAATAGCTCCCTTAGTAAAGTGTAGCCTGGTACCCAGATGCGGTCGGTGCCAGATTTTACGTAATAACCTACTTTGCTGTTGCGAACTGCTGCGAATTTCCACCTGTGAAGAACTGGTCGGTTTGATAGCCATGGGTAAATAGTCCTGTTAGTAGCGGGCTGGTCTGGGCGAGTAGTATGGTGTGGATTTGGGCAGTGGAGCGGGTCAGTGTGTCGGCAATGTTCGATGCTCCTTTTTTGTAGGTGACCGTGTAGTGGAAATTTGACTCGAGGAAATCGAGCCAGCGGATCTTTCGTGGGTTGAGGTGGGGTTGTGCGCGTAGGTACTGTAGTCATTTGTGGTCTGTCCGTACTGTCACGTCTGCGCCGGTCAAGTAACATCGCCACACTTTGAACGCATGCACGATCGCGAGCATTTTGCGGTCGTGTATTGGGTAATTCTTCTTGGGCGGATGCGGTTCTCATGACTCGTATGCGATGGGTTGTAAGCCGTTGCCGAAATCCAGTAGCAGTACGGCTCCAATGGCGATGTCGCTTGCATCTGTAACCACTTTGAATGGGCGGTGTGGGTCGGCAATGCGCAGTACGGGCGGTGAACAGATAACATTTTTAAGGGCAGAGAAGGCAGCATGCTCTTTCTCCCCCCACGTATAAGTGACCCCCTTCCACAGTAAATCTGTCAGCGGGGCAGTTAAGCGTGTCATGTCGGGGACGAACCGACGCACATAATTGACGAACCCTAAAAAACTCTGCAGCTCCGTGATGTTCGTCGGGGGGTGCCACGCTTTCACCGTGTCCAACTTCTTGGGGTCGATCTCAACTCCAGCCTCCGAAATAATGTGCCCCAAAAATTCTAACCTATCCTGGAAGAACTCGCACTTGGAACCCTTGGTCAGTAGTCTGTGCTCGTCTAAAACTTTAAACACTGCTTCCAGATCTGCTATGTGCTGCTGCTTATCACGACTGTAGACTAGGATGTCATCGAGGTAAATTATCACGCATTTATCTAAGAGCGGCCTAAACGCCTCGTTCATGGTCATTTGAAATGTCGTCGGTGCGTTGGTCAGCCCGAATGGCATCACGGTGTACTCGAATGACCCGTACCTAGTTCTAAATGTCGTCTTGGTGCAGTCCGATGGTTCGACCCGAATCTGGTGGTAACCCCCCGGTAAATATATTTTCAAAAAGACCTGTGCTGTTCGCATTTGATCTATCAGTTTGTCGGCGCGGGGAATAGGGTATCGCGACTTGACTGTTACCCTGTTCAGTGCTCTGTAATCCATACACATACGAAACCCTCCGTCCTTTTTCGGTGTGAATAGTATCGATGCGGCAAACGGCGATGAACTCGGTCGGATGATTTTTTTCTCTAATAGGTAATTTAGCTGCTTCCTCAGTTCATCGAGCTCGGGCTGTGTCAGTCAAAACTGTCGCTGTACAGTTGGTTGTGCCCCCGGTTCTAATTCTATTCGGTGATCATGCGCCCGCTGAGGTGGCAGTCCCTCTGGTAAATCGTCTAGAAAAATTCCCGGGTATCGTTTCAACAGTTCCTGTAGTTCGGGCAGTACCGCTGCCAGCAGTTTCTGAAAATCACTCGGCTGCTCTGCTTCCCCTACCAATGCGATATCCACCGCGTACACGTCGGCTCCAGCGGCGACAACCCATTTCATTGTGATGGTGTTGACGTGGACCGTTGAAGATTCGGGCGACTGCCAGCGAGGTAGCTCGGCCTAGTTACCGCTACTTCGCACAGTGCAGCTACCCGTCGTCCAGTCGATTCGCGGATTGTAGCGTCGCAGCCAATCACGTCCCAGTAAAGTGTCGTCACGAGCATTTCCTGTGTAAACCCGAAATTTCTCCCGCAACGGACTTTTACTCTCTCCACCTTTTCCCGTATGGCCAGCGGCGTGCCATCGACTAAGCGTGCACCTATCTCCGGTAAACACCTGTCAGAACATTATATAGCTTATGCTGTTGTGTAGGCTATAGTGGGGTATCCCATAGGGGGTACAACCCAATTAGGGTTTCTTATTTGTACTCACTTCATTTCATAGTTCATTCATTCTCGTTCTCATTCTCACATGGAATCAGAGCAGGTCCCCTCCTAGGGACTGTTCCTTGGGCCCACCGAAGCGCGCCTCGAGTCGCGCCTGCCTTTTTTTTTAGCGGCCCGTCGAGTCGCACCTAGCGGCCCGTCGCGCCGCCCTTACGGTCGCGTCGAGCCGCCCTAGCGGCTGCGGCGCGCCGCCCTTTTCCCGGCCCGTCGCCGCCCTTACCCGCGGCTTTGCGCCGCTCTCACCGGCGGCTTCGCGCCGCCCCTACCTGCGGCTTCGCGCCGCCCAGGCCCGTCGCCGCCCTTCCCGTGGCTTCGCGCCGCCCCGGCCCGTCGCCGCCCTTACCTGCGGCTTCGCGCCGCCTACGGCCCGTCGCCGCCCTTTTCTGCGGCCCCGCCGCCTCTCTCGTTGCGGCCCCGCCGCCCGTCTTCGCGGCCCCGCCGCCATCTCTCGCTGCGGCCCCGCCGCCACTCACTGCGGCCCCGCCGCCCGTCTTCGCGGCCCCGCCGCCCTGCTCACGCGGCCCCGCCGCCCTGCTCACGCGGCCCCGCCGCCCACTGCTAAGCGGCCCCGCCGCCCCACTACAGCGGCCCCGCCGCCCTCACGTCGCGGCCCGCCCGCCACCCTACCTGCGGCCCGCCCGCCGCCCTACCTGCGGCCCGCCCGCCGCCCTACCTGCGGCCCGCCCGCCGCCCTACCTGCGGCCCTACCGCCGCCCTACCTGCGGGAGCCGCCTAGCAGCAGAACCGCCGGGAGCCGAGCCGCCCTGCCGCCGAGCCGCCCGGGAGCCGAGCCGCCCTGCCGCCGAGCCGCCCGGGAGCCGAGCCGCCCTGCCGCCGAGCCGCCCGGGAGCCGAGCCGCACTGCCGCCGAGCCGCCCAACAGCCGAGCCGCCCAGCAGCCGAGCCGCCCTGCCGCCGAGCCGCTGAGCAGCCGAGCCGCCCTACTGCCGACCCGCCCGACCTGCCCTGTCCGGTGAGCACAGCCCCACTGTCACTGCGTGCCCTTCCCCTACTGCTTGCACTGCTCGTCTGTCGTCGTCATGGCTACCCCTAGTGTCCTCGCTTTTGATGCTGAGGGTCGAGCCATTGACTTTGAGGTCTGGGTCGACGACCTGCAGCTGTTCTTACAGTGCGATAGGGCGGACGGTCTTTCCCTCTTTGACCTCACCTCTGGCGCCTCTCCTGCCCCTGCTACTGATGCTGACCCCACTGTTCGCTCTCAGTGGGCCACCCGCGATGCTGCTGCACGTCTTGCTGTGCGTCGCCACCTGCCTACCACTGAGCGCGCGCACTTTAGTCAGTACAAGAGTGCTCAGACCTTGTACGACGCTGTAGTTGCGCGCTACTCTTCCCCTGCCACTGCTGCCCTGAGCCGCCTCATGCTACCGTACCTCTTTCCTGACCTTACTGCCTTTCCCACTGTCGCTGACCTCATTACGCACCTCCGCACCAGTGACACTCGCTACCGCGCCGCCCTTCCTGCTGAGTTCTGCGCCAAGAACCCCCCCCCCATGTACATCACTCTCTATTACATAGTCACACGCCTCCCTGACTCCCTTCGCGTAGTCAGGGACCACTACCTCTCGGTCTGTCCCACCACTCTCACTGTCGACCTCCTCGAGAAGTCCCTCCTGGCGGCGGAGAAGAGCATCGTCGCTGTAGGAGCCTCTCGTGGTGACCCTCGCACCCCCATCTTTGAGGGGTGTTCTCCTTCCCCCCTGCTGCCCTCTGTTGCCTCTGCTGCTGCTGCCGACCTGCTTGGTCTTGAGTCGGTCTGCGCGGCGTCTGCCCCTAGCGGGAGACGCCGCCCTGGCAGGGGCAAGGGGGGCAAGGGCGCGGGTGGAACTGGCGGGGGCGGTGGAGGAGGCGGTGGAGGCGGAGGAGGGAGTGGGGGTGGCGGTGGGAGTGGTGGCTGGGGCGGTGGTGGCGGTGGCAGCAGCGGAGGAGGAGGCGGTGGTGGCGGCAGCGGTGGGAGCGGAGGCAGCGGTGGTGGTGGAGGTGGAGGCAGCGGTGGCGGAGGGGGTGGAGCTGGTCGGGGTGGTGCCCCGCAGCGTAGCGGCCCTGGTGGTGGCCAGCGTCAGCAGCAGCAGCAGCAGCAGCAGCAGCAGCAGCAGCAGCAGCGTTCGCGGGACATCCCCCCGCCCCAGCAGCTCCGTGAGTGGTACACGCAGCGTCAGCGGGGTGGGGGTTTTGGTCCGTGCACCTACGTCCTTCGTTCCGGTGACCGAGCGGGTGAGCAGTGTGGGGGTGCGCACCCCACTCAGCGCTGCTTTGCCCGCCTGACGGACGCTTGGCGTCAGCAGTTCCCCGAGGCCAGTGAGATTCCCCGTTGGGGAGAGCTGTCTAGGGCTGGCGTAGCTGTCTTTGATCTTGACTTTGATGCTATCCTTGCTGCCATGTATGCTGTGACTATTAGTGAGGAGGGTGACTGTTACCAGTGTTTCCCGCCCGACCCGGGCATTGGTACTGCTGCGCCAGGTACTTCTGCGGCTGCTGCTCTAGGTGCCAGTGCGTCTGCACTCTCAGGTACTGGTGAGGCTGCGCTCTCAGGTACTGCGTCGGCTTCGGCCTCCCTCACCTTCACACTTGACTCAGGGGCTTCTCGCTCCTTCTTTCGAGACCGCACCACACTCACGCCGCTTGGCCGGCCGGTTGCAGTCTCCCTGGCTGACCCCTCTGGGGGTCCTGTCCTCTCTCACTTCTCCACTGTCCTCCCGTGTCCGGCTGCCCCCTCGGGCACCTTGTCTGGTCTGTACCTCCCCTCGTTCTCGACGAACTTGGTGAGTGGTGCTGACCTGCAGGATGCGGGGGTTCACCAGTTTACTCCTGCGAGTCAGCGGGTGACCCACTGCTCGGATGCCCGCACAGGCCGACACCTGGCCACGTTCTCGCGTCGGCCAGGGTCGAGTCTCTACACACTTACCACTGCGTCTCCTCCTGTCCCTGCGTCTGGCCAGGTAGCTGCGTCGGGTCAGGTGTTTGCTGCTGCGTCCAGGTCTGGTCCTGAGTCTGCCCCCTGCTCGTGTCGCCGCCTGTCTCACGAGACTCTCCTGTGGCACCACCGTCTTGGCCACCCCTCCTTGCTTCGTCTTCGGGGCATGGCTTCCCGTGTCCTTGTCTCTGGTCTTCCCCGGTCTCTCCCTCCCCTTCCTTCGGGACCCGGACCTTCTTGTGTCCCCTGTGTCGAGGGGCGGCTCCGGGCTGCCCCTCACTCCTCCCAGTTTCCCCCGACAGTGGCTCCTCTGCAGACGCTTCACATGGACGTGTGGGGCCCCGCCCGCGTCCGTGGGCAGGGTCACGAGCGCTACTTCCTGCTGGTGGTTGACGACTACTCGCGTTACACCACAGTCTTCCCCTTGCGCAGCAAGGGTGATGTCACTGAGGTGTTGATCGACTGGATCCGCGCAGCTCGTCTCCAGCTCAGGAGGAGCTTCGGCTCGGACTTTCCTGTTCTGCGTCTGCACTCTGACCGAGGTGGAGAGTTCTCCTCTGGCCTTCTGCGAGCCTACTGTCGTGCACGAGGCATCCGCCAGACCTTTACGCTTCCGGACTCTCCACAGCAAAATGGGATTGCTGAGCGCCGCATTGGCATGGTCATGGACGTCGCTCGTACGTCCATGATGCATGCGGCTGCCCCCCATTTTCTGTGGCCGTTTGCGGTTCGGTACGCGGCGCATCAGATCAACCTTCACCCCAGGGTCTCCCGGCCGGAGACCTCCCCAGCTCTGCTGTGGACGGGGAAGGTCGGCGATGCGTCTGCGTTCCGTGTCTGGGGATCTCGGGCGTTTGTCCGCGACTTGTCTGCGGACAAGCTGTCCCCTCGTGCTGCTCCCTGTGTCTTCCTCGGCTTCCCCCCTGACGCTCCAGGGTGGCAGTTCTACCACCCCTCCTCTCGTCGTGTTCTGTCCTCCCAGGACGTCACGTTCGACGAGTCAGTCCCCTTCTACCGCCTCTTCCCCTACCGCACTCCTTCCCTCCCCCCGCCACCGCACTTCCTTGTGCCAGGTCCCCCCCCGGTAGACCCCCTTCCCCCTCAGGGTCCTGCCCCTTCAGGTGTGTCCCAGGTAGACGCAGTCGAGCCGGTCGAGGTTGCTGGTGACTCTGGTCCTGCTGCGGGTGCTGAGCCTGGGGGTGCTGAGTCTGGGGGTGCTGAGCCTAGGGGTACTGCGACTGGGGGTGCTGAGCCTGGGGGTGCGGAGTCTGGGAGTGCTGAGCCTGGGGGTGCTGCGACTGGGGGTGCTGAGCCTGGGGGTGCGGAGTCTGGGGGTGCTGAGCCGTGGGGTACTGCTACTGGGGGTGCTGAGCCAGGGGGTGCTGCGTCTGGAGGTGCTGAGCCTGGAGCTGCGGAGCCTGCGGCCACTGGACCTCCCCTTGCTGCGTCTGGCGGTGCGGGACCTGGCGGTTCTCCGGGTGCTTCGCCTCGGCGGGAGCCCCTCTCTCCACAGGAGCTGCGCGAGTGGTTTGCCCGGCGCTGGAGGCGTGCTGCTGGAGCTGGAGGTTCTTCGGCTGCTGAGGGTGCTGGTGCCGCGGGTCCCGGAGGTGCTGGAGCTGGAGCTGCTGAGGGCGTTGGCGCTGAGGCTACTGCTGTCGGTCCTGGAGGCGGTCCTGCTGGGGGTGCTACTGGTGCTGCTGGAGGTCCTGGAGCTGGAGGTGCTGCTGGCGCTGGTGCTCCCGCTGGGGGTACTGGTGCTGTCCCTGCTGTGTCTGGAGTCGCCGCGCGGCCTAGACCGTACTTCGTTCCGCTCCTTCAGCAGGTTCTTGGTCTCCCGCCTTCTACTGGTCCTCCTCCTCCCTTAGAGTGTCCACAGCCTGTCCTGTCACAGTTACAGTTACAGCCGGCCTCCCCACTGCCCGCTCCTTCTCCCTACACTGGTCCTACTGGAGGTCTTGCTGAGCGTCGTGAGCCTGCGTCTCGCCCTGCGTCGCCTGTCCGTGCTGCTCGCACTAGTGGTCGTGGTTCGCGTCAGCGTCCTCCTCCTGTCCCTGGCACGCACCGGATGTCTCTGCGTCCGTCCACTGCTCCTCTGCGTGCCCCTTTGCCTTCTCCTCCTGAGTCCTCTCTTCCTGCTCTTCCTGACCCGGAGTCGGACTCTCTTCGTGCTGCCAGTCCTGCTGTCACACGTCTCCTTGCTACTGTCGTCACTGACCCCTCTTTTGAGTCCACTGCTGCGTCTGCACTTGTTGCTGAGCTCGTCGACTTTGCTGCTCGCTGTCGTCTAGACTACGCTGCCGGTCTTGTTGCTGAGTCTGCGTCTGTCTGTCCTCCGTCCGTCGGGGGTGAGTGTGCTCTTGGCACGGACGTCCTTGAGGACAGGCAGGAGGAGTTCCGGTGTCTGGCTGCTGCTTCACCTCATCTCGCGTCCGTACTACTTGCCCCTGAGGGTGACCCGGATGCACTAGACATCCCGACTCCGCGCTCTTACGCGGAGGCCGTAGAGGGTCCCTACTCCTCTCAGTGGCAGGTAGCTATGGATGCAGAGATGGCGTCCTGGAAGTCCACAGGCACCTACGTTGACGCGGTTCCCCCTCCTGGGGCGAACATCGTCAGTGGCATGTGGATCTTCAGGGTGAAGCGGCCGCCGGGCTCTCCACCTGTCTTCAAGGCGCGGTACGTCGCTCGTGGCTTCAGTCAGCGGCAGGGAGTTGACTACTTTCAGACCTTCTCTCCCACCCCGAAGATGACCACTCTTCGGGTTCTGCTGCACATAGCCGCTCAGCGCGACTACGAGCTCCACTCTCTTGACTTCAGCACTGCTTTCTTGCAGGGTAGCCTGCACGAGGAGATCTGGCTGCGCCGTCCACCTGGCTTCACTGGGACTTTCCCTACTGGCACCCAGTGGAGCCTCCGACGGCCAGTCTACGGTCTCCGCCAGGCACCGCGTGAGTGGCACGACACACTGAGGACTACGCTTGCGGCTCTTGGGTTTGCTCCCTCTACTGCTGACCCGTCGTTGTTTCTGCGCACCGACACTTCTTTGCCGCCGTTCTACGTCCTTGTGTACGTCGACGACTTGGTCTTTGCCACAGCTGACACTGCTGGACTAGCCTACGTGAAGTCCGAGCTGCAGAAGAGACACACGTGCACAGACCTGGGTGAACTGCGCAGCTACCTTGGCTTGCAGATCACTCGGGACAGAGCACGCCGCACCATTACCTTGACTCAGTCACACATGGTGCAGCAGGTCCTTCAGCGCTTCGGCTTCACGTACTCCTCGCCTCAGGCCACTCCTCTGTCTACTCGCCACTCGCTCTCAGCTCTGCCTTCGGATGAGTCCGTAGAGTCGAGTGGCCCGTACCCAGAGCTTGTTGGCTGCCTCATGTACCTGATGACCTGCACACGACCTGACCTTGCATACCCTCTTAGCATTCTTGCACGCTATGTTGCTCCTGGGAGACACCGACCAGAGCACATGGCTGCAGCTAAGAGGGTGTTGCGCTACTTGTGCAGTACGTCGGGCATGGGGCTAGTGCTTGGAGGGCGGAGTCCAGTGGTCCTCACTGGGCACGCGGACGCTTCTTGGGCAGACGACCAGGCTACACAGCGGTCGTCGCAGGGTTACACCTTCAGTCTTGGTTCCGGCTCTGTCTCGTGGCGGGCTACTCGCTCGTCCTCTGTTCTCAGCTCCAGTTGTGAGGCTGAGATCTACGCCGGGGCCATGGCTGCACAGGAGCTTCGCTGGCTCACCTACCTGCTGACTGACCTTGGAGAGCCGCCTCGTTCTCCTCCAGTGCTGTACGTAGACAACAAGGCCATGCTGGCCTTGTGTCGAGAGCAGCGCTTGGAGCACAGAACGAAGCACATTGCTCTCCGTTACTTTCTTGCTCGTGAGCTGCAGCAGCGTGGTCAGTTGCGACTTGCTTACGTGGCCTCTGAGGCCAACACTGCTGATGTGTTCACCAAGGCACTTGCACCTTGTGACCATCAGCGCTTCTGCACCCAGCTGGGTCTTGTACCTGTCTTGCCTCACTTGCTCTCTTCTTGACCTTGCTTGTACTGTTACATATATATACCTGCTCTTGCTTGTCTAGGTCTATATATATATGTGTACTCCTGCATGTGAACTGGCCTTGTGGCCTTGTCGTTGTGCTCGGACTGTGTGGTGACTTTGTGATCCACCCTGAGCTTGCTCTGCTTTGCTTGACTGGTCTTGTGACCCCTTGTTCTCCCCCACTTTGCCTATGGGGGTGTGTCAGAACATTATATAGCTTATGCTGTTGTGTAGGCTATAGTGGGGTATCCCATAGGGGGTACAACCCAATTAGGGTTTCCTATTTGTACTCACTTCATTTCATAGTTCATTCATTCTCGTTCTCATTCTCACAACACCGACTAAGTGTCAGTTGCAGTTTCGTGCGGTAGCGGTATTAATTAAGTTGTGACTTGCTCCTCCGTCTATAAAAATCTTCATTGCTGCTCCCAGGATTTTCCCGTGAATCAGTACCGGGCAATCTGTCGCTGTACCCTCCTTATTCATCCGAGCCCGATCGATAGTGTGAATCGGTACCGTGACTAGGTGAGGGTCGGTGAGGTTGGGCGAGCAGGTTGTCTCTGTCGGAGGTCCACTGGTGATCCCCGATTGATCCTAGGGAAGGGTTACAGGCTCGTTGTCCTAGGGGGTTATGGTCGCACTGACCCGCTACTTCACAAGCCCTTTTATCCTAATGGTCTAGTGGTTGGGATTCTGACATGGTATCAGAGCAAAGGTCTCAGGTTCGAATCCCAGTGTGTACACTTCGGGCATCCCAATTCGGGGGGGTGTCAGAGGTCCACTGGTGATCCCCGATTGATCCTAAGGAAGGGCTACAGGCTCGTTGTCCTGGGGGGTTATGGGCGCACTGACCTGCTACTTAACAAACCCTTTTATCCCAATGGTCTAGCGGTTGGGATTCTGACAGTCTCATCAGTAGTTGGCCCGATTTCTACTGACTGCTGGCGTTTCCTTGCCTCTGAGACTCCCTCCCCTGCTCTGCTCCGCGGCGCCTCATTTCCTCTGGGCATTCACTCTTGCGATGGCCCGGCCTTTTACAAGCAAAGAAGCGCCCCTTAAATGGCGCGGCAGTTGCATTCGCTGCAACGGCGTGTATAGTGGCGTGCTCGGCCGGTCCCCGAGAACGTTGTCCGTAGTAGAACCCCAGTCTCGGTCGGCGTAGGATATTGATCTTCTCGGCGAGCGCGAGGATCTCGTTGAAGTTCGAGAGCCCGCGTAGCATGATTTCGTGCGAGATATCCGGCTTCAGCCCTCCGTCGTAGCGGTCCACCCGCTCCGCTTCGTGCATGTAGCCGACTTGCTCGCATAATGCGAGAAAACCGCTCGTGTAATCTTGGACCGACCCGAGTTGTCGCCAAGTACGCAGTCTCTGACGCGCTGAAATAGAAGCCGCAATCGGCTCGAAGCACGCCCGAAGCCCTGCGCACAACGCGTCCCACGTGCTGTACTGAGCGGTTTCGCAGAAGGAACTCCATGTGATGGCTGGAACCGAGGGCCCTCCCTCTTGCGACGGCGGCTCGTAGGCGCGTGGCGACGTCGCGATGACTCGCCACCAGTCCATGGCGGGGCCCCTCAGCAACGAAACTACGTAGCGAATCTTCGTTGCGTCCGACTCGATGTAATTCGCGTCGAAGAAAACGTTCATCGTGAAAACCCACGATTGAACTGTCGGACCTCCACGTTGGCTAGGATCGAAGCAGGGCGGGCGCTACGGCTTGAGTGGCATCGGTGCCATGATGTCGTTGTTGCCACTCGTTGCGGCGAACTCCACGTGCCGGCGGCCTTCGCGAGGCCCTTGTGTGCTTGGTGCGGCCCTGTTCCTCTCCATGCCAGGCATAGATTGAGCAGCGCCATCACTGGCTGCGCCTGAGCGTTGTCCCACGCTGTCGTTCTGTATCGGTGTGCCTGATGAGATGACGATAGGCTCTTCCGATTGTGCAGGTGCATGTGTTGGTGCTGGTGCATTCACCGTCGATTGCTGGCGAGCGGAGTCGCGTTCCGCCGTGAGTGTCGCAATTTCGAGCGCCGAATCTTCGAGATGGCGCACGAGACGGTCGAGCTGCTCCTGCGTCAATGCCGTGAGGTTTATTTCGGCCATGGCGGGGGTGTCGGGCAAGCTCAGCGAGAGCCTCTATCATGGCCGTGTGTGCTTACGAGAGAGCACTTCGAGCGGCGGTGCTTGTTCGCTGAGAGACGTCTACCCCCCCAAAAAAATGATATAATGGGGAAGCGAAGGTGTGGGTGCGGTCCGAGAGGAGATCGTAGGCTATGAATACCAAGTGTTACGAGTGCAATTGAGTGAGCGAGCGAGAATTGCACTATCGAAGCAAAACAATACAATGAGCGAAGGCATGCACGAAGAATACCGTATCGCCCCGGATATAAGCGCAGGCCTATTTAAAGCGCATGCGCTTATATCTGGAGCAATGCGCTTATGGCCGATCCTCAATTATAAGCACACCCCCTGTAAAACCTTGTTTTATTATAAGCGCATCCATAATTTTTATTTAAAACCTGCTAAACACAGTAACGAGTTTCAAAATTGAAGCGATCCTAATTTCTCAATTGCTTCGTTTGACTCGCGAAGACCTCAGAAGCTGCGCGTCAGGTCAAGATTTTCTGGCATAGGGGCAAACTGACGTGTCTTTGCCCCTGTGTGTTGAAAAAAGATTGCCCCTGTGTGCGATTCTGATTCCTGGCGCTATAAAATACTGCCTCGATTGGAATGGTACGACTGAGATGTACATTTTGATGCTATAAAATTATATATATGTATCTGTCATTATATAAGCGCATGCGCTTATAAAAATGACTCAATTAGAAGCGCACCCCCCTAAAAAACTCTGCTTTATTATAAGCGCAGGTGAGCTTCTATCCGGGGTAATACGGTATATAGCGAACTAGAGTGGTAACGGTAACGCGAGAAATTGGGGTGCGCTACGGGTCTAGCGCCGAGGTTGGGATATGTTGAGGCGGAGGTCCGGAGCGCGGGTTACCAACCGAGCCGTGAGGTTGGGTCGCATCGTGAACAGTGGCGGGAGTCGTAGTCGAGGCGAGTGTCGCGAGCGGGTAATGTTTCGCTGTTTGGGTGGTGATGGCGGGAAAGGTCTTGTACGCAGTAAGCAGGGGCGCGAAGTAAGGAAAATGTTTTTTCCTTACAAAAGTCCAGATCTGTCCACGTGGATTTCCTTGAGTACATCATGGGCAGGATTTGGAGACTATTTTAACCACCGCCCTTGAGTTTTAGTAAAATGTTTCCATTAATAGCATCACTACAGATCTTGAACCACTCATAATGTGTCGGTACACTTTTACCACTTCACGCGGTGTGATTTTCTGCTATTGTGCCCACTCCATGCCATGATCTCCAAAACGTGGCCCAACAACGTTAAGAACCTTGAGATTTAGCACTCCCATTCAGTGTCTCAGGTAAGTCTTCCTTTTTATGATCATCGAAAACAATGGTCACCTGCAAGTATAAAACCACATGTTGGTGTGCATTGAGCAATGACCACCACAGAAATATATCATACCCACAACAATCAAACACACCCACACCACTTATCCACACACACACACACACACACACACACACACACACACACACACACACACACACACACACACACACACACACACAACCCATGCACACATTCACACAGAGAGTTTCAGGGATATTGGTAGTACGATCTGTTCAGTTACAAGCAGCAAGTGCACCATGTGTGCACATTGAAGGAGCACGAAGACAGGTGCAACAGATACTCCTGTACGAACGATTGGACACAAACGCCATCCACACATCACTAGGGACCCAAACTCCCCATCCATACACCCATTTACTCCACAAATGAAACCTATGGCTACCTGCACCAACCCACCTGTGAGCCATCTCTGGCAATGGTTGTTCTGCTGTCGGAATCGTGATGGTGGCGCTCTGTCAACAAAGTGTACGCTCCTTTCTGCTTAGCCTTCGCCTCCACGTACTTCTCATACGCATACCACCCCACTCCTCCTGAGTTTACTACCAGGCCTATGAGATTGGTGGGACTAACCTGCACTCAAGTAGCAGCACAATGAAAGCAGGTTAAGGCAGACAGAGCAGCAGCTGTTCAGTAGAAACGGAGAGTACTGGGGAGAGTGAGGGCAACTGACCAGCACATCCCCGAATGCAAAGAGCCCTCCGAAGCCCTGCAAAATGGACTTGGTGCGGCCTGTGGGGAAGAGGGGGGGGGACACAGAGATGGACGAATGGAACCAGGAGAGCAAACGAGCGGGAAGAGCTCTGCACAACAACGGACAGCCGTCAAATAGCAGAGAGGATTGGTTAGGCTGGGGAAGAGATAACTTGGCGGTGTGGGGGAGAAGGTAATCGGAGGAGGACCCACCAACAATGCTGGTAGTGAGGCTGTCATTAACGAGCGTGCAGAGGTAGGTGGCGAGATTGAGTATGAAAGCTGAGGTGCAGGACAGCATGAAGCACACAAGGAACACGGCATCGCGTGACTGCAGCACTCGCTGCACGGCAGGCAGCTCGCCGTTGGCAGCAACGAGCAGGAAGGCGAAGGGCAGCGACCAGCAGTTGTTGTAAAGCAGCAGCGTGAACGAGTCCAGCTGCAGCTCCTCTCCCAGCTTCCCCACTATCACCACGTATGCTGCCGTCGCCAACGCGGATGACAGCGCCAGCACGTACCCCGCCGGGTCGAACGTGAGGTCACCCGTGCCCGCCACGACGCCCCCCAGCGCGGTGGTGTAGACGGCCAGCTGGATGCGTGGCGAGGCGCGCTTGGCTCGCAGGAGGAAGTCAAGAAACAGCACGAAGGGCGTGGTGGCGGACTTGAGCACGCCGTACATGGGGATGTTCACTCGGGAGAGGGCCGCCATGTCCAGGAGGAGCTTCAGCAGGAAGGCAAACGACAGCAGCGATACCTGAGGGCATGGAGGGTGGGAAGACGCCAAGACAGAGGGATAGGGGGACGGGGGTGGGGCTGATGCGACTATGGGCGAAGAGGAGACGGAATGGGAGGAGACAAGGAAAGGGCTGGCGTGCCAGTTGCCATATTGCTGCTCACACACCACTTCTTCCCCCACACACCACTCATTGCCCCTGATCAGACGTCCTCATCCCCGCACACACTCACGCGTCGGAGCACGTGCAGGTGAAAGGGCGTGACGCGGATGAGGCGCAGCAGGCGCATGGCGGCGAGCAGCGCGAGCGTGAAGAGCGTCTGGAAGAAGACGAGCGTGTAGGGGAACTTGAAGCGGTACACGTGGAACAGCGCCTTGTTTATGAACACCGACGCCACCGACATCACCCCTGCCGTGCCCGACCGGGGGGAGAAGGAGGGGAAACGGGGAGGGGGGTGGTGGGAAGTTTTGGGGGAAAACACATGGTGGATAACGACAATTATGGTTGCGAGAATGACTGGGATCCCGTGCTCGCGACACGTGATTGCGACCAGGACTACAAATTGTGAATCACGATCGGCGATGGGAGCACGTGGAGCAGCAACGAGTGATTTTAACGTAACAGACCAAGAATCTTGTATCGTATTGCTTGAAGTACCCCTGACGTGACGTTGGAAGTGACCTGATGCCTACCGTAGAAAAGCGCGGCGAGGATGCCGGTGTAGTTCATGGCGGCCTTTGATGGTCCCTTCTGGACGGTGCTTCGTTACAAGTGTCTCCGATACGGTGTGCACGCCAGCGCGACCACACCAGCGCACAC
This sequence comes from Closterium sp. Naga37s-1, assembly GCA_947471745.1. Lineage (NCBI taxonomy): Eukaryota > Viridiplantae > Streptophyta > Zygnematophyceae > Desmidiales > Closteriaceae > Closterium > Closterium sp. Naga37s-1. The sequence continues at coordinate 495,968 of CANJKZ010000819.1, forward strand.
ATGCAAGCAGCTCGTCGCGGCCTACTCCTGTCCTTGCCTGCCTCTTGTTCCTGTCCACCCTCACCGCGCCTCCACTCCTCGTGCTCAATTGAAATGCACTTGAGAGTTCGCAACCGTGCGACAATCCCGAAGCATGGTGGTTAATTCGTGATCGCAAGCCAAGCGACGATCCTAATTTACGCCAACGATTCTACTTTCGCAGCATACATTATCCGAATTTGAACAACACAGCGTGCGAGATCACAGTGTCTTCATAATTTATTCTTGATTGAAATGGTCGCTAGAGCAGAAACTCGAATGGGTCAGAAATGGACGCAGTGTCGACCATGTCACCATGATGTCGGTTGAAATATGCGGGATGAATTCTAGGGAGGAGCACAGCCACCAGCCTCATCATCATCGTGGACCGACGACGGCTCGGAGAATCGAGGTTCGAGAAGGTGTGGCTGAGTCGGAGGGCACAGTCCCGGGGGTTGACTCAAACGCAGGGTCTGTCGTCACTATCGAGGGGAGCCTGGTTTTACTTGAGTGGTTTGAGTTTTACGGAAATGAAGTCTGGCATACATACAACTTACCCTAATTCGAAGAGGCGTAAAACAAGTTCCTAAACCCCCAGCTTCCTGCACTTTCTGTAGGGAATTCGAGGGGCATGAATTCGTAAATGAGCGATTGGAGTATCGACGATGGACGAGATTTAGTTGCGTTGCATCAGTGCTAGTACGTGCAGTCAGCGCCCCACTCGCCCTGAAAGCGCGGCGACACTATCCATCCAGCCATACTCGCACGTCATGAACCCTCTCGCAGTGCCTCGTCCCGCCTGTAACGCGCACTGCCCACCTTCTCTTTCCGCCAACGACAAAAATGGCCCCGCCGAAGGCACACTCGCGCGTCGAGCAAGCTGCTCCTTCGCGCACGCGCGCTCCCACAATGCGCCGCTTCTGTCTCCGCAGATCGCCCGCATGGGCGGAGTGGAGGGATTACGAGGGGATGGGGAGTGGCGGAACAGGGCGCTGGCGGTAACACGTGACACGAATGAGCCGCAATTACGCCAACAGTGTGGACCGCGATGCAGCGTGGTGAGATGCGGCATAGTCAGATGCAGCGTGGTGAGATGCGGCATAGTCAGATGCAGCGTGGTGAGATGCGGCATAGTCAGATGCAGCGTGGTGAGATGCAGCGCTGGTCGCATCCACTCGCATCGCAGCCTTGCTTATCTTTCCCCTCAACTCTGCCCCTTCCCCGGCTTAACCCCCCTGTTTCCGCGCAGTCTTCCCCCGCGCAGCGCCCCTACGTGGCGGTGCTGATAGTGCCCACGGGCGTGGGCGCGGAGATCGGGGGGTTCGCGGGGGACGCGCTGCCGGTGGCGCGCGCGTTCAGCAGCGTGGCGGAGTGTCTGATCGCGCACCCTAACGTGCTCAACGGCGCCATGCTCTACTGGCCGCTGCCGCGCGCGCTCTACGTGGAGGGCCACGCGCTGGACCGCTTTGCGCGCGGCGAGTGGGGGCTGCAGCCCGTGCACAGCAACCGCGTGGGGCTCGTGTTCGACCGCGCCATCGAAGAGGACCTCCTCCAACGCCACCTGCAGGTGCCGCCATTCCGCCGCCATTCCGCTAGTTTGGTTGGCGCTGCATGGAGTGGCTGCAGCGACATTGCCGCTGTGTTGCTTTCTGCTTTCTTCGTCAGCTGCCTCGCTGCTGCCCCGCTCCACCTTGACCCTTACCCCCGCCTGCTCTTGCCTGCATGTGCCCTCACCATGCTCCCCACAACACATCCCCCTCGCCCCACACTCCCCCCGCCCTTGCAGGTGGCAGACGCTGCGAGGGCAACACTGGGAATTGACATAGTGGGATACACCGTCACCGACCGCCCCCTCAAGGTCATCTGCTCCCCCCTGCTCCTGTCTGCTCCTTCCTAAACCCGTCACACTCTCTCACACTTCCTGCCTTTCTCACAGCATGTGTGTGCGTGCGTGCATCTCAGCAAGCCCGTGAGTCCCTGGGCGTGTGTGGGGGGCGGGCAGCAGGTGCACAAGTGGGTGGACGGCGCCACGGGTGCAGCCACGGGGCGCATCGACGAGGCGGACTCGCTGCTGCGCGCCGTGCACACACTGCTCGCCGCACCCCTCGCCGCACACCCGCCCTCCCACGCACACGCCCTCTCGCCCGCAGCAGCGCCCGCTACAGGGGCCCGTGGGGTGGACGCGGTGGGGGTGGTGGCGCGCTTCCCTGACGACGCGGAGGAGGTGCTGCAGCAGTACCGCGAGGGGCAGGGCGTGGACGTGCTGGCGGGCGTGGAGGCCGTCATCTCCCACCTCGTTGTCCACCGCTTTCAACTCCCCGCCGCCCACGCCCCCGCCCTCGCCCCCCTGCCCCTCCTGCCCTCCATCGCCCCGCGCTCCGCCGCTGAAGAGGTGAGCGCTGACCCATGCTGCTCACTGCCCACTGCAAGTCACTTCCTTGCAGCCCCACCTGATGCTGCCTCGTCCTGCCCTCCCCCCACCCCCCACGCGCCCCTCAGATTGGCCACACGTTCCTGCCATGTGTGCTGGCTGGCCTCTCACGCGCGCCCCGCCTCGTCACACGTCACGCCCCTCCCACCACCGCAGCCAAACGCACAGGGGCAGGCGGAGGGCAGGAGGGGCAGGAGGGGCAGGAGGGGGCGGCGATTGCGAGCAGCATTCCCACCATCATTGGGGGCGCATGGGACTACAGCAGAGATGGTGGCAGCAGCAGCAGCGGCACGAGCACCAGCATGAGCAGCATGGGGGGAGGCGGAGGGGTGGTGTGGGCAGAGGACGTGGACTGTGTGGTGCTGCCCGTGGATGCCTTCGGCAGCCCTGCCGCCCAGGCCCTCGCTCGCCGACCAGGCGGCCCGGTCAGTGCTGCACGCTGCCATGCTGTGCTGCACGCTGCCATGCTGTGCTGCACGCTGCCATGCTGTGCTGCATGCTGCCATGCTGTGCTGCACGCTGCCATGCTGTGCTGCACGCTGCCATGCTGTGCTGCACGCTGCCATGCTGTGCTGCATGCTGCCATGCTGTGCTGCACGCTGCCATGCTGTGCTGCACGCTGCCATGCTGTGCTGCACTCTGCCATGCTGTGCTGCACTCTGCCATGCTGTGCTGCACTCTGCCATGCTGTGCTGCACGCTGCCATGCTGTGCTGCACTCTGCCATGCTGTGCTGCTGTCACTGCTCTGGGCTCACAGCAACATGCTTCACTGCACGCACTTGCTCTGCTGCATCTAGCTGAATGCTCATCCTTGTACCTGCATTCCCTGCGCCCCTCTTTGCCCATCCCTGCACGTGCCTGTGTGCGCCCATGGGTGGCCATCAGCCGCTGTTCATAGCGGTGGAGGAGAACACAACGGTCATGGATGACCCACCCTCCAAGTTTGGCATCCCTGCTGTGAGTTGCCACGTGCCATCACCTTACATGACCTCTCTCCAACAGTCCTTCGTATTATATCATTTTAGTAGGTACAGGCATGCAGTTACCACAACAACGACACAGCGGGTACGCACTCTAGAAACCATTCTCCCAATGCTTGAGTCACTACTCCCTCAAGGGGAGCTCCAAGGTGGGCTCCAGTATGCCAAAGCAGTCCCCTAGGTCATGACTTGGGTCGGTGAGCCCACTGGTGAGTTCTCTGCCTGGGCAGCGAAGTTACATTTGGTGTGGTAACCCAACGACTGCCCTCCCTGCGGCGCCACCGACCAGCGCTGGCGGAAGTGGTGCAGCATCTTCGCCGCCTGGTAGGTTGTTGGGTCGGCGTTCAAGTGCTTGCGTGCTGCCATGTCGGCTACAAGCTTGAGGAATTGGGGCACCTCCGCGAATGGGCAACCATACAGTTCGACGGCGAGTGGGTAAAACCCGACATAGGGTGCTCTGGAGTTGCGGTAGAGGGACACCTTTTAGCCGCCGCCTCATGTGCAGCCCAGCCTCTCCCCTTGACGGTCTCGGATCTATCTCTCTCTCTCCCTTTCTCCCTTTCCTTCTTTGCTCTTGCTTTCCTGGGGTGTGCCTGCTGTTCTCCCGGGGGCCATGTGCATGGCAGGTGGTGGTGGGAAACTACTGGGAGGCGCTGGGGGTGATGGCGGCACACAAGGCGGGGGTGAGCCCATGGTCGCTGCGCCGCCACGCCATCTCCCACATCCCACGCATCCACCCCACCCACTCTTGATGCCTGCCATGGCCCTCTCACTCACCAGTGTGCCTGATTACCGCCACATTGCATTGCTGATTCCAATCAAAGTAACAGGCATTAACGTGCATGTCCTATCAAGGTTATCCATGGCTGTGTCCCAAAGCTGCTGGCTGCCTTATCCCAATATAAACCCCCAGGGGCGTTCAAGAATTTATCAAAAACATGTTGTAGGGAGGTTTCAGTTTACACTTCCATACCAGCACCAGCATCCTACCGTATCGTGCGTCAAAACTAGGTTGTGACAAAATATGTCGCATTCTGCATAATATTGGTACGAGAGCTTTGACGACAACTACCGTATTTAAGTTAGGTGACTTTTATGACAAATTTGGTCAAGACCGCTTGCGATTCTGCCAGCTAATATGAATGCGTGCGTCACTGCATAACGGGCGATCCATATTTATAAACACAGCCATTATGCTAGTGTATTTATTAGCATCCAACTGTTGGTGGTATGTACACCACTTGCCTATCGCTTGCTTGTATGTTTTGGGCTCTTGCCCTTTCTAATGCCACCTTTCCATTCTCAACTCTACCCTTTCAACACCCCACTTGCTATTTGATATGGTATCAAAGCTAGGTTTCTGGTTCTAAAGCCTCCCAACGTCGTTATGGCGGCGTTCTCTGTCGCGAGCGACCCATGATTCTCCCAGCCTAACACACGATTGGTAAGATTGTATGGTTTGATGACTACTACCGTATTCCCCCGGATAAGACACCCTAGGGTCTTCTAAATATTTCATTTAAAAAACGTGGGGTGGGGGGGTATTATTAAATAGTTTTGAAATTATAAGGCCCGGGTCTTATCATAAGTGCATCGATTTTAAAAATAGAATGGAATGCAGATGTGCTGTAATGTTGTGTAGTTCTTTTTTTTACGATGAAAACCACCACGCGAATGTTCGAGCCCGAGAAAACGGCCTCAATCCATCTAGCATTTGAAAGGTGCCTACTGATTGGCCCATATTCAGTAGTAACCAGCATGACTGATCACGGGCCGACCAACGTGTACCACGTCCCCTTCATTGTGGCAGGCCGCCTCGGTACTCACACCCCATGCATGCTACGTGAGTTGGAGTAAGAATCTCGAGGAGACGGTATCAACAGATGGGGGGTGTTGGGGGCTCGAATTTCTTGGGCCTTGGGAAAATTTCGCGACTGCTGCGAAGTCACGATCGATTCTGCTTCTGTCGCAATTTTCGCCATGACGCGCGCTTTCACCCGAAGTCGTTCGATCCGTCGCGCGTCGGTCTCGCTACTTCTGCACCGCTCGATATAGGTCCCGACAATTCGCAATTGTCGTCCCTGTATCGCAAACGTTTTCGCCAACAATCGAACTCACGATCCTGTTCAAAAAACGCGCGAGGGGGGTTATTAAAAAAACGCGGAATCTGGTGCTTACCAGCGTCGGCGCCGAATTCGTCGCCCCCGGCGGTTTTTCGAAGCAGGAATTTCTTGAGCGCGCTGCTTAGCTGAAACTCCGCGAGTGAAAACGACTCTGATTACCAAGTGTCACAGGATCGAATTTCCACTCGAGAATGTTGTACTAAAGGTGAGTACAAGGCGTATTTATACTCAGAAATACATAGAAACAACAGATAATCCGAACCTTCGGGAACGCGCTCTTCTAGAATAGATAATCACAAGTGCGCATAAGCACGCAAGCCCATTGGCAATTCGGATTATGGCGAGATTACGCCTTGTACACCACCGTCGGTGCTGTCGGTGCCGTATAATGTAAATGTCGGTGCCGAAAATACCAAATAAGTGAAATAATCGGAAAGCTCTAGAAAATAGAATAGTAGTCCGATTGAGGTGAATTAAAGTGCAAATGAAAGAGGAAATTAAGGAGAATAAGATGGAGTAAAAATATGGAAATGAGAAATATGTCGAACGTCGGCGTACTCTCACACACACACACCACTTGCTGCACCGGTACCGGTTTCACTGGCTGACCCCACTGGGGGCCTTGTAGTCGCACGAGCCTCCACTGTCCTCCCGTGTCCAGCAGTCCCGTCCGGTTCTCTGTCAGGTCTCCACCTCCCCACGTTCTTGACGAAATTGGTGAGCAACGCTGCCATTCAGGATGTCTGGGTTGATACCTTTATTCCTGGAGGGCAGCGTGTGGCGATCCGTATGTGCTCCCAGACTGGCCGTCACCTGGCTAGGTTCAGCCGACGGCTTTGGTCTAGTCTGTACACACTGACCATTGTGTCTGCACATGTGGCTGAGGCAGGTCAGGTGGCTGCGTCGAATCAGGTGTCTGCGTCTGGTTAGCTTGCAGCTTCTTGCTCGTGTCGGGTACTCTCCCACCAGAATCTCCTCTGGCACCACCGCCTCGGTCACCCCTCCCTACTGCGTCTCCGCGGTATGCACTCCCATCTCCTTGTCTCTGGCCTTCCCAGGTCCCTACCCCCCCTCCCGCGCTCGCCTGCCCCGCCGTGCCTTCCCTGCGTCGAGGGGCGGCAGTGCGCCGGTCCTCACTCCTCCGATTTTCCTCCGACCACCGCTCCTCCGCAGACTCTCCACATGGACGTTTGGGGCCCAGCCCCCGTCGGTGGAACAGACCAGGAGCGCTACTTCCTGCTGGTTGTTGACGACAATTCACGTTACACCACTGTCTTCCCCTTGCGGTGCAAGGCGGACGTCAGCGGTGTTTTAATCCACTGGATCTGTGCTACTCGTCGCCAGCTGCGCTAGCGGTATTGTTGGAACTTCCCAGTCCTGCGTCTGCACTCTGACAGGGGCGGTGAGTTCTCTTCTGACCTCCTTGCGGAGTTCTGTCGAGACGAGGGCATCCGCCAGACGTTCACGCTTCCGACCTCTCCTCAGCATAATGGGATTGCTGAGCGTCGCATTGGCTTGATCATGGAGGTTGCTCGTACCTCCATGATCCATGCGGCTGCTCCCCATTTTCTGTGGCCGTTTGCGGTCCGATACGCTGTGCATCAGCTCAACCTCTGGCCCCGTGTCTCTGAGCCAGAGACCTCGCCCACACTCCGGTGGACGGGGAAGGTTGGCGATGCGTCGGTGTTTCGGGTCTGGGGCGCGCTCTCCCTTGTTCGCGATGCCAAAGCGAACAAGCTCTCCTCTCGCACTCTTCGCTGCGTCTTCCTTGGCTTCCCCAACGACGCCCTGCCGTGGCAGTTTTACCACCCGCGCTCGCGTCGAGTCTTCTCCGGGAGGACGTCACCTTTGACGAGTCTGTCTACTACTACAGGCTACACCCGCACGCGTCCCACCCGGTCCCCCTAGCGCCTCTTTTCTTGGTACCAGTTCCCCCCCCCCCGGTAGACCCCCTCCCCCCACAGGGTCCTGCTCCCTCAGGTGTGTCTCAAGTAGACCCACCCCCCTTGGTTGAGCCTTTGGAGGTCTCTTCTGACTCCTCTAGCCCAGCTGAGGGGGGTGACCCTGCCGCTGACGACACGGCGGCCACTCGCCGCTCTCCACGCTTGGAGACCCCCCCTGGTTTTCCGTCTCGGCCGTCTTCGCCGCCTCCACAGCCTGCTGCTGTGGACTCTGGAGCTGAGACTGCTGGTGCTGAGCCTTGGGGTGCTGAGACAAAGGGTGAGGGTTCTTGGGGTGCTGGTTCTGGGGGTGCTACGACTGGGGGTGCTTGTTCTTGGGGTGCTGCGACTGGGGGTGCTGCCTCTGGGGGTGCTGCCTCTAGGGGTCCTGCGAGTCCTAGTGGCGGTGGAGCTGTGGGTGACCCTACTGGAGGTCCTGTAGCTGGACAGCCACCGCAGCCTGACCTACTTGAGACGCTCTCGCCGCAGGCGATTCGTGCGTGGATCGTTCGGCGAGGCAGTCCTAGTGGTGGAGGGTATGGTCCTGCTGGTGCTGGAGCTGCTAGTCTTGGAGGTACTGCTGGTGCTGGAGGTACTGGAGGTGCTGCTAGTGCTGGAGGTACTAGAGGTGCTGCTGATGCTGGAGGTGCCGGAGCTACTAGTCCTAGAGGTGCTACTGGTGCTGCAGGTTCTGGACCTACTAGTCCTAGAGGTACAGCTTGTGCTGGAGGTGCTGGAGGTGCTGCTGGTGCTCGAGGCGCTGGAGCTGGAGGTACTGGAGGTGCTGGAGCAACTGGTCCTGGAGGTGCTCGTAGTAGAGGTGCTGGAGCTGCCGGAGCTGGTGGTGCTGTTCATGGTGGAGGTGCTACTGGAGCTGCTGGCAGTGGAGGTACTGGAGGTACTGCTGGTGCTGGAGGTGCTGGAGCTGCCGGAGCAAGTGCTACTGCTGGTGCTGGAGGTGCTGGAGGTGCTACTGGAGCTGCTGGCACTGGAGGTACTGCTGGTGCTGGAGGCGCTGGAGCTGGAGGTTCTGGAGGTGCTCGTACTAGAGGTACTGGAGCTGCCGGAGCAGGTGGTGCTGCTGGTGCTGGAGGTGCTGGAGGTGCTGCTGGAGCTGCTGGTGCTGGAGGTGCTGGTGCTGCTGGTGCTGGAGGAGCTGGAGCTGCTGGTACTGCCTTCTGCAGACCATTTTTCTACCCGCAGCCGCAGTCGTCCCTGCCGCCGCTTGACTCGGTCCTTCGCCAGGTTCTTAGTCTCCCGTCTTCCACTGGCCTCCCTCTACTCCTCCTGTGTCCACCGACAGACCAGTCTCAGCCACAGCTACTGCTTGGCTCCCCGCTGTCTGCGCCTACTCCTTACACTGAGGTGACTGAGTCCCTCACTGAGCGTCGTGAGCCCAAGAATCGTGCTTCCACACCTGTTCGTGCTGGTCATGTCGCTCGTCCACGTCCTCCTGCTGTCCCAGGCACTCACGGTATGGCACTTCGTCCTTCCTCTGTTCCACAGCGTGTTGTCCTACCTGAGCCTCCCGCGTCCTCTCTTCCGCACGTTCCTGACCCTGAATCTGACCTTGCTCGTGCTGCCAGTCCTACTGTCACTCGTCTCCTCACTACTGTCTGTTAAGAAACCAAGGGAAGTTAGAAATGAGAAATAGGGGTTTCACTAGCAAGCAGTTGAGTACATATAGCAAACCCTAAATTGGGTTGTACTCACTATTGAGTACCCCACTGCAGGCTAGACAAAACATAACATTCTGACACACCCCCATAGCCAAAGTGGGGTGTAATCAGCACAACAAGCAAGCAAAAACAAGCTCAGGGTGGATCACAATGTCACCACACATTCTGAGCACAAGTACAAGAAGCAACAGTTTAAAGTTCACAAATGTAAGCAAAGCTAGAGGCTATCGCAGAGAGCAAGTGTGAAGGAGGAGGGACTATGAGAGGAGAGGAGGTAGTGGGCGGCAGCTGAAGCTGCTGGCACACGGCGCAACTGGAGCAACTGGCACACGGGCAACTGGAGCAACTGGCACACTGGCAACTGGCACACGGGCTACTGGAGTAACTGGCTCCGCGACTAACTCTGAGCTGCAGGAGCAACGGACCCACGGGTGACTGGAGCAACTGGCTCACGGGCGACTGGCGCAACGGGCTCACGGGCTACTGGTGCAACGGTCTCACGGGCGACTGGAGCTGCGGGCTTCACGGCGGCCACCCCCCCTTCAACCTCCCCAAACTATCCCACCCCCCTTTCACACACCCCCTGCTGCACCCCTATCTTCACTCCCACTCCACCCCTTAGCACCACTCCATAGGCTCCCACACACCCACCCCCCTCAACGGCAACTGCAGCAGTGGGAGACGGAGGAGGAGGAGGAGGAGGAGTAGGGGAGACCACTCACATTCGTCACCCCCACACTCGCCACCCCCAAACCCCAACACAGGGCAGGGCAGCAGCAGGGGCGGCAGTTGGGCAGGGCCGCGACGAAGACGGGAGGGGCGACGCGCGCCCCCCCCCCCCCCCCCCCCCGCGGCCCCCCCCCCCCCCGGGCGCCGCGACGGGCGACGGGAGAAGGCGGGGGGCAGGTCCGGGACGGGGCAGGGCCGGGACGACGACAGGAGGGACCGCGCGCGGCCCCCCCCAGGGTCGCCTCGACAGGCGACGGGAATTGGGGCCGCGCGGGCCCCCGTAGGCGCCGCGACGGGCGACGAGGGGGGGCCGCGCACGAGCCCCCCGGGCGACGAAACCGCCGTGCGCCCCGGGGCGCGCGACGGGCAGGGCACCGCCGCGCGCCACGGGGCGCACGACGGGCAGATAAGGGCGTCGCGTGGCCCCCAGGGCGGCGCGACGGTCAGAAAACCGCCGCGCGCCTCGAGCGCGCGGCGGGAAGAAAAATGGCCGCGCGCCATGGGCGCGCGGCAGGCAAGAAGGCAGCGCGCGCCCGAGGCGCGCGATAGACAGAGTAGCAGCAGCGGAAGTGTTGGGTGGGCCCATACACAGGATCGACCCGAGGGGGTCGACCTGCTCTGATTCCATGTTAAGAAACCAAGGGAAGTTAGAAATGAGAAAGAGGGGTTTCACTAGCAAGCAGTTGAGTACATATAGCAAACCCTAAATTGGGTTGTACTCACTATTGAGTACCCCACTGCAGGCTAGACAAAACATAACATTCTGACACTGTCGTCACTGACCCTGACCTTGAGTCTATTGCAGCGTTTGCCCTAGTCACTGAGCTAGTCGACTTTGTAGCTAGGAGTCGTCTCGACTACGTCGCGAGTCTTGTCACTGAGTCTGAGTCTGTCTGTCTTCCGTTCGTCGGGGGTGAGCTTGCTCTTGGCAGTGACGTACTTGAGGACAGACAGTTTGAGTTTGAGTGTCTTGCGGCCACTTTACCTCGTTTTGCATCCATGCTGCTTTGCCCTGAGGGAGACGAGGATGCACTTGACATCCCTACCCCGCGCTCTTACGCTGCACGCTCGCGGGTGAGTACTCCTCTCAGTGGAAGACAGCCATGGACGCAGAGATGGCTTCCTGGAAGTCCACATGCACCTACGTCGACGAGGTTCCTCCTCCTGGGGCGAACATAGTCGATGGCATGTGGATTTTCAGAGTGAAGCGACCGCCGGGTTCTCCGCCTGCCTTCAAGGCGCGTTACGTTGCTCGAGGCTTCAGTCAGTGACAGGGGGTCGACTTCTTCCAGACATTCTCCCCCACCCCAAAGATGACTACTCTTCGGGTGCTGCTGCACATTGCAGCACAGCGTGACTACGAGCTGCACTCCCTCGACTTCTCCAGAGCTTTCCTGCAGGGCAGCCTTCACGAGGAGATATGGCTGCGCTGCCCACCCGGCTTCACTTGGTCGTTTCCTGCGGGTACCAAGTGGAGCCTCCGGCGACCAGTCTACGGTCTCCACCAGGTGCCCCGAGAGTGGCACGACACACTGAGGACTAAACTTGCAGCTCTTGGGTTTGCTCCTTCCTCTGCTGACCCGTCGCTGTTTCTACACACCGACACTACCCTGCCGCCGTTCTACGTTCTAGTGTACGTCGTCGACTTGGTTTTTGCTATTGCTGACACTGAGGCGCTGGCCCTAGTGAAGGCGGAGGTGCAGGAAAGACACACCTGCATTGACCTGTGTGAGCTGCGTAGCTATCTTGGCTTGCAGATCACCCGGGACAGAGCACGGCGCACCATCACCCTGACTCAGTCACACATGGTGCACCAGGTACTTCAGCGCTTCGGCTTCCAGTTCTCCTCGCCACAGCCCACTCCTCTGTCTACCGGCCACTTGCTCTCAGCTCCACCTTCGGACGAGTCCGTAGAGCCGGGTGGTCCGTACCCAGAGCTTGTGGGTTGCCTCATGTAACTGATGACGTGCACACGACCTGACCTCGCGTACCCTCTCAGCCTCCTGGATCGCTACGTGGCTCCCGGTAGACACCGAAAGGTGCACTGGGATGCTGCAAAGAGGGTACTGCGTTACTTGTGTAGTACATCAGGCATGGGGCTAGTGCTTGGAGGACAGGGTTCAGTGGTACTCACAGGACACTCCGACGCTTCTTGGGTCGACGACCAGGCGACTCAGCGTTCGGCACAGGGTTATACCTTCAGTCTTTGCTCTGGTTCTGTCTCGTGGATGTCCACTCGTTCTTCTTCTATGCTTAGTTCCAACTGTGAGGCCGAGATCTATGCTGGGGCCATGGCTGCACAGGAGCTACGCTGGCTGACCTACCTGCTGACCGACTTGGGGGAGCGGCCTCGTTCTCCTCCAATTATGTACGTCGAAAACAAGGCAATGCTTGCCTTGTGTCACGAGCAGAGACTGGAGCACAGAACGAAGCACATTGCTCTTCGCTAGTTCCTTGCGCGTGAGCTGCAGCGGCATCGTCAGCTCCGCCTTTCCTACGTGGCCTCGCGGGCCAACACTACTGATGTGTTCACCAAGGCCCTTGGGTCTAGTGATCATCAGCGTTTCTGCACTGCTCTTGGGTCTAGGTTGTGATCACTGTACTGCCTTGCTATTATAACTCTACATGTGAACTGGCCTTGTGGCCACTTGCTTGTGCTCAGATTGTGCGGTGTCCTTGAGATCCACCCTGAGTTTTGCTTTGCTTTGTTCTCTTGCTTGACTGGTCTTGTGACCGTCTGTTGTGATTGCTATCTCCCACTTAGCCTATCAGGGTGTGTCAAACTATATGTTTGTGTTCTCTCTAGGCTATAGTGGGTTAGCCTACAAGGGGTACAACACTTTAGGGTTAGTACTTGTACCCAACTCATTCATAGTTCATTCATTCCTGCACAGTTATTATGACAGTAAGGCCAAGTGGCCGTTCGTCGAGAGAGATGTCTACCGTCACTTCTTGGCACACCGTGCCAAGGGAATGGCGGTCTTAGTGAGCATTGTCGAAGGATAGTAGGCAAAGTTTAGGTTAAGGGCCTAGGCTTAGAAGCCTAGGCCATGGGAGTCGAGGTGGTTTGTGCCAAGTCGAGAGAGTCGAGAGAGGAGAATGAATGACTTCACTATAGGTTTGCAAGAACATATAGCAAATGAACAAAGAAGGTGCACCACCTAACAAAGTTTATAATAACTACACTAACTACAGCTACAGGCAGTTACAGATATATTCTAACACTCCCCCATAACTGCCAGAAGCAGGAGTCTGTGCAGCGACACAACCTGGATGGGTACACCACGAACTGAGAAAACAGCAACAGCAGGCAACAGGCAAGGTTACAAAGCAGGTACAGCAGCAAGGGGGGGGGGCAGGCACTCCTGCCACCCCTTTACTCTCCTCCCCCCCCCCCCCCCCCCACCTCAGAGGGACGGGGGCTGGATGTCTCACACCCGCCACTCCAATGCCACTCCCCTGGCTCCCCCACACCTTCACACCCTCCCCCCAGCGGCAGCTGCAGCAGTGGGAACGAAAGGAGGAGGAGGGGAAGGGACCATACCAACCATCACCCCCATACCCGCCACCTCCATACCCTCCCCCCCACGGCTGCACGCGCAGCAGGAAGAAGAAGGAGGAGGGGGGGGGGGGGGGGGGGGGGGGTGGCGGGGAAGAAGCCGCCCCACAGCCACAGAGGGGTGGCGCACAGGGAAGGGCAGGGGCGGCTGCACCGAGGGCAGGCGCGGGTAGGGTAGGGGCGGCTGCACCGAGTGCAGGCGCATGTGAGGCACGGGCGGCTGCACCGAGTGCAGGCGCTGGTGATGAAGAGGCGCCGTCGCGGGCGCCAGGGGCGGGTCCGCAGCGGCCCAGGGCACCGTCGCGGGCGCCAGGGGCGGGTCCGCGGCGGCTCAGGCCACCGTCACGGGCGCCAGGGGCGTGTCCGCGGCGGCGCAAGGCACCGTCGCGGGCGCCAGGGGCGGGTCCGCGGCGGCTCAGGACACCGTCGCGGGCGCCAGGGGCGGGTCCGCGGCGGCTCAAGGCACCGTCGCGGGTGCCAGGGGCGGGTCCGCGACGGTGTCCGCGACGGGCAGGCAGGCAGGCAGGCAGGCAGGCAAACGCCGCGCGCCCGGGGCGCACGGCGGGCAGAAAACCGCCGTGCGCCCCGAGCACACGGCGGGCAGAAAATCGCCGCGCGCCCTAGGCGCGCGGCAGGACGACATGTAGCGGAAGCAAAATGGTGGGCCCGTTAAGGAAGGCAGCAGGAAGGTTCCTGCTCTGAATACCATGTCAAAGGATAGTAGGCAAAGTTTAGGTTAAGGGCCTAGGCTTAGAAGCCTAGGCCATGGGAGTCGAGGTGGTTTGTGCCAAGTCGAGAGAGTCGAGAGAGGAGAATGAATGACTTCACTATAGGTTTGCAAGAACATATAGCAAATGAACAAAGAAGGTGCACCACCTAACAAAGTTTATAATAACTACACTAACTACAGCTACAGGCAGTTACAGATATATTCTAGTGTGTGCACTTCGGGCATCCCAGTGCGGGGGGGTGTCAGAGGTCCACTGGAGATCCCCGATTGATCCTAGGGAAGGGCTACAGGCACGTTGTCCTGGGGGGTTATGGGCGCACTGACCCGCTACTTAACAAGCCCTTTTATCCCAATGGTCTAGTGGTTGGGATTCTGACATGCTATCAGAGCGAAGGTCTCGGGTTCGAATCCCAGTGTGTGCACTTCGGGCATCCCAGTGCGGGGGGGTGTCAGAGGTCCACTGGAGATCCCCGATTGATCCTAGGGAAGGGTTACAGGCATGTTGGCCTGGGGGGTTATGGGCGCACTGACCCGCTACTTAATAAGCCCTTTTATCCCAATGGTCTAGTGGTTGGGATTCTGACAAGCATTATACAGAAATGGTCGAAGCAGTATATGAAGCACCGTCACCCCGGGGCCGACTGGCGGGCGTCGAACCGCTGGACGTTGCGTTTCCGCGTCTGGTGGTCCTTGGCTAAGCGGGTTAAGACCAAAATGAGCCAAAATCCAGCCGACAGTGAGCATCATGCATTGCCTTTCTCGGATCGTGGCCCGCCTTGTCACTTTGCTAACATGTGTCTCTTGTGACGTGTTACTGTCAAAGGTCCACTGGTGATCCCCGATTGATCCTAGGGAAGTGTTATTGGCTCGTTGTCCTGGGGGGTTATGGGCACACTGACCCGCTACTTAACAAGCCCTTTTATCCCAATGGTCTAGTGGTTGGGATTCTGACATGGTATCAGAGCGAAGGTCTCGGGTTCGAATCCCAGTGTGAGCACCTCGGGCATCCCAGTGCGGGGGGGTGTCAGAGGTCCACTGGTGATCCCCGATTGATCCTAAGGAAGGGTTACAGGCCCGTTGTCCTGGGGGGTTATGGGCGCACTGACCCGCTACTTATCAAACCATTTTATCCCAATGGTCTAGTGGTTGGGATTCTGACAGTTACAGATCTGAAGGCCAAGATCGAGTCCTTCTGGGAGTTCGTTTGGCAAATGTGCGTGCTTAACTCCTACCCCACCCACTTGATCGCCGACCAAACCCCCCTCTTCCTCGAGATGCCGGCGGAACGAACACTGGAGATGAAGGGGGCACGTACGGTCCATGTTTGTACCGCGGGGTACGAGAAGGGGCGCATCATCGTCATGCTGGCGGTGACGGCTATCAGGCTGAAGCTTTCACCCTACGTGGTTTTTAAGCACAATGCAATACCGAAATTCGCCGTCCCACGAGGTGAGTTGTGTGTGATGCTTGAACACCACGTAAGATTCAGCAAAGAGCCTCGATTGAGTTCCACTCCCCCGTGCGCAGGTGTTGTGATCCGTGCACATGAACGTAGGTGGATGGACGAAACCTCGTCCAGGATTGGACTACCCAAGTCCTGGTCCCCTTCATGAGGCCATTACGTGACGAGGGCGGCCGACGCAGAGATGTCCTCCTCGTTGTAGACTCTTACAGAGGCCACCTCACCGAGCGTGTCGGCCAGACGATGCGACTCTTCAGGCTGACCCGTGCCGTGATCCCTGGCGGTTGCACAAGCGGTGTGCAACCGCTAGACGTGTCTATCAACCGCGCCTTCAAGGCGGGCGTCCGCCACCGGTACGGCTCGTGGTTCGAGGAGGGAGGGATTACATTCACAACCCCCGCAGGTGAGCCCGTGTACCCGTGTAGCTCGGTCCGATCAGCACTTTGTCGGTTCACTGAATCACACATTCGTACACCCTCCACTCCAAATTCCTCCACTCAACTCCACCCTCCGCAGACAACTTGAAGAAGCCGCCGGCCGAAATCGTCCTGAAGTGGATTGACGAGTCATGGGCCGACGTGCCCGAAGAGATCATGAGGAAGGCGTTCCTCACATGTGGCATCTCCAACGCCGAGGTCGGTAGCGTGGATAATCCGATCCTCGCTCATTTGCGGGACACGGCCGATGTGGAGGTGATGGAGGACGAGGTGGAGTAGGAGCTGGATGAACTAGTCCTCAACCCGTTTTACCCGGCCCCCGTGGTAATTCTGCCGGATGCGACCGTCGAGGCAGAGGAGGAGACCGCGTTGGCAGCAGAAGCAGCAGACGCCGATGAGGAGGCTTTACCTTCTAAGTCAGACTCCAGCTAGTCCGACGAAGGTCTCGCGGGCAACCGAGATGAGTGGAGCGACGAAGCTGACGAGTGGTGGGCCCCTGTGTCATAATCGTAGGCTAAAGTGATGTCGACTATCGAGGGGGTTGGTACAAAGAAATGAACCTAAGGGGTTGTACCCCACAGTGTGTACCCCACTAAGCCTACCCAAACTAGAACATAGATATACATATGTTTGACATACCCCCATAGGCAGAGTGGGGAAGAACAGAGGGTCACAAGACCAGTCAGGAAGTGCAAAGCAAGCTCAGGGTGGATCACAACGTCACCACGCAGTCTGAGCACAAGCAAGAAGGCCACAAGGCCAGTTCACATGAAGAGATATATATGTAACAACAACAGTACAGTGATATCTACCTACAAGAACAAGCATGCAGGAATACATATAAATCATGGTACAAACAAAGCCTACAGCAAGTGAGGAAGCGTGGGCACAAGGCCTAACAAAGTGCAGAAACGCTGATGATCACCAGGCGGAAGTGCCTTGGTGAATATATCAGCAGTGTTGGCCCGAGTGGCCACGTAGGTAAGACGAAGCTGGCCACGCTGCTGCAGCTCTCGAGCAAGAAAGTAACGGAGAGCGATGTGCTTCGTTCTGTGCTCCAGTCTGTGCTCTTGACACAAGGCAATGGCGGCCTTGTTGTCGACGTACAGCACTGGAGGAGAACGAGGCCGCTCTCCCAAGTCAGTCAGCAGGTAGGTGAGCCAGCGAAGCTCCTGTGCAGCCATGGCTGTGGCGTAGATCTCAGCCTCACAACTGGAGCCGAGAACTGAAGACGAGCGTGTAGAACGCCAAGAAACTGAACCAGAGCCAAGGCTGAAGGTGTAACCCTGTGACGACCGCTGCGTAGCCTGGTCGTCAACCCAAGAGGCGTCCGAGTGACCAGTGAGGACAACGTCACCCCGTCCTCCAAGCACGAGCCCCATGCCCGATGTACTGCACAAGTAGCGTAGTACCCTCTTGGCAGCATCCATGTGCACCTTTCTGTGCCGACCAGGAGCCACGTAGCGAGCCAGAAGGCCAAGAGGGTACCCAAGGTCAGGACGAGTGCAAGTCATCAGGTACATGAGGCAGCCTACTAACTCTGGGTAAGGACCACTCGGCTCTACGAACTCGTCCGAAGGTGGAGCTGAGAGCGAGTGACCTGTAGCCAGCGGAGTGGCCTGTGCTGAGGACCAGGTGAAACCGAAGCGCTGAAGGACCTGCTGCACCATGTGTGACTGAGTCAGTGTGATGGTGCGGCGTGCTCTGTCCCGGGTGATCTGCAAGCCAAGGTAGCTGCGCAGTTCACCCAGGTCTGTGCACGTGTGTCTCTTCTGCAGCTCCGACTTCACCAGGGCGAGAGCCTCAGTGTCAGCAGTGACAAAGACCAAGTCGTCGACGTACACGAGAACGTAGAACGGCAGCAGCGAAGTGTCGGTGCGCAAAAACAGCGACGGGTCAACAGTCGACGGAGCAAACCCAAGAGCCGCAAGTGTCGTCCTCAGTGTGTCGTGCCACTCACGTGGCGCCTGGCGGAGACCGTAGACCGGCCGCCGGAGGCTCCACTGGGTACCAGGAGGGAACGACCCAGTGAAGCCAGGAGGGCGGCGCAGCCAAACCTCCTCGTGCAGGCTGCCCTGTAAGAAGGCTGTGCTGAAGTCAAGAGAGTGAAGCTCGTAGTCACGCTGAGCGGCAACGTGCAGCAGCACCCGAAGAGTGGTCATCTTCGGGGTGGGGGAGAAGGTCTGGAAGAAGTCAACTCCCTCTCGCTGACTGAAGCCTCGAGCCACGTAACGAGCCTTGAAGACAGGCGGAGAACCTGGCGGTCGCTTCACCCTGAAAATCCACATGCAACTGACAATGTTCGACCCAGGAGGGGGAACCTCGTCGACGTAGGTGCCTGTGGACTTCCAGGATGCCATCTCTGCGTCCATGGCTGTCTGCCACTGAGAGGAGTACTCACCCGCGATCGCCTCAGCGTAAGAGCGCGGGGTAGGGATGTCTGGTGCATCCGGGTCTCCCTCAGGGGCAAGCAGCATGGATACGAGATGAGGCGAAGCGGCTGCAAGACACTCAAGGTCCACCTGCCTGTCCTCAAGGACGTCCGTGCCAAGAGCACACTCACCCCCGACGGACGGAGGACAGACAGACGCAGACTCAGCAACAAGACCGGCGGCGTAGTCTAGACGACAGTGAGCAGCAAAGGCAACAAGCTCAGTGACTAAGGCAGACGCAGCAGCAGACTCAAACGACGGGTCAGTGACAACAGTGGCAAGCACACGCGTGATAGTAGAGTGCTCAGCACGAAACCGGTCAGACGCAGGGTCAGCAACGACAGGCAGAGAGGACGCAGGGGGAGGCGGCAGAGGAACACGCGGTGAAGGAGAGGAAGGAGGACGAACTACAAGGGGAGGGCCGGAGACAGCCGGCTGGCACTGACGAGGAACACGACGACCGGAACTGACAGGGGAGACAGGACGCGACACAGGCTCACGACGCTCTGCAAGGCCACCAGGCTGCTCCGTGTACGGAGAAGGAGCAGGCAGCGGTGAGCCAGGCTGTAACGGAAGACCAGTAGACGAGGGAAGACTGAGAACCTGGCGAAGTGCAGAGTCAGGTGGTGGCTGAGACGACGGAGACGGCGGAGCAAAGAACAGGCGCGGCTGAGCAGTGCCACCAGCAGCTCCAGTACCTCCAGCAGCTCCAGTACCCCAAGTAGCTCCAGCACCTCCAGCAGCTCCAGCACCCCCAGCGGCTCCAGCACCTCCAACAGCTCCAGCGCCTCCAGCGCCTCCAGC
The DNA here is from genome assembly GCA_947471745.1 of Closterium sp. Naga37s-1. NCBI lineage: Eukaryota > Viridiplantae > Streptophyta > Zygnematophyceae > Desmidiales > Closteriaceae > Closterium > Closterium sp. Naga37s-1. Next base: position 515,293 of record CANJKZ010000819.1, read on the forward strand.
AGCTCCAGCACCTCCAGCAGCTCCAGCACCTCCAGCACCTCCAGCAGCTCCAGTACCCTCAGCAGCTCTAGCACCGCCAGTAGCTCCAGTACCTCCAGCAGCACCACCACCAGCCCCAGCAGCTCCAGTACTCCCAATACAAGCACCTCCGAGACCAGCGACACCAGCAGAAGAACCTCCAGCAGGAGAGCCCTGAGGTGCGGAGGTGGGACGCCGACGGCGACCGTACCAGTCGTGCAGCTGCTGGGAGGTGAGGGGCACACGCGGACGAAGACGGCTACTCCAAGGAGACCGCGTAACAGCAGTCTCAGAACCCTCAGGCAACTCACCCCCAGACTCAGCACTCCCAGGCTCCGCACACACAGGCTCAGAACCCCCAGACGCAGCACCTCCAGACGCAGTACCCCGAGACGCAGCACCTCCAGGCTCCACACGCTCAGCGCCCCCAGACTCAGCACCCCCAAGCTCCGCACCCCCCGGGACAGCACCACTCGCAGCAGGACCGGAGTCACCAGTGACCTCAACAGGCGCAGGCGCGGGGGGGTCTACCTGAGAGACACCTGAAGGAGCAGGACCTGGCGCGGGGAGGGGGTCTACCTGGGGAGGACCTGGGGCGAGAAAGAGCGGCGGGGGGGGGCGAGGAGCAGTGCGGTAGGGGAAGAGGCGGTAAAAGGGGACCGACTCGTCAAAGGTGACGTCCTGGGATGCAAAGACACGGCGCGAGGCGGGGTCGTAAAACTGCCAGCCAGGCGCGTCAGGAACAAAGCCAAGGAAGATGCAAGGAATGGCGCGAGGGGAGAGCTTGTCCGCGGTGGTATCGCGGACAAAGGCACGAGCACCCCAGACCCGGAAACGCGACGCGTCGCCAACCTTCCCCGTCCACAGCAGTGTGGGCGAGGTCTCCGGCAAGGAGACACGGGGCCAAAGGTTGAGCTGATGCGCGACGTACCGGACCGCAAACGGCCACAGAAAATGGGGGGCAGCCGCATGGATCATGGAGGTACGAGCGACCTCCATGACTAAGCCAATGCGGCGCTCAGCAACCCCATTCTGCTGCGGAGAGGCCGGAAGCGTGAAAGTCTGGCGGATGCCGTGCTCCGCACAGAAGGCTGCCAAGAGGTCTGAGGAGAACTGACCACCTTTGTCAGAGTGCAGACGTAGGACAGGAAAGTCCGACTGGAACCGCTCGCCGAGCTGGAGACGAGTAGCGCGGATCCAGGGGATCAAAACATCAGGGACATCCCCCTTGCGCTGCAAGGGGAAGACCGTGGTGTAGCGCGTGTAGTCGTCGACAACCAGCAGAAAGTACCGCTCGTGGCCCTGTCCACGGACGCGGGCTGGGCCCCACACGTCCAGGTGGAGATTCTGCAGTGGAGCCTCTGTGGGAGGGAACGAGGAGGAGTGAGGAGCGGCGTGCTGCCGCCCCTCGATGCAGGGAATGCAGGGCGGCGCAGGCGAGGGAGGGAGGGGAGGTAGAGACCTGGGAAGACCAGAAACCAGGAAGCGGGAGTGCATGCTGCGTAGGCGAGGCAGGGAGGGGTGACCAAGGCGGTGGTGCCACAGGAGAGTGTCGTGCGACAGCCGGCGACACTCACACTGTGTAGCTACCTGAGCAGACGCGTGCAACTGGGGAGACAAAGGGGCGGAGCGCGACGCAGTGGTGAGGGTGTACAGACTGGACCCTGGTGCACGAGCGAACGTGGCCAGGTGGCGACCAGTCTGGGAGCACGTGCAAATCGCCACACGCTGCCGGCCAGGGATGAAGGTGTCAACCCCCGCATCCTGGAGGACAGCGTTACTCACCAAGTTCGTAGAGAACGAGGAGAGGTGGAGACCAGACAGCTTACCAGACGGGACTGTCGGACACGGAAGCACAGTGGAAGACCGTGCAAGCACTGGGCCCCCAGAGGGGTCAGCCAGTGAGACAGGAACAGGTGCAAGGAGGGGAGTGACTGTGGTACTGTCGCGAAAGAAACAGCGGGAAGCACCAGAGTCAAGTGTAAAGGTGTGCAAAGCCTGTGCAGGCGCAGTACCAAGGGGAGCAGACTCACAAGCACCTAGTGCTGCAGGGGCTATACCAGGGGCTATACCAGGATCCGGCGGCACAGACAAGTAGCAGTCACCCTCAGCACTAACAGACAAGGCATACACAGCAGCAAGAATTGCCTCATAGTCAAGATCAAAGATACATCACGCCTAAGCAAGTCTGCCCAGTTGGGGAACTCAGGAGCATCAGGAAACTTGGCGCGCCAGGCGTCGCTAAGCCGAGCGAAGTAGCGCTGCTCAGTGTGAAAACCTGTGCACTGGCGACCAGCGCGGGGACCTGTGCGGATGATATAGGGGCAGCGACCAGGACCCCCAGAAGCCCCACGCCCGGCATACCAGTCAATAAGCTGCTGGGAAGTGGGGGTCTGGCGCTGACGCTGTTGCTGCTGCTGCTGCTGCTGCTGCTGCTGCTGCTGCTGCTGCTGCTGCTGCTGCTGCTGCTGGTGCTGCTGCTGCTGCTGCTGCTGCGGCTGCTGCTGGCCCTGACCACCAAAGCCACTACCGCTCCCTCCTCCCCCACTGCCGCTGCTGCCCCCTCCACCGCTCCCAGTGCCTCCGCCGCCCCCACCACCACCTCCACTGCCTCCACCCCCACGACCACCCCCACCACCTCCACCTCCCCCGCCGCCTGCACCACCGCCACCTCCACCGCCACCCCCACCGCCCCTGCCACCCCTGCCGCCCCTGCCGCTGCGACGCTTCCCACTAGGAGTGGAAGCAGCTCCGACCCCCTCAGCACCAAGGTAGTCGTGAGCAGCAGCTGCGGAGGCGTAGGAGGGGGTGAGAGGGGAGGGGGAGCACCCCTCAAAGAGGGGAGAGCGAGGAGTGCCACGAGCAGCACCCACAGCGAGGATGTTCTTCTCTGCTGCGAGTAGGTGCTTCTCGAAGTCGTCGACAGTGAGAGTGGTGGGGTCTAGTGCTAGGAAGTGGTCCCTGACAGAGCTAAGAGTGTCAGGGAGGCGGGTGACGAGGAAATAGAGAGTGAAGTACATCGGGGGGGGGGGGGGGGGGGTTGCGGCGCAGAACTCGGCTGAAAGGGCGGCACGAAAGCGAGAGTCAGTAGCGCGCAGGTGAGAAACTAGGTCCTCAGCAGTGGTGAACGAGGAAAGATCGGGGAACAGGTACGGTAGCATGAGTCGACCTATGGCTGCAGTGGCCGGGGAGGAGTAGCGCGCAACTACAGCGTCGTACAGTGTCTTAGCAGTTCTGTGCTGGCTGAAATGCGCTCGCTCAGTAATCGGCAGGTGGTTCCTAATAGCTAAGCGTGCAGCAGCATCACGAGTCTGCCACTGGGAGCGTTCGAGAGCAGGAGCATCAGCAGCAGGAGTAACGGCAGTGCCAGAGACGTAATCAAACAGGGAAACGCCCTCTTTGGCATCAGTCAGAAGGAACAGCTGGAGATCGTCTAACCACACAGTGAACTCGATGGGACGACCGTCAGGCTCGAACGCTAGAACGTTAGGCGTCGCCATATTGGCTTAAGGCAGCAGGCAGAGGCAGCAGGCACCAGGTAGGAGGCAGGAGGCAGAGGCAGGAGGCAGGGGCAGCAAGCAGCAGGCAGGCGGCAGGCAGGCGACAGCAGGCAGCAAGCAGGCAGGCGGCAGCAGGCAGAAAGCAGCAGGCAGGTAGCAGGCAGGCAGCAGGCAGACTGCAGGCAGGCGGCAGGCAGGCGGCAGCAGGCAGCAAGCAGGCAGGCGGCAGCAGGCAGCAAGTAGCAGGCAGGTAGCAGGCACAGGTAGGCTGCAGGCAGGCGGCAGGCAGGCGGCAGCAGGCAGCAAGCAGGCAGGCGGCAGCAGGCAGCAAGCAGCAGGCAGGCAGCAGGCAGGCAGCAGGCAGGCTGCAGGCAGGCGGCAGGCAGGCGGCAGCAGGCAGCAAGCAGGCCGGCGGCAGCAGGCAGCAAGCAGCAAGCAGCAGGCAGGCAGCAGGCAGGCAGCAGGCAGGCTGCAGGCAAGCGGCAGTAGGCAGCAAGCAGGCAGGCGGCAGCAGGCAGCAAGCAGGCAGGCGGCAGCAGGCAGCAAGCAGGTAGGCAGGCAGGTGGCAGGCAGGCGGCAGCAGGCAGCAAGCAGGCAGGCGGCAGCAGGCAGGCGGCAGGCAGGCGGCAGCAGGCAGCAAGCATCAGGCAGGCAGCAGGCAGGCAGCAGGCAGGCTGCAGGCAGGCGGTAGCAGGTAGGTAGAAGCAGGCAGGTAGCAGGCAGGCAGCAGGCAGGCGGTAGCAGGTAGGTAGCAGCAGGCAGGCAGCAGGCAGGCAGCAGGCAGGCTGCAGGCAGGCAGCAGCAGGCAGCAAGCAGGTAGGCAGGCAGGTGGCAGGCAGGCGGCAGCAGGCAGCAAGCAGGCAGGCGGCAGCAGGCAGCAAGCAGCAGGTAGGCAGCAGGCAGCAGGAAGGAGCGGCCTGAGGGCTGCGTGAGGCTGCTGGCTGCGTGTGGCGGCTTGCTGCACGAGGCTGCAGGCTGCGCGTGGCTACGGGCAGCGCGCGCGGCCGCAGGCTGCGTGCGGCGACGAGCTGCGCGGGCTGCGGGCTGCTTGCAGCTGCGGGCTGTGCGTGGCGACAGGCAGCGTGCGCGGCTGCAATTTGCGTGAGGCTGCGGGCTGCGCTGGGCGACGGGCCGCACGTGCGCGGCTGCGGGCTGGTCGCGAAGCTACGGGCTACGCTGGGCGACGGGCCGCGCTGGCGTGGCCTAACTAGGTTGCGTGCGGGCGGCCTAAGGGGCGCACAGGCGGGCCCGAAACGGGCTACGCGGGCTGCTGAAGCTGCGCACGTGGGGAAAAAAAAAAAAGGGACCGCCCGAGGCGCGCGCGGGCAGCCGAGGCGCGCGTAGGCAGGCAGGCGCGGTGGGCCCTAATCCTAGGTCCTAAGGACCTATGCTCTATACCATGTCATAATCGTAGGCTAAAGTGATGTCGACTATCGAGGGGGTTGGTACAAAGAAATGAACCTAAGGGGTTGTACCCCACAGTGTGTACCCCACTAAGCCTACCCAAATTATAACTTAGATATACATATGTTTGACACCCTGGTCGCTATGAGGGGGAAGAGGCGGACGAGTGGGTGGCAGGTGACAACGAGGACTAGCTAGAACATGATGATCTCCTTGGTAGCATGGAGGATGATGGCTAATAATGTCTTGCGCATTTGCCAGGTCGTAGTTCACGACTCAAAAGGCCAATAATGTGACTGATTGATTGTTTATTTCAATTAAAATTGACATTTAAGCTCTTGGGCGGGTCTTATAATGTTTTCAGGTCAAACATCCCATAATAAAAGACACCCCCCCCCCCCCCCCCCCCCCCCCTATTAAAGACCCCGGTCCCCTATTTAGGGGGGGGTCTTTTTATCCGGGGGAATACGGGCAAAAACACAATACAGCTATGTCACCATCGGTCATGTTACGACATGAAACAATTACACAAACATTTATTTAGTGAGAAAATCTTTACATGAAGAGTGTAGAACCGAGGTCGAAGACCGACCAGCAAAAGCGGTTATCAAAGACGGTTACAACAGGAGTATTTGAAATGTCATGCACGGGAAAACCATTAAAATGGTCAGCAAATCGCATAATTCCCGATATATATTAGCCTTAAGGGGAATGTGCCCCCTTAGAATACTCGTCTAGATTGGAGCTTTTGCACTCCTTTGGCTATGGGATATATTTAGGAGGAACGAAATGGCGGAGGTTCGGTGTACTTTGTGTGCACGCCTTGAGAACTGTACGACCTCTTGAAGTGTGGGCTTTGGCAGCATACGCCCTTGAATGGAAAATATAATTGAGCATGGTTGGACGTTGGGGCTGACCTCAGCAGCATTCTGGGTCCAGGTCGAGGGACTCTTTCGGCTAGGGGCATGCATTTGTTACCTGTGATCATTTCCTTCATCAATATTTGTCGTTGTCCCTGCTTCTGGACACAAGCGTGAATCTCAAACCGCGTATCGCATTTGTCAACGCTGACGTGTCCAGCATTGGCTAAAATTCTAGCCAACCAGTACGAAGATTGAGTCCTTGCTCGGCGCCCATAAGCTGTACAGTGCACTGTCCATTTGAAGTCCAACTTTACTGTGGGGGTTGAGCCAAAGACTTGCGGTTGACAAGCCAGTTGGCAGCTGCTCTGCTGGCCGGCTGCGGGACGGGGCTGGCTTTTGCGAGTGAGGAACCAAGTCTTCTGGAATTCTCATGGACTGTGCAACGGACAAGTCACTCCTCCCCAAGGGCAGAATTGACATCGAAATCGGCGGGTCAGGGGCAGGTCATCCAAATCATGGAAACACAAACATACATCCTGGGAAGGAATGCTTATCCAAACTAGTCCCAAATTCCAAGCCTTGATTTCATGAACTCGTTTGGTCAGGGCTCAAGCACAGCAAGCAATTGCTCAAGTGACAGGGCAGGTTTCTCGTCCCGACGGTCAAGGCTGTTTCGTGATGCGGCCTATCGGATTGGGGCAACTTGAAGTGAGCTTTCTGCGTCAGTCTGGGAACACTTGCAGTGCTTTTGGTGCTGCTGGTGTGCTCTGCCTGTGACTGCCAAAGGTTCGCGTTCGCGCTGCTAGTTCTCTGATTTGAGCACATTGCCACGTGGGAACGACCACAATTGGTACAAGTGCTGTCTAGTGAATGCTGAAAACGTTTAGTTTTTCGCTAAAACATTTTGGGGCGGGTGCAGTGATTTCATCCACATAGCCTCCATTTGACAACTTGCGCTTTCAATTACCCTGCGAGTTGGAGTGACATTCACGGGCAGCCAGCACTGTAAGATTCTGAGGGCAGCCGTACGAGGTGCAGCTGGTTCCACGACCACCGGCAAGCGGCACACACGACAGCTGCTCGCAGCCGGGCAGAGCAAACCACTTGTGGGTGCACCTCCGCGCACGAAAGCGTGGTGGAGAGCCAGGAGGAAAGGCGTTATGTCTGTTCACACCGCTCCACTCCACTCCACACTTGCCATCTTGCATAACCATTCCTGTGCACAGCCAGCACCAAACTGAGCAACCAAAATCCAACTCTGCTCAGTTTGCAATGGCAGGAGGAGAGGACAATCTCTCGAGTCTCTGGTCTCGCGTCCTCGCTTCCAGTGGCACTGTGATGCACAAAGGTCAACCTAGCAGCCTACGCACCACTCCCACGACTCCTACAGCGCACATAGAGTCGGCTCTCGCTCAGCTACAGTCACAGCTGCATCAATCGTCTCCCCAGTGAGCCTCGCGTCGCTCCCTACGTTTTATAAAAATGCTGAACCATTTTTTTCTGAACGCTTCCTCTATTATGGTTCACATCCTGCGCACGTCTCCCTTCCGAGTGCACGCTAATTTTTTTCCCTTCCCCGTCGTCTCTGTGTTCCGATCTCTCTCCCCTCCAGCGCACTCGAGCCGCGCCAACACACGCCAGCACCAGCGGCGGCGGGCGGCGAGGCGTTCAACATCGAGTCGGCGTCGGCGGGCCCGTGGGCGTCGTCTCGTGCGCCCGCGTCGGGCGGCACGGCGGCGGGGATGAGTGCGGCGCTGGGGGCGGGCGGGATGGAGTCGCAGCTGAACCACATGGGCATGGGCATGGCCTACCCATACCTCCTCTACTCGCGCGGCCTCGCTGCCTCCACCGCAGCGGCGGGCGGCAGCGCGGCGGGCGCATTGCCGTTCGGGCTGCTGGGGGAGTCTTCCGCCACGGCGGCTGGCCTTCCCTCCTCCATGCCGTCCGTCGACGCCTTTCTGGCCGGCAACCACGCAGCCGCCGCGGCGGCGGCAGCAGCGGGTGTGTCGGCGTCGTCCGACGTGTCGGCGTCTCGCGATCTGTCAGCATCCGCGCATCCTGCGGCTGATCTCTCCACCAGAGCGGGGTCCCGCTTTAACTTCGCCGCATTTCCTCCCGCCGCCGGCGCAGACGCCTCGCAGGGGGCCTCGGCGGCGCTGCTCAACTTCTCCGGCCTCTTCGGTCAGTCCGCGCCCGCTGCTCGGGGCGCACCCAGCGGCAGCACTGCGCCGAGCGACGCGCATCATGGGCAGGGGCACCTGGCGGTGCTGCCGTTGGCTGGCTGCGAGAATTCGGCGCGCAGCGTGGGCAGCGGCGGTGGCGCTATGGGCGCGAACGACGCGGCTTCGGGGATGCTGTCGTCGTGGTTGCAGCAACACTCAGGTACGCCAAGCATCGGTTAGTACCGCTACTGCTCGTTCATGCATGATCGCTTCCGCGAGGTAAATGACGATTGTGCACGATGCTCAACTGCGGATCTGTGTGACCCGCGCTTCCCTCCCGCGCGCCTTCCCTTTCCGCCAGGCCTGGCGGCGTTGGAGCTCGCGCCAGCCAGCACCTTGGAGCAGTCCGGCGCACCGCGCTCCTCTCACCTACACGACCAACACCTGCCGCCGTCCCACTCCGCGTTCCCGTTCGCCCGCACTGCCTCCGCGCCCTCCCACTCCCACGTGCTTCTCCCCGCGTCCGGCCCCCCAAGCGCGTCGGTACCCGGCGGCATCGACTTCAGCAGCCAGCTCGGCGCCATCATGCGCGCCGGCCTCGCCCCCTCCCATGCGCCCCCGCTCGCCGCCTCCGCGCCCCTCTCCTCCCCGTCGCGTGGCGCCTCCAAGCCTCCCGCGGGAGAGTCAGCGGCGACGGCTCAGCAGAAGCGGGCGGCGGAGGAGCGCGAGATGCAGCTGCTGCCGCGCTCCAAGCGGATGGCGCCGCCGGGAGGCGCAGGCGGACCGTTCCGCGACAGCGAGGGCGGGGGAAAGGTGCACAGAACGGGCTTGGGGGGGATTTCCGCTGTGGCAGGGCCCGGGGCGCTGAATCTTGGGCGCATGGCGGCAGGGTTGGGGGAGGACGTGGCACGCGCAGCGGCGAACGGACGACTGTTGGCGTCGGAGGATGGCGTGCTGTGTAAGATACGCGCTAAGCGAGGCTGCGCTACCCACCCTCGCAGCATCGCCGAACGGGTACGACGCCCTTTTTACACTCCATTGCCTTTCCTTCCACCGCCCTTCACTGCTGAGCACCACGTTGCACCGCACTATCTACACTGAAGTTGCTGCCGCCTAGCGTTGACCTCACCCCACTCTGAACCCCTGGCCCATCCCCATGCCTGTGTGGTGCAGGTGCGGCGGTCGCGCATAGCGGACAACATGAAGCGGCTGGCGGAGCTGGTGCCCAACACGGACAAGCAGGCCAACACGGCCGACATGCTGGACGATGCTATTGACTACATGCGCCACCTGCAGCAGCAACTGCAGGTCAGCCCCGTGCACGCCACAACAGGTGCTGGTCAGTCACCCCACCCACGTCCACCCGCAGCTGCAGGTCAGCCCCGGTGTACGTCTGCCCCGGTGCAGGTCAGCGAAGAACGCCCGTCATGCTCACCACCTCATGCTCCCTTCTCCCTCTCCCCTCCCCTGCTCGGCCCCCGTGCATCCCCCAGGCGGTGGCAGTGCAGCACGCCGACGTGGTGATCGAGCGCTTTGTGAGCCGCTTTGAGCGCCAGCGCGGCGCCGAGGACGGCGAGGCACGTGACGACCGCAGCGACGGTGGCGAGGACGGGGGCAGCTGGCGGGACGACGGTGGAGGCGAGATGGAGAGGGGCGAGTCGGACGGCAGCAGAGGCAGTGGCAGGGAGGGCGGGTATGGTGAGGGAGAGAGGGGGGACGTGATGGGAGAGATGGATCAGCTGGCGTTCACTCTGCAAGCAGACAAGGCGTTGGTGGGCGGTGTAGGCAGCAGTGGTGGCGGCAGCAGACAGGAGGAGCCCTCTGTGCTGCTGCAGCAGCAGCAGCAGCTGACCAGCCCACGTGGCTTTCACCTGTGACAGTGCATGCACACACCCCACCTGCATCCCATGTCCTGTGCCCTGCTGCCCTGCGTGGATCATGCAGCACTGCTTTCGCACCACCCTAGTCCGTCTACCCATGCATAGCATACGTACAACGATCCCTGACCTGCACTGCATATAGTAGCCTAGAAGGCCCGTGTAAAGTGGTTCTATATATATGACTACTATAAAATGCAAAACCATTTGGAAGCCACACTCTAAAGTGGGGAAGGAACAGGCAGGCAGCACGAGAGCACACGCCTCATGTGGCTGGGCATGCCCCAAACGGGATCGTAGCCCGTGCCATGAGCTGGAATGTGGTGGACGGTGTGCTGAGAGCACTGCACGTTACCGTTACCCATTACCATTACTGTGACGATGGTTCATCCCATGTGGTGCACACATGCACCCCAAGAGCCCAACCTGCGGCTGACCCCACTCTGTGAAGGGCTGAGGCGGGGCAGCACGAGGCGGGGCAGTGTAAGCGGGGCGGCATGAGGCGGGGCAGTGTAAGCGGGGCGGCATGAGGCGGGGCAGCGTAAGCGGGGCGGCATGGAGCGGGAGGCAAGCGGTGGGTTGTGAGGCGGGGCGGCATCAGGAGGTGATGTGTTCGAGGAGAGCGAGGGCGCTGTCCAGCGCATCAGGGGAGGCGAAGTCCTGCAGCAGTAGCTGTGGTGGACAGTGGGGGTGCGGGGGTGCGGGGGTGAGGGGAACATGGGGGAGAGGTGGTGAGGGAGAGAAGGGAGGGGGAAGAGGGAGAGAAGGGAGGGGGAAGAGGGAGAGAAGGGAGGGGGAAGAGGGAGGCAGGGAGCCAGAGAGAGGGGGGAAATGCGACAGAGGAAACATAGGCAGTGGCGATCAGGGCAGGGTGGGTGGAGGGATGAGAGCCCCCCGCAGCACCCACCGAGCTGTGCGCCCCCGACAGCACCCACCGAGGTGTGCGCGCCTGAGAGGTCGATCTTGAGCTGGTCGCTGCTGTCGCCCCGCTTGGCTGCTTGCTTCCCCACCCCCGCCACCTCCGCTGCCTCCAGCTTTATCTGCCCCACCGCCCCACCCCAGCCCACACATGGCACGCCCCACCCCAGCCCACACATGGCACGCCCCACCCCAGCCCACACATGGCACGCCCCACCCCAGCCCACACATGGCACGCCCCACCCCAGCCCACACATGGCACGCCCCACCCCAGCCCACACATGGCACGCCCCACCCCAGCCCACACATGGCACGCCCCACCCCAGCCCACACATGGCACGCCCCACCCCAGCCCACACATGGCACGCCCCACCCCAGCCCACACATGGCACGCCCCACCCCAGCCCACACATGGCACGCCCCACCCCAGCCCACACATGGCACGCCCCACCCCAGCCCACACATGGCACGCCCCACCCCAGCCCACACATGGCACGCCCCACCCCAGCCCACACATGGCACGCCCCACCCCAGCCCACACATGGCACGCCCCACCCCAGCCCACACATGGCACGCCCCACCCCAGCCCACACATGGCACGCCCCACCCCAGCCCACACATGGCACGGCCACCCCCAGCCCACACATGGCACGCCCCCCCCCAGCCCACACATGGCACGGCCCCCCCCAGCCCACACATGGCACGCCCCCCCCCAGCCCACACATGGCACGGCCCCGGGCAGCACCGAGAGGAATGTGGGGAGGGGAGTGGGCAAGGGCATGGAAGTGGGCAAGGAAAAGGAACAAGGGCGGGAATGGCGGGGGGAAGGGAGTGGGAAAATGGTGAACTTAATGGGGCGAGGCAAAGAGAGACGGGGTTGGTGAGCATAGAGGGGCTGCTGGATGAGCAGCAGGGCAGGGCCCTCACGGGGATGCGGCGTCCACTGTCGTCAAGGCAGAGGCAGACGTGCTGGTGTGTGATGTAGAGCGTGCCCCTGAAGGCCCTCCGCATGTCGGGCGTGAACGTGTTGTACACTGGTCGGTACAGCTGCAGCAGCCGACAGGGGAAGGCTGGGGGCCGTGGGAGAAGAGGGAGTGAGAAAGGGGGTGGAGTGGGAGGTGGGGTTGAGAAGTGAAGTGATGCGCAGAGCGGAGAGAAGGGAGAGGTATGAGGAGGGCGTACGGTGGAGAGGGTGAGAAGGGGAAAGAAGTATATGGCAGTGTGGAGTGTGAGGAATTCACGAGATGATGACTGCAAAAGGAATGCGGCAGGAAGGATGAAGGATGGGGGAGGATGGGGAAGGGAGTGTTGAGGAAAGGGGGCAACAGGCACAGCACCACAGCAGCCCAGCAGCACAGCATGCACGGCTCGCATGGAACATTCCACGCACCTTCCAGCAGGGTCTCATGGGTGGGGAGGCCAAAGATGGCCTGCAGGTCGATGGCTCTGGACGGGTGGGGCGACCGCGCACTGCCCTCCGCCCCTGCCTGCCCCTCCTCCTCCGCGCCCCCCGTCCCCCTGCCATCACTGCCCCCCCTGGCCTTGTGCGCCTCTGCCTGCGCTGCGCTGCTGCCACCCCCGGCGGCGGCGGGAGCAGTGGGCTTGTCGAAGGGGTAGGCGATAGCGGAGTCAAAGACACTGAAGAGCGACACAAAGCCCGTGCTCAGCCCTGTCACCTGCTCCACGCGCTCCCATGCATGCACACATGCACGCACACATGCATGCACACATGCACGCACACATGCACGCACACATGCACGCACACGCACACATGCACGCACACATGCACGCACACATGCACGCACACGCACACATGCACGCACACATGCACGCACACATGCACGCACACATGCACGCACACGCACACATGCACGCACACATGCACGCACACATGCACGCACACGCACACATGCACGCACACATGCACACACACCCCCATGCATGCACGCATGCACGCACTCCCACATGCATGCACACACTCGCATGCATGCACTCATGCACCCCACACCCACGTGCAAACACACACTCACATGCACCGCACACCCACATGCACCGCACACCCACATGCACCGCACACCCACATGCATCGCACACCCACATGCACCGCACACACTCACATGCATGCACACATGCACGCACAGGCACACACAGGAACACGCATGCACGCATGCACGCGCACTCGCACTCGCACGCACGCACGCACACGCGCGCACACACACGCACACGTACGCACACACGCCCGCCCGCACGCACGCACGCACGCACACACGCGGGGAGAGGAGGGGAGGGGAGGGGCTGTGAGGGAGGTGGCGACGTGGAGGTGAGGCCGCAGGGAGGGCTTTAAAGAATGCCAAGAGTGCCGCACACTGTTGCCCCTCACCCGCTCCCCCGCTCGCCCCGCATTCTCTCGATCTTCCCCCGTCCGCCCCACTCCCCCCACCCACACTTTTTTTTTCCCCCGCCCAACCCTCCCGCGCGTCCTTCCCCTCTCCCCCCCCCCCCTCCCCCCCAACTCACCCGCTCGCCCAGGCTGCTCACGACGGCGGCTGCCTCGGCGCCCGCGCTGCTCGCGAGACCCGCCACGCCCGCAGCCACGCCCGCCGCCACCTGCCCCACAGCCGCCGCCACCTCGCCCTGCCCCGACCCCGCCGCGCCTCTCTCTCGCCCGTGCGCTTTCGACGGCGACACCAGCGCCGCTGCGGATTCCGCCTCGTCCTGCCCCGGGGGCTCCGCGCGTTCCTTCCGCGGATCGCCGGGCGCGCCATCGCTGCATGGTGGTTCCGCGGACGAGTCGTCCGCCTTCGACTCCGCCCCGCCAGCGGCTGCGCCCCCTGCGGCCTCCCTGTCTGCCAGTTCGCCAACCGTAGTCACATCGGACGGACCCGGTCGCTCCACGAGAATTGGAGAATCTGAGCCGTCCGATTGGGAGTCCGCGGCGTCTGAGTGGGTGGACGCCATGACAGCCGCCACGAGCGGCGCGCGGACCGTCGCTGCCGCGCCTGTGGGGCGAGGATTGGAAGGAGTGAGGAGCTTGAGACTCTAGGGGTTGCCGCGTGCCGACTCGAGTGCGCTCGCGCGCGACGATGGAAATGAGGCTGTGGCGTAGGAAAAGCTAGGAAAATGGTGCAATATGGGCAGCATCCGTGAGCGAACCCGTCAGTGGTTCGGCGGAAGTCGATGGAAGGTGATGGCGAAATAGTTTTGATTCAGTGTAGCTTTTGTGCAAATAGTTAAAAGAAAAGGTTAGAATATTTTGATTGAGATACTTGAACGGACTGTTGTCCTTTTGAGCCGACTAACTGATGTTAACATTTCATCTCTAATCCTGGTGAGGGCGGTCGGCCTGGGGTGGCAGGGCAGCGGGCAGATGGTCGGGCGGCTGGAAGCCAGGCAGCAGCGATGTGAGGAAGCCCACCACAAACACCTGCACCTCCTGTAGCCATCCCCGCCTCTGCTGCTGCTGCTGCTGCACTCCCTGCTGTGGTGGCTGCTGTTGCAAGGCTTGAACGGCTGCAGCACACAAGATGAGACGAAGGATGTGACACACAATGAGACTGAAGATGGGAATGAGGAATAACGGAGCATGAAAGGCAAGGCGAGAAGCAGCCAGTGAAGGGAGGGGTGGCACAGTCAAGCAACGGCATGCAAGCGGGGTGGGGCTAGGCAAGAGGGGTGGGGCAGAGAGCACTTAGCCTCGCACCTGCTTGGCCCTGCACACCACCTGCCGCCCCGCCGACACCTCCCTCCACCCCTGCCGCCCCTCCCCCACCCCCTGCAGCCCCGGCTCCAGCCTGAGGTGGCACAGCAGCGTGGGGGGCAGCAGCGGCGTGGGGGGGGTGGGGAGGCAGGCCCATGGCGGCCTGCGCGCGGTGGGAGAGCCATCGCAGCAGCGGCGCCAGCACGCCCGCTTGGTACCTGCCCATGGGGGAGAGGGCGCAGAGCGCAGAGAAGAGGGTGTGAGGAGGACGGGAAAGAGGTGAAGAGCTGACACAGCTGCCACATGCTGGTGTGAGTTAACGAAAAGCTGGGCGGCTCACAGGTAGATGAAGAGAGCAGCAGCGATGAGGGCAAAGAAGCGGCGGTAGCCCCCGCCCTGGCCGAACACATAGACGAGCAGCGTGAGCTTGAGCAGCAGCATGAGGTCGATGCGGATCGCAAACTGAATGCGCCGCACTCTAGGCGCGCCCTCCACTGCTGCCGCCCCCCCCACCCCCACATGCCCTGCTGCATCTCCTGCCGCCCTGCCTCCTCCTGGCACTCCTGCAAGCCCACCTGCGCCCCCCCTCTGTGCAGCAGCGGCGGCAGCAGCAGCAGCGGCCATGGCAGCGTGGTGCTCTGCCATCTGCTGCTGCCGCACTGCCTGCATCACCGCCTGCAGCCGCTGCTGCAGCTGCTGCTGCCACTCCTCCTCCACCCCTCCCACTGCGCCCGCCTGCCGCACATGCTGCTGCACGGCCGCCGCTGCTGCCGCCTCCTCCCCCACGGCACCTGGCGCTGCAGCAGGGGCGGCGGGATGGGGCTGTGCTGCCCCTGCCTGAGGCAAAGGTGCTGCCGCTGGTGCGGGCGGTGGTGGTGCGAGGCCCACAGTGGGTGGGTGGTGCGGGTGGGTGTGCACAGGCGCGCCAACAGGGGGGGCAGGGCTGGCAGCACACGGCAGAGGCACAGATGCAGGGGCACATGGTGGGGCGAGGGGATCAAGTGGAGAACAAGGATAAGAATGTGAAGGAACAGTTGCAGTGGGCTCAAGGCTAAAAGGAAAAAACTAAATCAGTCCAACTGTAAGCATGAAGAGATAAAGGAGCCTCTCGCACTGCTAAGATGCCTCTCGCACTGCTATGATGCCTCTCACACTGCTAAGACGCCTAATGCACTCTAAAAAACAGCTCACCTGTTGCCGTTGCTGGCGAATGGGTGCGGAGGAGGCATGGTGGGTGGGAAGGCGAAGGGAGGCATGGGAGGGGCAAAGGCGATGGGTGCGAGGGGATCACCCGGCATGGGCATGGGCGGAGGGGAGGGCCAGGGAAAAGGGAAAGCGAAGGGGAAGGGCATGGGCGGCATGGAGAGGGGGAGCAGAGGGGAGTGCAGTAAAGGTGGGTAGAGGGCTGATGCAGGCATGGAAGAGTCAGCAGGCAGCATGAAGGGCGGCAGCGTGAAAGGCGAGTATGGCGGCGGAAGGGCCGGCAGGGGCGGCGCCATGAGAGGCGAGAAGGGCAGAGGCGGCAGGCCAGTGGGCGCAGTGTGTTGCAGCGCACCGAGCAGCTGCGAGGGGCCCAGGATGGAGAGGGGGAGAGAGGGGAGGACGGGGAGAGGGTAGGGAGGCGTGTGAACAGAGCAGACAGGAGAGAGGAGGAGCGAGGGTTGAGTGGAGAGGGGAGGGTAGAGAGGAGAGGAAAGGGTAGAGATGAGCGGCGAGGGTAGAGAGCGGGAAGAGGAGGGCGAACGTGGCAGCAGAAGCGACTGAATACTCACCTGAAGGATGGCTTGCTGCTGCTCTCCCCCCCCAGCAGCGGCAGCGGCCTGCGTAACAGCTGGAGCTGTTGTTGCTGCTGTGGGTGCTGCTGTGGGTGCTCGCCCTCCTGCCTCTCCCCCGCTCGCTGTAAGCCCCCCATCCGCTGCGCCAGGACCCGCGGCTGCAGCAGCCACAGCGGGCGCCGCAGCTGCAGCGGCCGGCGCTACAGCCGGCCCGTCCGCCTCCACTGCGTGCGCCTGCCCGGACCCCGGGACAGCGCCTGCGCGCTGCAGTGAGGCGGCGGCGGCGGGCGCAGGGATTGGCGCAGGCGCGGCAGGGAAAGGAGCAAGCGCGAGGTTGGAGGCAGGGAGGGTGGCGCGCGAGTGGGCGCGCGCGGAGGAGGAGGGCGTGGGGGAGACGGAGCGGCTGGAGTGAGTCGTGGAGGGCGCGGAAGAGGGCGCGGAGGACGGCGCGGAGGAGGTGCCGGGGGGAGCGGAAGAGACGACGAGGTGCATCACCTGGGGCTCGCTCAGGTTCTTCTGCGCGCGGAGGAGCGCAGGGGGGGAGAGGGAAGCGCAGAGATTGGTGGCACGTGAAACGAGTCACACTCAAGCACATCCTTTCCCCTGACGCACTTGCACGTGACGGAACAAGAAAATCATACTGACTGAATCTTTAGGCTCGCACTCCCGAATAACAAGAATTTCCGGCAGCAACCAGAGTCTTCCTCCCACCATGACTCTGATCGACGACTCTAGACGTATAGCTCCGCGACATGCGGCAATAACGATGAGAGAGCGCCGACCACGCGTTAAACGACTGAGACGGTCGGAACAAAGCGTGCGAGCGGACCTGTTTAAATACGTCGCGGACGAGGAGCGAGTCTTTCACGAGCTGGCCGGCGACGATCAGCTTCTGTCGCGACGGGTCGGGGTGTCCCGCGTACTCTTCCTGCAGCTGTCGCTTCACGTCGCCCACCGTGCCCGCCGCTCGCACTCGCGTCCTGAAGTCGCCTGGCGACGACGCGGAGGGGTTCTTGATGACGACCGTGACCATCGCCTCGCCCTCCACCTCCGGCGACTGCCCCCCCTCCGATGCCATCAAGAAGCCTGCTGCCGCTGACCGGGAAAAACGGATTAATCACTGACGACTGAGGAATCACAAAGATTTTATGTGCGGAATTGACGCGTGGGGTTGCGGATCGAAGGGCAAGCAGTTGATGAGAGAGAGGAGTGGAATGAGCAGCAACAAGAGGTGGTTCATTGATTCTGCCGAGTTTCCTTTCCCGCCAATACCACCATCCTGCCGTTTCTGGAATTCCGAAAGTCGTTTCGCCAGCAAAGATTTACACGCACTGGGCGAATTTTGCGAAACCGATGCAGGCGAAATCGTCCAATTTCTGGGAGTTGCACCGCACAGTACCACGGAATCTCCTTCCAGAAGTTGGAAGGGGCACAGCTGGCGTGGAATTCACGGTAGTGGCACCACGAATGATATCAGGCAAGAATTTCTGAATGTCTTTCTGGAAATAATGTCAGTGCGCTTCTTCAGTAAAACTATTAGCTTGTACGGATTCGTTATTGCAGGTAACATCATTGTCACCGAACGCAGAAGCACGCCTAAACGTGTGCGAGTGCTAATTGCGTAGGTCGCACTGGGTACGTAAGATTCCTTCAAGGGGAGTGATGTTGTGGGTCCACACACGTGTGTGACGCGCGGCGTGCGTGTGTGCGCGCATGGCGGGCAAAAAGAAGGCGCGCGGCCATCGAGGCGGAGGCGGCCGCGCGGGGGCCGGGCGGCATCGGCGGGACGAGGAGGAGGAGGACGAGGAGCTGCGCGCGCAGCAGCTCGACGAGCTCACCGCCATGTACGCCCCGCCGCACCCCTGTCAACGGACGTATGGCTGAAACCACAGGCCGTGTGTTGGCGTCATTTTTCATGTCTGGAGGCCTATCCACCCACATGGCTGCACTCCAATAGCATTTGTTGCTCTTTTGACCTGTCGCCCCTCCGCCTTTCCCCCTGCCCTGGGCAGCTCCGCCATCTTCGCGGACGACTTTGAGCTGCGCGCGGAGCGGCCGCTGGTGGAGTATGCGCTGCTGCTGCGCCCGCACTACTCCTTCGCCGCCCACGCCAACCTCGACGCCGTCTCCCTCCACCTCGTCGTCAGGCAAGCCCCTCCCCAGGCAAGCCCGCCCCCAGGCAAGCCCGCTCCCAGGCAAGCCCGCTCCCAGGCAAGCCCGCTCCCAGGCAAGCCCGCTCCCAGGGAAGGTCGTGGTGTGGCAGTATTGCGGTGAGGCAGTGAGGTGTGGGGTGGTCGTGGAGGGGTGCAGCGGGAGAGGTGGCCGCGTCCACTCCCTCATTGCCTCCCCTTCCCCTGCCCGCGCCCCTCGTGCAGGTATGTGGCAGGATATCCGAGGCGGGCGTTGAAGCTGCGAGTGGAGGCGCGGGAGGGGCTGGAGCAGGAGGACGTGGTGGAGCTGGTGGCGCTGCTGCACGACCAGGTGGGGTCAGGCCAGGGCACAGGGGGGTGAGGGACCAACAGGCGCCTCTCTGCTCTCCGCACTGCCACTCCCCGTCCCTTGTCTATCTCCCTCCTTGCTTCCAACCAAGTCCGCCTTTCCAACGTGGCTGGGTCCATTGTTGTGTGCCTATGCGTTGCGGCTTTGCCTTGAGCGTTCACCTGACCATGCGTGCTGCACACGGCGTGTGGCAATGCAGGCAGCACGGGCAGCACGGGAGGGGCGAGTGACGGTATTCAACCTTGCCGAGACGGCACAAGAGTTCCTCTCTCGCCGCCTCTCGTCACTGTCACCCGCCACACACCACCCTCTTGCTCCCACCCAGGTGCGCTTTGTTCATCGCCCTTCACCTGTGTGCTGCATGTGTCTCTGCATTTCTAACTTCATTCCCCATCGCCGTCACAGCTCTCGCGTTGCGTGCGCTGGCGTCTTAACACTCCATCTTGGAGTGCTTGCAGGCGGGCAGCGATGGGGAGGAGGCAGAAGGCGAGGCGGCGGGCGGGGAGGAGGGGTGGGAGGAGGAGGGGTGGGCGTGGGAGGACAGTGTGGACGCGGGGCTCTTCTCCGACCCCCTCTCTGCCCTCCCCCTCGCCCCCGCTGCCTGGCCCCCTGGCCCAGGCACTGCAGGCGCAGGCAGGGGCAGGGGCAGAGGCAGGGGCGCAGGCAGGGGCAGAGGCGCGGGGGGCAGTCAGGAGGGCGGAGCTGGGAGGGGCGAGGTGGGGGGTGGAGGGCGAGGGAAAGGAAGAGGAGCGAGTGCAGGAGGAAGAGGGGGCCTCGGTGGCAGGCCAGGGGGAGAGGGGCGAGGCACAGAAGCTAGGGAGGGAAGGAGTGGAGGTACCGCTTTGGCTGGTGGTGGCGGTGGTGTGGGGAGGCCGGGTGGCGTGGGTGGTGCGGTGAAGATGCAAAGGCAGCAGAGTGAAGAAGCAAGCGAGTCGTCACACGAGGGAGAGGAGGGGGATGACGACGAGGAGGAGGAGCAGGAGAGTGGAGAGGAGGAGAGCCAAGGCAGCGGCGGCAGAGGGAGGCAGAGGGGCAGGGGGCTGTGGCAGCATGGGGGCGACAGTGCATCCGATGGCTCTGCCTCCCACACCACCACCCCCTCCACTGCCCCCTCACCATCCAGCAGCGCGTGGCCGCTGGGGTGTTCTGCCGTGACCCTGTCAGCGTCGGGGGGCGGGGAGGAGGACACTCAGGGGTCGGTGGGCGAACTAATCCGGCGAGTGAGAGAGGGGCTCAGGAGCATGCAGGTGCTGGCCGAGGTGCGTGGTGGACTGACAAAGGGGAGCAGGTTAGGGGTACAACAGGGCTCTCAATCTCTTTGCGTTCAGTGCTTAACTTCTGGGCTTTAAGTTCCCCCAATGAACATCTGCTCCCTGCTTCCTGCTACCTGCTCCCTGTGTGTGTGTGTGTGTGTGTGTGTGTGTGTGTGTGTGTGTGCATGTGTGTGCATGTGGTGGCATGTGGTGGCATGTGGCAGGTGGAGCAGCTGGTGGGGCATCAGAGGAGCACGGCGAGGCACAGGGGATCAGGGGGCGGGCGCACGCAGCAGGACGGTGGTGGTGATGGAGGGGATGAGGAGGAGGGGGAGGAGGACGAGCAGAGTGAGGAGGAGGAGGAGGAGGATGATGAGGAGGAGGAAGAGAGTGAAGGAAGGAGTTTTTCAACGGATGGAGGGACGGCAGTGGGTGCAGATGGGAGGGATGCAGCGCAGGGAGCCACTGCAACTGCAGCTGCGGTGCTGGCCTCGGCATCGGCCTCAGGAGCGCAGCGCCGTGGGTCGCGCGACATGTACACGGGCATGATCCAGCGCGACCTGCTCCTCGTACCCCCTCCCTCACCCTGCGCCCTGCTCGCTCCGTGCATTCCCCTGCTGCCCTCCTAACAAGCATTCCCTTCATGTGCATGCAGGCTCACCTACTGCGCATGGTCACCAGCCACAACGGCCCTCTGCCCCACGCCCTGCCTGCCCTCGCCTCTCAGCTGCACGCTCTTGAGGTAACCACGTGTCTTGTGGTAACCACATGCCCTGTGGTAACCACATGCCCTGTGGTAACCACATGCCTTGTGGTAATTACATTCCTGTGGTAACCACATGGCTGGAGGTAAGCACATTGGGTAACCACAAGGCTTGTGGTAAGCACCTGTCATGAGGTAACATCATGCAATGAGGTACCCGCATGCAATGATCGCTGCAGGATTAGTTATTGCAATGAAAACAGTGAGAGATGATGCAGCTATCTAACGTGTGCATGCGTGTCTGTGTGTGTGTGCATGTGTGCGAGTGCGAGTGCAACATGGGCAGGTGATACCGCAGTGGGTGGCGGATCTGCTGCACCATGATCCGCGCCTCATCGACCGTGCCTTCCACCGCGTCTTCAGCAAGCCTGCCCGCCGCCTCACTGCGCACGCCCATGCAGACCCATCCGTGAGCTTTCCTGCCATGCCATGTGCGCCACCTGTCCCTGCTTTCTCTCACGCTCCCTCCACCCATCCTGCCCATGCATGTGTGCATGCACCGGTCCAGCCGTGCTGTGTGTGCGCTCTTGTATGGCTCCTGCCTTGCCTGTGGCAAGGGCATGGGATCTAACGGGGCATGCAAGGGGTGCGGCTGTGCTGTCACGCCACTCTCACACTCACAGGTGCAACGGGCGCTGCAGCGGTTCTGGTCGGCCAGTGCGGAGGGCGAGGGCAGCGCTGCAGATGCAGCAGCACAGGCGTCGGGGTCGCGCTACCTCTCAGACTTCGAGGAGGTCGCCATGCTGGGTGGGTGAGGCGATGCCATGCTGGGTGGGTGAGGCCATGCCATGCTGGGTGGGTGAGGCCATGCCATGCTGGGTGGGTGAGGCCATGCCATGCTGGGTGGGTGAGGCGATGCCATGCTGGGTGGGTGAGGCGATGCCATGCTGGGTGGGTGAGGCCATGCCATGCTGGGCGGGTGAGGCCATGCCATGCTGGGTGGGTGAGGCCATGCCATGCTGGGTGGGTGAGGCCATGCCATGCTGGGTGGGTGAGGCCATGCCATGCTGGGTGGGTGAGGCCATGCCATGCTGGGTGAGGCCAGTCCGTGCCTTTCTTGCTCTGTATGCCGTCTCCCCTGGTGACTCTCATCACTGCCTCTCATTAGTTCCCTGCCATGAACCCCTCCTGGTCGTGCTGCCCGTGTGGGTGGAGCAGGCAAGGGCGGGTTTGGGTCGGTGGTGCTGTGTGTGAACAAGCTGGACGGGCGCAAGTATGCCATCAAGAGGATTCCCCTCCGGGGCAAGAGCCCCGCCCTCAACTCCAAGATCCTCAGGTGCCCTGCCCCTCCCACCCTCCTACGCTTTCACCCTCTCACCCTCTTGCCCTCTCAACTGCTCACACTCTCAACCTCTCACCCTCTTACCCTCTCACCCTCTCACCCTCTGACCCCCCTTGCATGTGGGGCGGGGCCATGGCAGGGAGGTGGCGACGCTGTCACGGCTGCAGCACCAGCACGTGGTGCGCTACTACCAGGCCTGGTTCGAGACCGGGGCCGGCCGCTCCACTCGCCACCTGCCCGCGCACACCGACACAGACAGCATGGAGGGCAGCGCGAGCCCCACTGCGAGCACGTCGCTGGCGTCGGCATCGGAGTGGCTCACTCGCGATGCAGACCTCACCCACTCCCACAGCTTGCCGGGGGGGAGGGACGGCAGGAATGGGGGTGAGGCGGAAACGACGTACCTGTACATTCAGATGGAGTACTGCCCCAGGTGCGTTCAGATGGAGTACTGCCCCAGGTGCGTTCAGATGGAGTACTGCCCCAGGTGCGTTCAGATGGAGTACTGCCCTAGGTGCGTTCAGATGGAGTACTGCCCTAGGTGCGTTTTCTGACACTGCTTTCCCCTCTTCACACCTTCTGCTCTTTGCACGTCCGCCTTTTGCGGTTGTGATGGAAGAATGTGCACCTATCCGTTCGTGTTTCGACCATGCACATTACATGCGCGTTTTCACCCTGAGCCCTCTTCTTCTTTCGCCTGCCTGCCCTTGTCCCGCCCTCTCCGCGCCTGTGCCTGCCAGGACGCTGCGGCAGGTGTTGGAGGCGAGGGGGGGGGACGAGGTGGATGGCGCGTGGGCGTGGAGGGTGGTGCGGCAGGTGGTGGAGGGGCTGCTGCACGTGCACGGGCAGGGCATCATCCACCGCGACCTCACTCCCAACAACCTCTTTGTTGACCCGCGTGGGGACATCAAGATCGGCGACTTCGGCCTCGGTATCACAACACGCCTTGCATGCGCGCTCACCTGCATGCTGCATCTGCATGACTTGATGGTTTGCTTGTTTTTTCCCTTTTGTTTTGCTCTGCGTACCGTTAGTTTGCCTGTCTGATCTCGTCTGTTTCTTCTCCGTGATCCTGCTTGTGTATCTTTTACTCGTCTGTCCTAACTCCCCTCCCCCCCCCCCCTTTACCCCATGGGGCATGACACGGCAGCCAAGTTCTCGGAGCTGGGGGAGGGGGTCGATGCTGCAGACGCTGGAGAAGAGGCAGAAAGGGAATTGAGTCCCGAAGGGGGTGCAGAAAGGGGGGGGAGGGAAGGGGGCCCCATGGGGGAGAGGCGGCAGTCGGCGACGGGGCAGGTGGGGACGTACTTCTACACGGCACCCGAGGTGGAGCAGGGGTGGGCGCACGTGGACGACAAGGCAAGTGCACGCAGCATCCGCACCCCTGGCCTGGCACCCCACGCACCCTGTCATCTCGTACCTCTCTCCTGTGCCTGTCCATGCCCTCACCCGTGCCTGTGCATCCATATGCCGTGGCACGTAACTAACATCCCCGTGTGAGCTGGGTGGGGTGGGCAGGTGGACATGTGGAGTGTGGGCGTGGTGCTGCTGGAGTGTTGGCACCCCTTCCACACGGCCATGGAGCGCGCTCACACGCTCTCAGCCCTCAAGCTGCACCGCACCATTCCACATGAGTGGGCGCTCAAGCACCCCCAGGTGCGCCCTGCCACACGCATGGGTGCTCCACCACCCGCCTGTGTGCGTCTGTGTGTTTCTGTGTGTACCCAAGTGCCTGTATGTGCCTGTGTATGCCTGTGTGTGCCTGTTTGCACCTGTGTGTATGTGTGTGTGTGTGTGTGTGTGTGTGTGTGTGTGTATGTCACACTCTCCACAGGTGGCAGAGCTGGTGAGGCGGCTGCTGAGTCCGCTACCCAGTGACCGCCCGTCAGCAGCAGAGGTGTTGCGATGCGACCTCATGCCGCCGCGCATGGAGGATGAGGCGCTCAACGGTGGGTGCTTGCACACCACAAACGGTGGGGGTGGGGGGTCACTCTCACTGCCCGCGCTCCTTCTAAACTCCCATGCTGCAACCTTTCCTGCCTGCACACAACCTTCCCTGCATGGCTTCCCTGCTGGTGTATCCTGTGTTCACTCCCATGACCGTCGCCCTTCCCTCACTCGTGTGTGCCGCTGCGCCCCCCCCCCCTGCACTGCGCTGGGGGCGAGCAGGCATACTGAGGGCCATCCAGGCGCCGGGGGACGACTCCTCCTCCTCCTCTACTTCCTCGTCGGCGGTGTACGACCGCGTGCTCGCCGCCATCTTCGCCCGCCTCCCCGCCACGCCTCCCTCCTCCGCGCCCACCCCGCCACCTGTGCGCACGCTGCATGGGGGGGCCGGGGAGGAGGAGGAGTGGGAGCGGGGGGCGGTGCAGTGGACGGGGGCGAGGGAGGCGTTCATGGCGGGCGTGCAGTGCATCTTCCACCGCCATGGCGCCCTGCGCTCCGACACACGTGTCGTTGACTTTGCCTATCCCGACCGCCGCACCCATGAGTACGCCAACCCTAACCCCTCAATGTTGTGTGTGTGCTGACCTTCTCGCTATGCTCTCTCATTGTCTGCCCGTGCATTTTCTCTCATCTCTCTTCCGCCCCTCCTACCTCTCCGTGCGCCCCTGCCAGGCTGGCGGTGCGGGTGGTGGACGCACAGGGCTCGCTGCTCTCACTGCGCTACGACACTCGACTCACCTTCGCCCGCTGGGTCGCCGCCACACAGGTGATGCACGTGATGCCGCTTGAATGTCCCGATACTCTCATGCTCCTCTCTTTCTGTTGTCGACCCATTGCCCCTTTGCCATCCATTTGGCACGTGTGCTGTCCCCCCTGTCCTCCCCCTCCCAGACCTCGTCTCTGAAGCGCTTCCAGTTCTCCTCTGTGTTTCGCCGCGCTCCCGGTCGCCGCCCCCCTCATGATTATCTGCAGGTGTGTCGCCTGACCCGTTGAAACAAAGGGGTGATGGAACGGGGTGAAACTGGGTTGGTGGCAAGAGTCCAGGGCTTAAGGGCATGGGGTATAAGTAGCGAGTGTTGCTCGCCACGTGTGCGGCAATCATGGTCGGTGTGCAGCATTCTCAGGTGAGTGCTGAACAAGCGTGTATGCGAGCTAGCTCCTTGGGGCCTCACAGCAGTGCATGGCAGGGTAGGGTGCACCTTGAACTTTGCCCAGAAATGGCCTAACCAACTGCTCATCTCTTCCTCTCTTGCTGCCACCCCCTGTCCTCCACCATGCCCCTGGCCATTTCGATTTTGCTCCGTGCCATGCGATGTGGTGCGGGCATGTGCATTGCGGTGGAGGTGGGTGGCAGGCAGACTTTGACATTGTGGGAGGGACGCCGGTTCTGGCGGATGCTGAAGCCATCAAGGTGCGTTCTCAGGCAGCGCTTTGCTCGTCCATGTGCCTCACACACATGCGTCACTTCCAAACCCTTCCACACACAAGTGCCCACTTGCACACTAACAAGATTCATGTGCCCCAGTGCTGCAACAGAACAGTGCCAGCTTTCCCTTTTCCCCGCCTTGCCTCTCTACCTGCTGCCTCGCACCCTGCTGCCTCGCACCCTGCTGCCTCGTGCCGTGCTGCCTCGTGCCGTGCTGCATGCAGGTGGCGGTGGAGGTGGTGGAGGGGAGTGGGGCGGCATGGGGGGCGGTGGAGGTGCGGCTGAACCACCGCGACCTGCTGTGCGCCATCTGGCAGTGGGCGGGGGTCACACGCCCGCAGGTCGCCAGTGTCGCCCAGGTCACTCCCCTCCCCCCTGCCGCCTGCTCCTCTCCCCTTCAACCATGTCCACCACGCACACCACCCACCATCTTCAGCCATCTCCCATGCCTCGCAGCACCATGCCACCCTGCACTCCTCTCACCCTTCCACCCGCGCTCATGCCTCCCTGCTACGCCCCTTCTCTCCCCCTGCACCCCCCCCACCCCCCCCCCCCCCCGGCCCCCCTGTACACGAGCAGTTGCTGGCGCTGCTGGGCGGCTCTCCCCCCACAGCCCCCTCCCGCAAGGCCGCGTGGCCTCTTG
This sequence comes from Closterium sp. Naga37s-1, assembly GCA_947471745.1. NCBI lineage: Eukaryota > Viridiplantae > Streptophyta > Zygnematophyceae > Desmidiales > Closteriaceae > Closterium > Closterium sp. Naga37s-1. The sequence continues at coordinate 541,320 of CANJKZ010000819.1, forward strand.
TTCGCCGCCAGCTGCTGCAGGTGCGTGTGTGCTGCTGCATGCTGTGAGAAGGTGCGTGTCAGTCCGTCCTTCCATGATCCATCGTCCGTCTGCCTGTCTGTCCATCTGTGTGTCTTTTTGTGTTTGAGCGTTTGTGCGTGTGTGCCGTTGTGCCAACGTGCCAGTGTTTCTGTTCCTGTGCGCCGGCGTGTGTGGGTGAGTGGTGCGGTGCGGTGGCAGGGAGTGGGGCTGGGTGAGGCGGTGGTGGATCGCCTGCAGGCGGTGGAGAAGCGCTTCAGTGGGCCAGCAGACGATGCCATGGCGCGCCTCGCAGGGGCGCTGCCACCAGGTATGCGCTCACAGGGGCGCTGCCACCAGGTATGCGCTCACAGGGGCGCTGCCACCAGGTATGCGCTCACAGGGGCGCTGCCACCAGGTATGTGCTCACAGGGGCGCTGCCACCAGGTATGCGCTCACAGGGGCGCTGCCACCAGGTATGCGCTCATAGGGGCGCTGCCACCAGGTATGCGCTCACAGGGGCGCTGCCACCAGGTATGCGCTCACAGGGGCGCTGCCACCAGGTATGCGCTCACAGGGGCGCTTGTGAGAATTGAACCGATGAGTTGATTAGGAATGATGAGGGCTTACATAGTTGGAGCTAAGGAAAGGGGGGTGGTTGGTACCTAGCCAACATTATTGGCCCCCACCAATAAGTTGGGTTGGAGAATTATTGGGGGGTCCCAATAATGTTGGTCAAAGTGGGCCAACATTATTGGGGGGGCCAATAATCCTCCAACCCAACCTTGGGGTCCAATAATTGGGCCAAGGTTGGGTTCCAACCCCCACCTAGGGTTAACACTAGTTGTGCACCCAAACATTGTTTGGGTGCCTATCTCTATCCTAGGGTTTATAGGATCAATGCAGGATACAGAAGAGTAGTATAATCTAACACAACCCCTTAGCCTGCAGAGATCCTTAAACCTGGATGAGATAAGACAGCAACCCCTGAATCAGTCACCATGGGGGGCAAGGCCCAGGAGGGGCAAGATTGCCGAGTGAGTAGCGCGGTCGAGGGCCTTAGTGAAAATGTCGGCAGGGTTGGAGGATGAGTCGATCTTGCGCACGGTGATGTGGCCATCCTGGACAAGGTTGCGGACGAAGTAGTGTCGGAGCTCGATATGCTTGGAGCGACCATGGAAGACAGCTTCTTTGGTGAGGTGGATGGTGCTAGCGTTGTCACACCAGAGGGTGGGACATGGTTGTGGTGAGCCAAGGTCTGTGAGGAGATAGCTGAGCCAGCGTGCTTCCTGTGCCGCCATCGTGACCGCGTATAGTTCGGCTTCGCAGGAGGAGAGGGCGAGAGAGGAGGATAGGGGGAGGGAGGGGTTTGAGGTGCGAGGGTGGGTGTGGTGAGGGTGGGAGGCGTTGGGGTGGTGGTGGGTGTGGGGAGGAGGTGTTGGACTTGCTGGAGGACGTGAGGGGAGAGGTGTTGGGCGAGGACATTATGGAGGTTGGGGGGAGATGGTGCATAGGCGGGGAGGGTGCGAATGTCATGAGGGGTGGGGCGAGGGGTGATGGTGCTCCAGCGTGGAGGAGGGCCCGTGTTGCCGCGTGCAAGCCATTCGTCGGTGAGAGCTTTGAAGCACGTATCAGTGGGATGGGTGGTCTGGTTGCAGGTCTGACCTTTGTTAGGGCCTTGGCGAATGACATACTGGCACGGAGGGAGCCCACCCGTGGTTGAAGTGGTTGCCCCACGCCCGCCACGTTCCCCAGTGCGCCCTCCTCGTCCACCTCCGCGACCGCCTCCTCTTCCACCACCGCCCGAGCCACGTCCTGGTCCGCCCCCGCTGCTTCCGCCGGTGTTTGTTCCTTTGCGCGCATGAACGGCATTGATGGAGGCAGATTCACGCAGAAAGTCAGCCTCACTGTCAAGGAGCCAGTCGATGGTAACAGCCACAGGAGGAGGACGGATGTGCTGGGAGGTGAAATTGATGCGGTAAGTGTCGTAGGTGGGTGGGAGGCAGTCAAGGATGCGTGCTGTGAGGAGGGTGTCGGAGATCAAGATGCCACGATCATTGAGACGTTGTGCAGTGTCCGTGAGGCGCCGAGCGAAGGAAGCAGCGTTGAGGGAGGAGTCCAGTGTGATGTCTTGGAAGGTGCGAAAGAGGGAGAGGAGGGAACGTAAGTCCTGGCGATCATATTGGGAGGAGAGAGACTTCCAGAGGGAGGGGGAGGATGGGGGGCGAAGGTCACGCTTGAGAGAGGAGGGAACGCATGAGAAGATGATAGTAAGTGCACGGCGGTCAGCAATGCGCCATGCAGCTGTATCGGAGTGGTGCTTACGGAGCTTAGCAGAGTACTCTTCGGAGGCGGCTTTGAATTCTGCAAGTTTTGCAGTGGCAGCTTCGTGATCGGCGATGGCAGCTGCGTGTGCTCTGCTTTTGATGACATAGTCGTCCCGCTCCTTGTTGTATTTGTTGAGCGTGCGAGCCCACCTGTCCGGATCATCCTCCCAAGCCCCTAGGATAGGGGCTTGGGGGGCAGGTTCGGTCGGGAGTGGTGGGGCGTCGGGGGGGGGGAGGAGCCTGGGAGTGGGGGCGGAGTGGGGGGGAGGCCATTAGGTGTTTCGAGGACAACGACTAGGAGGCAGTAATCTCCCACTCGAACGGAGCCCAGGTACGTGAAGAGGCTCTCCTCAAACGACACCCAATTGACGGCGGTGGTGCCGTTGAGGAGCTCGAGCTTGTCGATGGAGGCAAGCTCAAGCGAGGTTGATTCGTCGGCCATGAGAGGAGGAGGAGGGAGGGAGGGGAGGTGGACGACACCGTCTTGAGGGACAGAGCGGTCCGGCTGCTCCACGGGCAGTAGCAGCAAACCCTAATTCAGGGTCCGTCGCGGCTGGTGGGCGTCTCCGCGGCGTCCGCGGCATCCGCAGCTGGTGGGCGTCTCCGCGGCGTCCGCGGCTGACGGCCGCGTTCGTCGCGTCCGCGGCTGACGGCCGCGTTCGTCGCGTCCGCGGCTGACGGCCGCGTTCGTCGCGTCCGCGGCTGACGGCCGCGTTCGTCGCGTCCGCGGCTGACGGGCGCGTTCGTCGCGTCCGCGGCTGACGGTCGCGTTCGTCGCGTCCGCGGCTGACGGTCGCGTTCGTCGCGTCCGCGGCTGACGGTCGCGTTCGTCGCGTCCGCGGCTGATGGGCGCGTTCGTCGCGTCCGCGGCTGACGGTCGCGTTCGTCGCGGCGGGCGGACGTGGTGAGGAGAGGGGCGCCGAGATGGCGCGAGGGGCACGGCAGAGTCGGCGGGAGGTGCGCTGAGCGGCGCGAGGGGCACGGCTGAGCCGGCGGGAGGTGCGCTAAGTGGCGCAAGGGGCACGGCAGAGCCTGCGGGAGGTGCGCTGAGCGGCGCGAGGGGCACGGCTGAGCCGGCGGGAGGTGCGCTAAGTGGCGCAAGGGGCACGGCAGAGCCGGCGGGAGGTAGAGTATGGTCCTAGGATCTTGAGTGGCGTTAGCCGTAAGAGCTCTGATACCATGTGAGAATTGAACCGATGAGTTGATTAGGAATGATGAGGGCTTACATAGTTGGAGCTAAGGAAAGGGGGGTTGTTGGTACCTAGCCAACATTATTGGCCCCCACCAATAAGTTGGGTTGGAGAATTATTGGGGGGTCCCAATAATGTTGGTCAAAGTGGGCCAACATTATTGGGGGGTCCAATAATCCTCCAACCCAACCTTGGGGTCCAATAATTGGGCCAAGGTTGGGTTCCAACCCCCACCTAGGGTTAACCCTAGTTGTGCACCCAAACATTGTTTGGGTGCCTATCTCTATCCTAGGGTTTATAGGATCAATGCAGGATACAGAAGAGTAGTATAATCTAACAGCGCTGCCACCAGGTATGCGCTCACAGGGGCGCTGCCACCAGGTATGCGCTCACAGGGGCGCTGCCACCAGGTATGCGCTCACAGGGGCGCTGCCACCAGGTATGCGCTCACAGGGGCGCTGCCACCAGGTATGCGCTCACAGGGGCGCTGCCACCAGGTATGCGCTCACAGGGGCGCTGCCACCAGGTATGCGCAAGGAACATTTACTTCAATGTTCTGCCCATCCCTCTTATTCCTCCCACTCATGTCTTTCCATTTTCCCTTCCATCTCCCCTCTCATCCTCCCCCCCGGGCCAGGCCCACTGGTGGCGGCGGCACTGGGCGAGCTGGGAGAGCTGCTGGCGCTGCTGCGAGTGTGGGGCATCCACCCCGCGTGCACCACCATCGACGCCCTCATGGCGCCCTCCCACCACTACTTCTCCAAATGCTTCTTCCAGGTCTCCCCCACCCCCTTCTTCTTTCCCTTAAGCGCCCTCTTTGATTTTGCTGCTCCTGTTTCCTTCCGTGCATGTGACATGCAGCCATGGAATGTCTCCAGTTCTTATTTCCAGCCTTGTTCACCCTGCCTCCTGCGTCGTTGTATCTCCTGCGTGCGCTGCACCTCAGGTCCACGCAAGGCACCTGCCGTCTCAACCTCCCCATCACCAGCACCAGCAGCAGCACCCCCTAAACCCTATCAGCACCCAGCGCACCACCCTGCCCTCTGATGCTTCCTTGCCTGGCGCTCGCTCGCTCTCCGCCTCGCCCCCATCCGCCCTGGCCGCCCCGTGGTCGTCCTCGCCGCCCCTCTGCGTGGCTGTGGGCGGCCGCTACGATGCCCTGCTGCTCCACCTCTTCTCCTCTGCTGCCGCTGGGAGAGGAGCGGTGGGTTGTTCAGACGGGGATGCATGTTAGGGGCAGGAAGTCGAAGCGCGTGGCATGGTCTGGCAGTATTGGGGACTTGTGACCTCCATGTTTGCAGGAATGGGCGTGTGGTGAGGTGTGGGGTGTCAGACATGGGTAGCTCCACTGCAACGTCCCCATATTCCCCTATTCTTCTTTCTTCATTCCCTGTTTGCATGTTGTTCCTTCTCCTTGTTCTCGCCTGTTAGTCTGCTGCTCCCTGCTGTAACCGTCAAGTGTTGTTGTGTGCCTCTTGGTTGGTCCCTTGCCTGCGTGTCTGTGTCTCTCGTGTATGCGCATGTCTGTGTCTGTGTCTCCTCCCTGTCATTGCGTCTGCGTGGCCTGGCCCTCTCCTTGATGCTTTGTGCCGTGTGCTGCATGCCTCCTCTGCTGCTTTGTGCCGTGTGCTGCATGCCTCCTCTGCTGCTTTTTGCCGTGTGCTGCATGCCTCCTCTGCTGCTTTGTGCCGTGTGCTGCATGCCTCCTCTGCGTGTGCTGCACGCCTCCTCTGCTGCGCAGAGCTCTCGGGCAAGAGGGGCAGGAGGCAGTGGGGGGGGCAGTGGGGGGGGGAGTGGGGCGGTGGGGTTCAGTGTGGCGCTGCACAAGCTCATGGCGCCGTCACACCCAACCACCCACCACACTTCCAGGTGCCCGCTCACACGCATCTCGCTCCACCACCTACTTCTTTCAACCCCTCTCACTTGCTTGGCACACCCTTTGCTTCATCACTTTCCTTCCCTCATCCTCTCCTGCACCACTCTCCCCTCACCCCTCCACCCGCACCCCCCTGTGCGTGTGTGTGGGGGAGCAGGCAGGCAGCGGTGGATGTGCTCGTGTGCGCCAGGGGAGGGGCGGGGCTGCTCAGCGAGCGGATGGAAGTTTCTGCGCGGCTGTGGGCGGCAGGAATCAAGGTAGCTATGGGCGGCTGGAGTAGTAGCTTTGAACGGCGGGGATAAAACAAGCTCTTGGTGGCAGGAAAACGTTCCTGGTGGGCAGTGGAAGATTTCATACACTACACTGTTTAGTGAGGGATGATATGCTGATAGTGACAACGTGGAATCCTGTCCCCACTGCCCAATGTGCGGTGCATGTGCGGCAGGCGGAGTATGTGAGTGTGCGGGCACCCAGCCTGACGGAGCAGTATGAGCACGCACACGAGCACGGCATCAAGTGGCTCGTGCTTCTCACCGATGCCGGCCTGCACACCCACTCTGCCAAGGTGCGTCTCGCTCTCACATGAGAGGTTGGTAAGGCAGTCACAAGGGTGTGCGGGTGGGGGAGGAAGAGGGTGAGGGTGAAGAGGTGAGAGGGGGGTGGAAAGCAAGAGTGCATCCTTTGTTTTGAGTGTGAGAGAGGGGAACATGAGTGGAGAGGAACAGAGGAAAGGGAAGACATAGGAGGGAAGGGAGGAGGGGTGAAAGATGGAGAGAGAGTCAATCTGTGCCTCTGGTCTCTCTGTGCACATCCGTGCTTGTATCAGGTACGGCATCTAGATTTGAAGACGGAGGAGGAAGTGAGCCTTGATGATTTGGTCAAGTTCTTCCTCGACGCCCTGCCGTCTCTACCCACTTCTCGCCGCCGCGGGGCCACAGCACCATCTGGTTCTGGCGCTGCTTGACTTCTGGCTCACCATAGTTTGAGCAAGTAGAGCATAACTACACCATTGCCATTTAAGACTCGTCTTTTGTATGTCAAAGGTGCTAAAAATAATAATAAGAATGCTTTCTTCTTGTATGATAATGTATTGCTTCCAAATTGTTTTGTACCCTCGCTAAATAACGCACATGTACACATGAAAGCGCGTGCAAGGACTGGTCCCCTAATGGCCTGGTCCGCTAACTTCCTGGTCCACGAACTTCCTAGTCCGGCGGAAGAAAAACGCACGGAACGAGTGCTTCCAGCCCCAAAACGCGGAAGGATCCTGCACATGTGCAGGAAGTGCAGCGGGCGCTCTTCATTCGCGAGCGCCGATGACCGACGATGCTCGCAACCCTCCCATGCCCTTTCTGGCTTGGCAATAGGCTCAGACAAGCACAACCACATGACCGGTGGAAGAAAAACGCTCGGAACGAGCGTTTCCAGCCCCAAAACGCGGAAGGATCCACACATGTGCAGGAAGTGCATTAGGCGCTCTTCATTCGCGAGCGAAGATGGAAGATGATGCTCGCAACCCTCCCACGACCTTGCTGGCTTGGTAATAGGCCCAGACAAGCGCAACCACGTGACCCGGCGGAAAACAAACGCTCGTAACGAGCGCTTCCAGCCCCAAAACGCGGACGGATCCTCACATTTGCAGGAAGTGCAGCGGACGCACTTCATTCGCGAGCGCCGATGACCGACGATGCTCGCAGCCCTCCCACTCCCTTGTTGGATTGGTAATAGGGACAGACAAGCGCAGCCACGTGACCCGGCGGAAGAAAAATCGCTCGGAACGAGCGCTTCCAGACCCAAAACGCGAAAGGAGCCTCACATGTGCAGGAAGCGCAGCGGGCGCTCATCATTCGCGAGCGCCGATGACCGATGATGCTTGCAACCCTCCCACGTCCTTGCTGGCTTGGTAATAGGACCAGACATGCTCAACCACGTGACCCGGCGGAAGAAAAACGCTCTGAACGAGCGCTTCCACCCCCAAAACGCGGAAGGAGCCGCACATGTGCAGGAAGTGCAGCGGGCGCTCTTCATTCGCGAGCGCCGATGACCGACGATGCTTGCAACCCTCCCATGCCCTTCCTGGCTTGGTAATATGACCAGACATGCGCAGCCACGTGACCCGGCAGAAGAAAAACGCTCGGAACGAGCGCTTCCACCCCCAAAACGCAGGAGCCTCACATGTGCAGGAAGTGCAGCGGGCGCTCATCATTCGCAAGCGCCGATGACCGATGATGCTTGCAACCCTCCCACGCCCTTGCTGGCTTGGTAATAGGACCAGATAAGCGCAGCCACGTAACCCGGTGGAAGAAAAACGCTCGGAACAAGCGCTTCCACCCCCGAAACGTGGAAGGACTCGTACATGTGCAAGAAGTGCAGCGAGCGCTCTTCATTCGCGAGCGCCGATGACCGATGATGCTTGCGACCCTCCCATTCCCTTGCTGGCTTGATAATAGGACCAGACAAGCGCAGCCACATGACCCGGCAGAAGAAAAACGCTCGGAACAAGCACTTCCACCCCCAAAACGTGGAAGGACTCGCACATGTGCAAGAAGTGCAGCGAGCGCTCTTCATTCTCGAGCGCCGATGACTGATGATGCTTGCAACCCTCCCGCGCCCTTGCTGATTTGACAATATGACCAGACATGCACAGCCACGTGACCCGGCGGAAGAAAAACGCTTGGAACGAGCGCTTCCACCCCCAAAACGCGGAAGGATCCAAACATGTGCAGGAAGTGCAGCGGGCGCTCTTTATTCGCGAGCGCCGATGACCGATGATGCTTGCAACCCTCCCACGCCCTTGCTGGCTTGGTAATAGGATCAGACAAGCGCACCCACCTGACCCAACGGAAGAAAAACGCTCGGAACGAGCGATACCACCCCCAAAACGCGGAAGGAGCCTCACATGTGCAGGAAGTGCAGCGGCGCTCTTCATTCGCGAGCGCCGATGATCGATGATGCTTGCAACCCTCCCACGCCCTTGCTGGCTTGGTAATAGGACCAGACAAGCGCAGCCACGTGACCCGGCGGAGAAAAAACGCTCTGAACAAGCGCTTCCACCCCCCAAAACGCGGAAGGATACGCACATGTGCAGGAAGTGCAGCGAGCGCTCTTCATTTGCGAGCGCCGATGACCGACGATGCTTGCAACCCTCCCATGCCCTTGCTGGCTTGGTAATATGACCAGACATGTGCAGCCACGTGACCCGGCAGAAGAAAAACGTTCGGAACGAGCGCTTCCACCCCCAAAACGCGGAAGGAGCCTCACATGTGCAGGAAGTGCAGCGGGCGCTCATCATTCTCGAGCGCTGATGACCGACGATGCTTGTGACCCTCCCACGCCCTTGCTGGCTTGGTAATAGGACCAGACTAGCGCAGCCACGTGACCCGGCGGAAGAAAAATAGCTCGGAACGAGCGCTTTCAGACCCAAAACGCGAAAGGAGCCTCATATGTGCAGGAGTGCAGTGGGCGCTCATCATTCGCGAGCGCCGATGACCGATGATGCTTGCAACCCTCCCACGTCCTTGCTGGCTTGGTAATAGGACCAGACATGCTCAACCACGTGACCTGGCGGAAGAAAAATGCTCGGAACGAGCGCTTCCACTCCCAAAACGCGGAAGGAGCCGCACATGTGCAGAAAGTGCAGCGTCTTGCAGCGTGTGCAAAATTGCAAGAATGAGGGCCTAGCGTGTGCAAAATAGCAAGAACAAGGGCCTAGCATGTGCAAAATTTCAAGAACAAGGGCCAAGCATGTGCAAAATTTCAAGAACAAGGGCCAAGCGTGTGCAAAATTGCAAGAACAAGGGCCTAGCGTGTGCAAACTTGCAAGAACAAGGGCCTAGCATGTGCAAAATTTCAAGAACAAGGGCCTAGCGTGTGCAAACTTGCAAGAACAAGGGCCTAGCGTGTGCAAAATTTCAAGTACAAGGGCCTAGCGTGTGCAAAATTGCAAGAACAAGGGCCTAGCGTGTGCAAAATTGCAAGAACAAGGGCCTAGTGAGTGCAAGATAGCAAGAACTTGTTCTTGCAAGTTTGCACTCACTAGGCCCTTGTTCTTGCAATTTTGCACACGCTAGGCCCTTGTTCTTGCAATTTTGCACACGCTAGGCCCTTGTACTTGAAATTTTGCACACGCTAGGCCCTTGTTCTTGCAATTTTGCACACGCTAGGCCCTTGTACTTGAAATTTTGCACACGCTAGGCCCTTGTTCTTGCAAGTTTGCACACGCTAGGCCCTTGTTCTTGAAATTTTGCACATGCTAGGCCCTTGTTCTTGCAAGTTTGCACACGCTAGGCCCTTGTTCTTGCAATTTTGCACACGCTTGGCCCTTGTTCTTGAAATTTTGCACATGCTTGGCCCTTGTTCTTGAAATTTTGCACATGCTAGGCCCTTGTTCTTGCTATTTTGCACACGCTAGGCCCTCATTCTTGCAATTTTGCACACGCTGCAAGACGCTGCACTTTCTGCACATGTGCGGCTCCTTCCGCGTTTTGGGAGTGGAAGCGCTCGTTCCGAGCATTTTTCTTCCGCCAGGTCACGTGGTTGAGCATGTCTGGTCCTATTACCAAGCCAGCAAGGACGTGGGAGGGTTGCAAGCATCATCGGTCATCGGCGCTCGCGAATGATGAGCGCCCACTGCACTCCTGCACATATGAGGCTCCTTTCGCGTTTTGGGTCTGAAAGCGCTCGTTCCGAGCTATTTTTCTTCCGCCGGGTCACGTGGCTGCGCTAGTCTGGTCCTATTACCAAGCCAGCAAGGGCGTGGGAGGGTCACAAGCATCGTCGGTCATCAGCGCTCGAGAATGATGAGCGCCCGCTGCACTTCCTGCACATGTGAGGCTCCTTCCGCGTTTTGGGGGTGGAAGCGCTCGTTCCGAACGTTTTTCTTCTGCCGGGTCACGTGGCTGCACATGTCTGGTCATATTACCAAGCCAGCAAGGGCATGGGAGGGTTGCAAGCATCGTCGGTCATCGGCGCTCGCAAATGAAGAGCGCTCGCTGCACTTCCTGCACATGTGCGTATCCTTCCGCGTTTTGGGGGGTGGAAGCGCTTGTTCAGAGCGTTTTTTCTCCGCCGGGTCACGTGGCTGCGCTTGTCTGGTCCTATTACCAAGCCAGCAAGGGCGTGGGAGGGTTGCAAGCATCATCGATCATCGGCGCTCGCGAATGAAGAGCGCCGCTGCACTTCCTGCACATGTGAGGCTCCTTCCGCGTTTTGGGGGTGGTATCGCTCGTTCCGAGCGTTTTTCTTCCGTTGGGTCAGGTGGGTGCGCTTGTCTGATCCTATTACCAAGCCAGCAAGGGCGTGGGAGGGTTGCAAGCATCATCGGTCATCGGCGCTCGCGAATAAAGAGCGCCCGCTGCACTTCCTGCACATGTTTGGATCCTTCCGCGTTTTGGGGGTGGAAGCGCTCGTTCCAAGCGTTTTTCTTCCGCCGGGTCACGTGGCTGTGCATGTCTGGTCATATTGTCAAATCAGCAAGGGCGCGGGAGGGTTGCAAGCATCATCAGTCATCGGCGCTCGAGAATGAAGAGCGCTCGCTGCACTTCTTGCACATGTGCGAGTCCTTCCACGTTTTGGGGGTGGAAGTGCTTGTTCCGAGCGTTTTTCTTCTGCCGGGTCATGTGGCTGCGCTTGTCTGGTCCTATTATCAAGCCAGCAAGGGAATGGGAGGGTCGCAAGCATCATCGGTCATCGGCGCTCGCGAATGAAGAGCGCTCGCTGCACTTCTTGCACATGTACGAGTCCTTCCACGTTTCGGGGGTGGAAGCGCTTGTTCCGAGCGTTTTTCTTCCACCGGGTTACGTGGCTGCGCTTATCTGGTCCTATTACCAAGCCAGCAAGGGCGTGGGAGGGTTGCAAGCATCATCGGTCATCGGCGCTTGCGAATGATGAGCGCCCGCTGCACTTCCTGCACATGTGAGGCTCCTGCGTTTTGGGGGTGGAAGCGCTCGTTCCGAGCGTTTTTCTTCTGCCGGGTCACGTGGCTGCGCATGTCTGGTCATATTACCAAGCCAGGAAGGGCATGGGAGGGTTGCAAGCATCGTCGGTCATCGGCGCTCGCGAATGAAGAGCGCCCGCTGCACTTCCTGCACATGTGCGGCTCCTTCCGCGTTTTGGGGGTGGAAGCGCTCGTTCAGAGCGTTTTTCTTCCGCCGGGTCACGTGGTTGAGCATGTCTGGTCCTATTACCAAGCCAGCAAGGACGTGGGAGGGTTGCAAGCATCATCGGTCATCGGCGCTCGCGAATGATGAGCGCCCGCTGCGCTTCCTGCACATGTGAGGCTCCTTTCGCGTTTTGGGTCTGGAAGCGCTCGTTCCGAGCGATTTTTCTTCCGCCGGGTCACGTGGCTGCGCTTGTCTGTCCCTATTACCAATCCAACAAGGGAGTGGGAGGGCTGCGAGCATCGTCGGTCATCGGCGCTCGCGAATGAAGTGCGTCCGCTGCACTTCCTGCAAATGTGAGGATCCGTCCGCGTTTTGGGGCTGGAAGCGCTCGTTACGAGCGTTTGTTTTCCGCCGGGTCACGTGGTTGCGCTTGTCTGGGCCTATTACCAAGCCAGCAAGGTCGTGGGAGGGTTGCGAGCATCATCTTCCATCTTCGCTCGCGAATGAAGAGCGCCTAATGCACTTCCTGCACATGTGTGGATCCTTCCGCGTTTTGGGGCTGGAAACGCTCGTTCCGAGCGTTTTTCTTCCACCGGTCATGTGGTTGTGCTTGTCTGAGCCTATTGCCAAGCCAGAAAGGGCATGGGAGGGTTGCGAGCATCGTCGGTCATCGGCGCTCGCGAATGAAGAGCGCCCGCTGCACTTCCTGCACATGTGCAGGATCCTTCCGCGTTTTGGGGCTGGAAGCACTCGTTCCGTGCGTTTTTCTTCCGCCGGACTAGGAAGTTCGTGGACCAGGAAGTTAGCGGACCAGGCCATTAGGGGACCAGTCCTTGCACGCGCTTTCATGTGTACATGTGCGTTATTTAGCGAGGGTACAAAACAATTTGGAAGCAATACATTATCATACAAGAAGAAAGCATTCTTATTATTATTTTTAGCACCTTTGACATACAAAAGACGAGTCTTAAATGGCAATGGTGTAGTTATGCTCTACTTGCTCAAACTATGGTGAGCCAGAAGTCAAGCAGCGCCAGAACCAGATGGTGCTGTGGCCCCGCGGCGGCGAGAAGTGGGTAGAGACGGCAGGGCGTCGAGGAAGAACTTGACCAAATCATCAAGGCTCACTTCCTCCTCCGTCTTCAAATCTAGATGCCGTACCTGATACAAGCACGGATGTGCACAGAGAGACCAGAGGCACAGATTGACTCTCTCTCCATCTTTCACCCCTCCTCCCTTCCCTCCTATGTCTTCCCTTTCCTCTGTTCCTCTCCACTCATGTTCCCCTCTCTCACACTCAAAACAAAGGATGCACTCTTGCTTTCCACCCCCCTCTCACCTCTTCACCCTCACCCTCTTCCTCCCCCACCCGCACACCCTTGTGACTGCCTTACCAACCTCTCATGTGAGAGCGAGACGCACCTTGGCAGAGTGGGTGTGCAGGCCGGCATCGGTGAGAAGCACGAGCCACTTGATGCCGTGCTCGTGTGCGTGCTCATACTGCTCCGTCAGGCTGGGTGCCCGCACACTCACATACTCCGCCTGCCGCACATGCACCGCACATTGGGCAGTGGGGACAGGATTCCACGTTGTCACTATCAGCATATCATCCCTCACTAAACAGTGTAGTGTATGAAATCTTCCACTGCCCACCAGGAACGTTTTCCTGCCACCAAGAGCTTGTTTTATCCCCGCCGTTCAAAGCTACTACTCCAGCCGCCCATAGCTACCTTGATTCCTGCCGCCCACAGCCGCGCAGAAACTTCCATCCGCTCGCTGAGCAGCCCCGCCCCTCCCCTGGCGCACACGAGCACATCCACCGCTGCCTGCCTGCTCCCCCACACACACGCACAGGGGGGTGCGGGTGGAGGGGTGAGGGGAGAGTGGTGCAGGAGAGGATGAGGGAAGGAAAGTGATGAAGCAAAGGGTGTGCCAAGCAAGTGAGAGGGGTTGAAAGAAGTAGGTGGTGGAGCGAGATGCGTGTGAGCGGGCACCTGGAAGTGTGGTGGGTGGTTGGGTGTGACGGCGCCATGAGCTTGTGCAGCGCCACACTGAACCCCACCGCCCCACTCCCCCCCCCACTGCCCCCCCCACTGCCTCCTGCCCCTCTTGCCCGAGAGCTCTGCGCAGCAGAGGAGGCGTGCAGCACACGCAGAGGAGGCATGCAGCACACGGCACAAAGCAGCAGAGGAGGCATGCAGCACACGGCAAAAAGCAGCAGAGGAGGCATGCAGCACACGGCACAAAGCAGCAGAGGAGGCATGCAGCACACGGCACAAAGCATCAAGGAGAGGGCCAGGCCACGCAGACGCAATGACAGGGAGGAGACACAGACACAGACATGCGCATACACGAGAGACACAGACACGCAGGCAAGGGACCAACCAAGAGGCACACAACAACACTTGACGGTTACAGCAGGGAGCAGCAGACTAACAGGCGAGAACAAGGAGAAGGAACAACATGCAAACAGGGAATGAAGAAAGAAGAATAGGGGAATATGGGGACGTTGCAGTGGAGCTACCCATGTCTGACACCCCACACCTCACCACACGCCCATTCCTGCAAACATGGAGGTCACAAGTCCCCAATACTGCCAGACCATGCCACGCGCTTCGACTTCCTGCCCCTAACATGCATCCCCGTCTGAACAACCCACCGCTCCTCTCCCAGCGGCAGCAGAGGAGAAGAGGTGGAGCAGCAGGGCATCGTAGCGGCCGCCCACAGCCACGCAGAGGGGCGGCGAGGACGACCACGGGGCGGCCAGGGCGGATGGGGGCGAGGCGGAGAGCGAGCGAGCGCCAGGCAAGGAAGCATCAGAGGGCAGGGTGGTGCGCTGGGTGCTGATAGGGTTTAGGGGGTGCTGCTGCTGGTGCTGGTGATGGGGAGGTTGAGACGGCAGGTGCCTTGCGTGGACCTGAGGTGCAGCGCACGCAGGAGATACAACGACGCAGGAGGCAGGGTGAACAAGGCTGGAAATAAGAACTGGAGACATTCCATGGCTGCATGTCACATGCACGGAAGGAAACAGGAGCAGCAAAATCAAAGAGGGCGCTTAAGGGAAAGAAGAAGGGGGTGGGGGAGACCTGGAAGAAGCATTTGGAGAAGTAGTGGTGGGAGGGCGCCATGAGGGCGTCGATGGTGGTGCACGCGGGGTGGATGCCCCACACTCGCAGCAGCGCCAGCAGCTCTCCCAGCTCGCCCAGTGCCGCCGCCACCAGTGGGCCTGGCCCGGGGGGGAGGATGAGAGGGGAGATGGAAGGGAAAATGGAAAGACATGAGTGGGAGGAATAAGAGGGATGGGCAGAACATTGAAGTAAATGTTCCTTGCGCATACCTGGTGGCAGCGCCCCTGTGAGCGCATACCTGGTGGCAGCGCCCCTGTGAGCGCATACCTGGTGGCAGCGCCCCTGTGAGCGCATACCTGGTGGCAGCGCCCCTGTGAGCGCATACCTGGTGGCAGCGCCCCTGTGAGCGCATACCTGGTGGCAGCGCCCCTGTGAGCGCATACCTGGTGGCAGCGCTGTTAGATTATACTACTCTTCTGTATCCTGCATTGATCCTATAAACCCTAGGATAGAGATAGGCACCCAAACAATGTTTGGGTGCACAACTAGGGTTAACCCTAGGTGGGGGTTGGAACCCAACCTTGGCCCAATTATTGGACCCCAAGGTTGGGTTGGAGGATTATTGGACCCCCCAATAATGTTGGCCCACTTTGACCAACATTATTGGGACCCCCCAATAATTCTCCAACCCAACTTATTGGTGGGGGCCAATAATGTTGGCTAGGTACCAACAACCCCCCTTTCCTTAGCTCCAACTATGTAAGCCCTCATCATTCCTAATCAACTCATCGGTTCAATTCTCACATGGTATCAGAGCTCTTACGGCTAACGCCACTCAAGATCCTAGGACCATACTCTACCTCCCGCCGGCTCTGCCGTGCCCCTTGCGCCACTTAGCGCACCTCCCGCCGGCTCAGCCGTGCCCCTCGCGCCGCTCAGCGCACCTCCCGCAGGCTCTGCCGTGCCCCTTGCGCCACTTAGCGCACCTCCCGCCGGCTCAGCCGTGCCCCTCGCGCCGCTCAGCGCACCTCCCGCCGACTCTGCCGTGCCCCTCGCGCCATCTCGGCGCCCCTCTCCTCACCACGTCCGCCCGCCGCGACGAACGCGACCGTCAGCCGCGGACGCGACGAACGCGCCCATCAGCCGCGGACGCGACGAACGCGACCGTCAGCCGCGGACGCGACGAACGCGACCGTCAGCCGCGGACGCGACGAACGCGACCGTCAGCCGCGGACGCGACGAACGCGCCCGTCAGCCGCGGACGCGACGAACGCGGCCGTCAGCCGCGGACGCGACGAACGCGGCCGTCAGCCGCGGACGCGACGAACGCGGCCGTCAGCCGCGGACGCGACGAACGCGGCCGTCAGCCGCGGACGCCGCGGAGACGCCCACCAGCTGCGGATGCCGCGGACGCCGCGGAGACGCCCACCAGCCGCGACGGACCCTGAATTAGGGTTTGCTGCTACTGCCCGTGGAGCAGCCGGACCGCTCTGTCCCTCAAGACGGTGTCGTCCACCTCCCCTCCCTCCCTCCTCCTCCTCTCATGGCCGACGAATCAACCTCGCTTGAGCTTGCCTCCATCGACAAGCTCGAGCTCCTCAACGGCACCACCGCCGTCAATTGGGTGTCGTTTGAGGAGAGCCTCTTCACGTACCTGGGCTCCGTTCGAGTGGGAGATTACTGCCTCCTAGTCGTTGTCCTCGAAACACCTAATGGCCTCCCCCCCACTCCGCCCCCACTCCCAGGCTCCTCCCCCCCCCCGACGCCCCACCACTCCCGACCGAACCTGCCCCCCAAGCCCCTATCCTAGGGGCTTGGGAGGATGATCCGGACAGGTGGGCTCGCACGCTCAACAAATACAACAAGGAGCGGGACGACTATGTCATCAAAAGCAGAGCACACGCAGCTGCCATCGCCGATCACGAAGCTGCCACTGCAAAACTTGCAGAATTCAAAGCCGCCTCCGAAGAGTACTCTGCTAAGCTCCGTAAGCACCACTCCGATACAGCTGCATGGCGCATTGCTGACCGCCGTGCACTTACTATCATCTTCTCATGCGTTCCCTCCTCTCTCAAGCGTGACCTTCGCCCCCCATCCTCCCCCTCCCTCTGGAAGTCTCTCTCCTCCCAATATGATCGCCAGGACTTACGTTCCCTCCTCTCCCTCTTTCGCACCTTCCAAGACATCACACTGGACTCCTCCCTCAACGCTGCTTCCTTCGCTCGGCGCCTCACGGACACTGCACAACGTCTCAATGATCGTGGCATCTTGATCTCCGACACCCTCCTCACAGCACGCATCCTTGACTGCCTCCCACCCACCTACGACACTTACCGCATCAATTTCACCTCCCAGCACATCCGTCCTCCTCCTGTGGCTGTTACCATCGACTGGCTCCTTGACAGTGAGGCTGACTTTCTGCGTGAATCTGCCTCCATCAATGCCGTTCATGCGCGCAAAGGAACAAACACCGGCGGAAGCAGCGGGGGCGGACCAGGACGTGGCTCGGGCGGTGGTGGAAGAGGAGGCGGTCGCGGAGGTGGACGAGGAGGGCGCACTGGGGAACGTGGCGGGCGTGGGGCAACCACTTCAACCACGGGTGGGCTCCCTCCGTGCCAGTATGTCATTCGCCAAGGCCCTAACAAAGGTCAGACCTGCAACCAGACCACCCATCCCACTGATACGTGCTTCAAAGCTCTCACCGACGAATGGCTTGCACGCGGCAACACGGGCCCTCCTCCACGCTGGAGCACCATCACCCCTCGCCCCACCCCTCATGACATTCGCACCCTCCCCGCCTATGCACCATCTCCCCCCAACCTCCATAATGTCCTCGCCCAACACCTCTCCCCTCACGTCCTCCAGCAAGTCCAACACCTCCTCCCCACACCCACCACCACCCCAACGCCTCCCACCCTCACCACACCCACCCTCGCACCTCAAACCCCTCCCTCCCCCTATCCTCCTCTCTCGCCCTCTCCTCCTGCGAAGCCGAACTATACGCGGTCACGATGGCGGCACAGGAAGCACGCTGGCTCAGCTATCTCCTCACAGACCTTGGCTCACCACAACCATGTCCCACCCTCTGGTGTGACAACGCTAGCACCATCCACCTCACCAAAGAAGCTGTCTTCCATGGTCGCTCCAAGCATATCGAGCTCCGACACTACTTCGTCCGCAACCTTGTCCAGGATGGCCACATCACCGTGCGCAAGATCGACTCATCCTCCAACCCTGCCGACATTTTCACTAAGGCCCTCGACCGCGCTACTCACTCGGCAATCTTGCCCCTCCTGGGCCTTGCCCCCCATGGTGACTGATTCAGGGGTTGCTGTCTTATCTCATCCAGGTTTAAGGATCTCTGCAGGCTAAGGGGTTGTGTTAGATTATACTACTCTTCTGTATCCTGCATTGATCCTATAAACCCTAGGATAGAGATAGGCACCCAAACAATGTTTGGGTGCACAACTAGTGTTAACCCTAGGTGGGGGTTGGAACCCAACCTTGGCCCAATTATTGGACCCCAAGGTTGGGTTGGAGGATTATTGGCCCCCCCAATAATGTTGGCCCACTTTGACCAACATTATTGGGACCCCCCAATAATTCTCCAACCCAACTTATTGGTGGGGGCCAATAATGTTGGCTAGGTACCAACCACCCCCCTTTCCTTAGCTCCAACTATGTAAGCCCTCATCATTCCTAATCAACTCATCGGTTCAATTCTCACAAGCGCCCCTGTGAGCGCATACCTGGTGGCAGCGCCCCTGTGAGCGCATACCTGGTGGCAGCGCCCCTGTGAGCGCATACCTGGTGGCAGCGCCCCTATGAGCGCATACCTGGTGGCAGCGCCCCTGTGAGCGCATACCTGGTGGCAGCGCCCCTGTGAGCACATACCTGGTGGCAGCGCCCCTGTGAGCGCATACCTGGTGGCAGCGCCCCTGTGAGCGCATACCTGGTGGCAGCGCCCCTGTGAGCGCATACCTGGTGGCAGCGCCCCTGCGAGGCGCGCCATGGCATCGTCTGCTGGCCCACTGAAGCGCTTCTCCACCGCCTGCAGGCGATCCACCACCGCCTCACCCAGCCCCACTCCCTGCCACCGCACCGCACCACTCACCCACACACGCCGGCGCACAGGAACAGAAACACTGGCACGTTGGCACAACGGCACACACGCACAAACGCTCAAACACAAAAAGACACACAGATGGACAGACAGGCAGACGGACGATGGATCATGGAAGGACGGACTGACACGCACCTTCTCACAGCATGCAGCAGCACACACGCACCTGCAGCAGCTGGCGGCGAACAAGAGGCCACGCGGCCTTGCGGGAGGGGGCTGTGGGGGGAGAGCCGCCCAGCAGCGCCAGCAACTGCTCGTGTACAGGGGGGCCGGGGGGGGGGGGGGGTGGGGGGGGTGCAGGGGGAGAGAAGGGGCGTAGCAGGGAGGCATGAGCGCGGGTGGAAGGGTGAGAGGAGTGCAGGGTGGCATGGTGCTGCGAGGCATGGGAGATGGCTGAAGATGGTGGGTGGTGTGCGTGGTGGACATGGTTGAAGGGGAGAGGAGCAGGCGGCAGGGGGGAGGGGAGTGACCTGGGCGACACTGGCGACCTGCGGGCGTGTGACCCCCGCCCACTGCCAGATGGCGCACAGCAGGTCGCGGTGGTTCAGCCGCACCTCCACCGCCCCCCATGCCGCCCCACTCCCCTCCACCACCTCCACCGCCACCTGCATGCAGCACGGCACGAGGCAGCACGGCACGAGGCAGCAGGGTGCGAGGCAGCAGGGTGCGAGGCAGCAGGTAGAGAGGCAAGGCGGGGAAAAGGGAAAGCTGGCACTGTTCTGTTGCAGCACTGGGGCACATGAATCTTGTTAGTGTGCAAGTGGGCACTTGTGTGTGGAAGGGTTTGGAAGTGACGCATGTGTGTGAGGCACATGGACGAGCAAAGCGCTGCCTGAGAACGCACCTTGATGGCTTCAGCATCCGCCAGAACCGGCGTCCCTCCCACAATGTCAAAGTCTGCCTGCCACCCACCTCCACCGCAATGCACATGCCCGCACCACATCGCATGGCACGGAGCAAAATCGAAATGGCCAGGGGCATGGTGGAGGACAGGGGGTGGCAGCAAGAGAGGAAGAGATGAGCAGTTGGTTAGGCCATTTCTGGGCAAAGTTCAAGGTGCACCCTACCCTGCCATGCACTGCTGTGAGGCCCCAAGGAGCTAGCTCGCATACACGCTTGTTCAGCACTCACCTGAGAATGCTGCACACCGACCATGATTGCCGCACACGTGGCGAGCAACACTCGCTACTTATACCCCATGCCCTTAAGCCCTGGACTCTTGCCACCAACCCAGTTTCACCCCGTTCCATCACCCCTTTGTTTCAACGGGTCAGGCGACACACCTGCAGATAATCATGAGGGGGGCGGCGACCGGGAGCGCGGCGAAACACAGAGGAGAACTGGAAGCGCTTCAGAGACGAGGTCTGGGAGGGGGAGGACAGGGGGGACAGCACACGTGCCAAATGGATGGCAAAGGGGCAATGGGTCGACAACAGAAAGAGAGGAGCATGAGAGTATCGGGACATTCAAGCGGCATCACGTGCATCACCTGTGTGGCGGCGACCCAGCGGGCGAAGGTGAGTCGAGTGTCGTAGCGCAGTGAGAGCAGCGAGCCCTGTGCGTCCACCACCCGCACCGCCAGCCTGGCAGGGGCGCACGGAGAGGTAGGAGGGGCGGAAGAGAGATGAGAGAAAATGCACGGGCAGACAATGAGAGAGCATAGCGAGAAGGTCAGCACACACACAACATTGAGGGGTTAGGGTTGGCGTACTCATGGGTGCGGCGGTCGGGATAGGCAAAGTCAACGACACGTGTGTCGGAGCGCAGGGCGCCATGGCGGTGGAAGATGCACTGCACGCCCGCCATGAACGCCTCCCTCGCCCCCGTCCACTGCACCGCCCCCCGCTCCCACTCCTCCTCCTCCCCGGCCCCCCCATGCAGCGTGCGCACAGGTGGCGGGGTGGGCGCGGAGGAGGGAGGCGTGGCGGGGAGGCGGGCGAAGATGGCGGCGAGCACGCGGTCGTACACCGCCGACGAGGAAGTAGAGGAGGAGGAGGAGTCGTCCCCCGGCGCCTGGATGGCCCTCAGTATGCCTGCTCGCCCCCAGCGCAGTGCAGGGGGGGGGGGCGCAGCGGCACACACGAGTGAGGGAAGGGCGACGGTCATGGGAGTGAACACAGGATACACCAGCAGGGAAGCCATGCAGGGAAGGTTGTGTGCAGGCAGGAAAGGTTGCAGCATGGGAGTTTAGAAGGAGCGCGGGCAGTGAGAGTGACCCCCCACCCCCACCGTTTGTGGTGTGCAAGCACCCACCGTTGAGCGCCTCATCCTCCATGCGCGGCGGCATGAGGTCGCATCGCAACACCTCTGCTGCTGACGGGCGGTCACTGGGTAGCGGACTCAGCAGCCGCCTCACCAGCTCTGCCACCTGTGGAGAGTGTGACATACACACACACACACACACACACACACACACACATACACACAGGTGCAAACAGGCACACACAGGCATACACAGGCACATACAGGCACTTGGGTACACACAGAAACACACAGACGCACACAGGCGGGTGGTGGAGCACCCATGCGTGTGGCAGGGCGCACCTGGGGGTGCTTGAGCGCCCACTCATGTGGAATGGTGCGGTGCAGCTTGAGGGCTGAGAGCGTGTGAGCGCGCTCCATGGCCGTGTGGAAGGGGTGCCAACACTCCAGCAGCACCACGCCCACACTCCACATGTCCACCTGCCCACCCCACCCAGCTCACACGGGGATGTTAGTTACGTGCCACGGCATATGGATGCACAGGCACGGGTGAGGGCATGGACAGGCACAGGAGAGAGGTACGAGATGACAGGGTGCGTGGGGTGCCAGGCCAGGGGTGCGGATGCTGCGTGCACTTGCCTTGTCGTCCACGTGCGCCCACCCCTGCTCCACCTCGGGTGCCGTGTAGAAGTACGTCCCCACCTGCCCCGTCGCCGACTGCCGCCTCTCCCCCATGGGGCCCCCTTCCCTCCCCCCCCTTTCTGCACCCCCTTCGGGACTCAATTCCCTTTCTGCCTCTTCTCCAGCGTCTGCAGCATCGACCCCCTCCCCCAGCTCCGAGAACTTGGCTGCCGTGTCATGCCCCATGGGGTAAAGGGGGGGGGGGGAGGGGAGTTAGGACAGACGAGTAAAAGATACACAAGCAGGATCACGGAGAAGAAACAGACGAGATCAGACAGGCAAACTAACGGTACGCAGAGCAAAACAAAAGGGAAAAAACAAGCAAACCATCAAGTCATGCAGATGCAGCATGCAGGTGAGCGCGCATGCAAGGCGTGTTGTGATACCGAGGCCGAAGTCGCCGATCTTGATGTCCCCACGCGGGTCAACAAAGAGGTTGTTGGGAGTGAGGTCGCGGTGGATGATGCCCTGCCCGTGCACGTGCAGCAGCCCCTCCACCACCTGCCGCACCACCCTCCACGCCCACGCGCCATCCACCTCGTCCCCCCCCCTCGCCTCCAACACCTGCCGCAGCGTCCTGGCAGGCACAGGCGCGGAGAGGGCGGGACAAGGGCAGGCAGGCGAAAGAAGAAGAGGGCTCAGGGTGAAAACGCGCATGTAATGTGCATGGTCGAAACACGAACGGATAGGTGCACATTCTTCCATCACAACCGCAAAAGGCGGACGTGCAAAGAGCAGAAGGTGTGAAGAGGGGAAAGCAGTGTCAGAAAACGCACCTAGGGCAGTACTCCATCTGAACGCACCTAGGGCAGTACTCCATCTGAACGCACCTGGGGCAGTACTCCATCTGAACGCACCTGGGGCAGTACTCCATCTGAACGCACCTGGGGCAGTACTCCATCTGAATGTACAGGTACGTCGTTTCCGCCTCACCCCCATTCCTGCCGTCCCTCCCCCCCGGCAAGCTGTGGGAGTGGGTGAGGTCTGCATCGCGAGTGAGCCACTCCGATGCCGACGCCAGCGACGTGCTCGCAGTGGGGCTCGCGCTGCCCTCCATGCTGTCTGTGTCGGTGTGCGCGGGCAGGTGGCGAGTGGAGCGGCCGGCCCCGGTCTCGAACCAGGCCTGGTAGTAGCGCACCACGTGCTGGTGCTGCAGCCGTGACAGCGTCGCCACCTCCCTGCCATGGCCCCGCCCCACATGCAAGGGGGGTCAGAGGGTGAGAGGGTGAGAGGGTAAGAGGGTGAGAGGTTGAGAGTGTGAGCAGTTGAGAGGGCAAGAGGGTGAGAGGGTGAAAGCGTAGGAGGGTGGGAGGGGCAGGGCACCTGAGGATCTTGGAGTTGAGGGCGGGGCTCTTGCCCCGGAGGGGAATCCTCTTGATGGCATACT
Organism: Closterium sp. Naga37s-1; assembly: GCA_947471745.1. Taxonomy (NCBI): domain Eukaryota; kingdom Viridiplantae; phylum Streptophyta; class Zygnematophyceae; order Desmidiales; family Closteriaceae; genus Closterium; species Closterium sp. Naga37s-1. Next base: position 564,272 of record CANJKZ010000819.1, read on the forward strand.
TGCGCCCGTCCAGCTTGTTCACACACAGCACCACCGACCCAAACCCGCCCTTGCCTGCTCCACCCACACGGGCAGCACGACCAGGAGGGGTTCATGGCAGGGAACTAATGAGAGGCAGTGATGAGAGTCACCAGGGGAGACGGCATACAGAGCAAGAAAGGCACGGACTGGCCTCACCCAGCATGGCATGGCCTCACCCACCCAGCATGGCATGGCCTCACCCACCCAGCATGGCATGGCCTCACCCACCCAGCATGGCATGGCCTCACCCACCCAGCATGGCATGGCCTCACCCGCCCAGCATGGCATGGCCTCACCCACCCAGCATGGCATCGCCTCACCCACCCAGCATGGCATCGCCTCACCCACCCAGCATGGCATGGCCTCACCCACCCAGCATGGCATGGCCTCACCCACCCAGCATGGCATGGCCTCACCCACCCAGCATGGCATCGCCTCACCCACCCAGCATGGCGACCTCCTCGAAGTCTGAGAGGTAGCGCGACCCCGACGCCTGTGCTGCTGCATCTGCAGCGCTGCCCTCGCCCTCCGCACTGGCCGACCAGAACCGCTGCAGCGCCCGTTGCACCTGTGAGTGTGAGAGTGGCGTGACAGCACAGCCGCACCCCTTGCATGCCCCGTTAGATCCCATGCCCTTGCCACAGGCAAGGCAGGAGCCATACAAGAGCGCACACACAGCACGGCTGGACCGGTGCATGCACACATGCATGGGCAGGATGGGTGGAGGGAGCGTGAGAGAAAGCAGGGACAGGTGGCGCACATGGCATGGCAGGAAAGCTCACGGATGGGTCTGCATGGGCGTGCGCAGTGAGGCGGCGGGCAGGCTTGCTGAAGACGCGGTGGAAGGCACGGTCGATGAGGCGCGGATCATGGTGCAGCAGATCCGCCACCCACTGCGGTATCACCTGCCCATGTTGCACTCGCACTCGCACACATGCACACACACACAGACACGCATGCACACGTTAGATAGCTGCATCATCTCTCACTGTTTTCATTGCAATAACTAATCCTGCAGCGATCATTGCATGCGGGTACCTCATTGCATGATGTTACCTCATGACAGGTGCTTACCACAAGCCTTGTGGTTACCCAATGTGCTTACCTCCAGCCATGTGGTTACCACAGGAATGTAATTACCACAAGGCATGTGGTTACCACAGGGCATGTGGTTACCACAGGGCATGTGGTTACCACAAGACACGTGGTTACCTCAAGAGCGTGCAGCTGAGAGGCGAGGGCAGGCAGGGCGTGGGGCAGAGGGCCGTTGTGGCTGGTGACCATGCGCAGTAGGTGAGCCTGCATGCACATGAAGGGAATGCTTGTTAGGAGGGCAGCAGGGGAATGCACGGAGCGAGCAGGGCGCAGGGTGAGGGAGGGGGTACGAGGAGCAGGTCGCGCTGGATCATGCCCGTGTACATGTCGCGCGACCCACGGCGCTGCGCTCCTGAGGCCGATGCCGAGGCCAGCACCGCAGCTGCAGTTGCAGTGGCTCCCTGCGCTGCATCCCTCCCATCTGCACCCACTGCCGTCCCTCCATCCGTTGAAAAACTCCTTCCTTCACTCTCTTCCTCCTCCTCATCATCCTCCTCCTCCTCCTCCTCACTCTGCTCGTCCTCCTCCCCCTCCTCCTCATCCCCTCCATCACCACCACCGTCCTGCTGCGTGCGCCCGCCCCCTGATCCCCTGTGCCTCGCCGTGCTCCTCTGATGCCCCACCAGCTGCTCCACCTGCCACATGCCACCACATGCCACCACATGCACACACATGCACACACACACACACACACACACACACACACACACACACACAGGGAGCAGGTAGCAGGAAGCAGGGAGCAGATGTTCATTGGGGGAACTTAAAGCCCAGAAGTTAAGCACTGAACGCAAAGAGATTGAGAGCCCTGTTGTACCCCTAACCTGCTCCCCTTTGTCAGTCCACCACGCACCTCGGCCAGCACCTGCATGCTCCTGAGCCCCTCTCTCACTCGCCGGATTAGTTCGCCCACCGACCCCTGAGTGTCCTCCTCCCCGCCCCCCGACGCTGACAGGGTCACGGCAGAACACCCCAGCGGCCACGCGCTGCTGGATGGTGAGGGGGCAGTGGAGGGGGTGGTGGTGTGGGAGGCAGAGCCATCGGATGCACTGTCGCCCCCATGCTGCCACAGCCCCCTGCCCCTCTGCCTCCCTCTGCCGCCGCTGCCTTGGCTCTCCTCCTCTCCACTCTCCTGCTCCTCCTCCTCGTCGTCATCCCCCTCCTCTCCCTCGTGTGACGACTCGCTTGCTTCTTCACTCTGCTGCCTTTGCATCTTCACCGCACCACCCACGCCACCCGGCCTCCCCACACCACCGCCACCACCAGCCAAAGCGGTACCTCCACTCCTTCCCTCCCTAGCTTCTGTGCCTCGCCCCTCTCCCCCTGGCCTGCCACCGAGGCCCCCTCTTCCTCCTGCACTCGCTCCTCTTCCTTTCCCTCGCCCTCCACCCCCCACCTCGCCCCTCCCAGCTCCGCCCTCCTGACTGCCCCCCGCGCCTCTGCCCCTGCCTGCGCCCCTGCCTCTGCCCCTGCCCCTGCCTGCGCCTGCAGTGCCTGGGCCAGGGGGCCAGGCAGCGGGGGCGAGGGGGAGGGCAGAGAGGGGGTCGGAGAAGAGCCCCGCGTCCACACTGTCCTCCCACGCCCACCCCTCCTCCTCCCACCCCTCCTCCCCGCCCGCCGCCTCGCCTTCTGCCTCCTCCCCATCGCTGCCCGCCTGCAAGCACTCCAAGATGGAGTGTTAAGACGCCAGCGCACGCAACGCGAGAGCTGTGACGGCGATGGGGAATGAAGTTAGAAATGCAGAGACACATGCAGCACACAGGTGAAGGGCGATGAACAAAGCGCACCTGGGTGGGAGCAAGAGGGTGGTGTGTGGCGGGTGACAGTGACGAGAGGCGGCGAGAGAGGAACTCTTGTGCCGTCTCGGCAAGGTTGAATACCGTCACTCGCCCCTCCCGTGCTGCCCGTGCTGCCTGCATTGCCACACGCCGTGTGCAGCACGCATGGTCAGGTGAACGCTCAAGGCAAAGCCGCAACGCATAGGCACACAACAATGGACCCAGCCACGTTGGAAAGGCGGACTTGGTTGGAAGCAAGGAGGGAGATAGACAAGGGACGGGGAGTGGCAGTGCGGAGAGCAGAGAGGCGCCTGTTGGTCCCTCACCCCCCTGTGCCCTGGCCTGACCCCACCTGGTCGTGCAGCAGCGCCACCAGCTCCACCACGTCCTCCTGCTCCAGCCCCTCCCGCGCCTCCACTCGCAGCTTCAACGCCCGCCTCGGATATCCTGCCACATACCTGCACGAGGGGCGCGGGCAGGGGAAGGGGAGGCAATGAGGGAGTGGACGCGGCCACCTCTCCCGCTGCACCCCTCCACGACCACCCCACACCTCACTGCCTCACCGCAATACTGCCACACCACGACCTTCCCTGGGAGCGGGCTTGCCTGGGAGCGGGCTTGCCTGGGAGCGGGCTTGCCTGGGAGCGGGCTTGCCTGGGAGCGGGCTTGCCTGGGGGCGGGCTTGCCTGGGGAGGGGCTTGCCTGACGACGAGGTGGAGGGAGACGGCGTCGAGGTTGGCGTGGGCGGCGAAGGAGTAGTGCGGGCGCAGCAGCAGCGCATACTCCACCAGCGGCCGCTCCGCGCGCAGCTCAAAGTCGTCCGCGAAGATGGCGGAGCTGCCCAGGGCAGGGGGAAAGGCGGAGGGGCGACAGGTCAAAAGAGCAACAAATGCTATTGGAGTGCAGCCATGTGGGTGGATAGGCCTCCAGACATGAAAAATGACGCCAACACACGGCCTGTGGTTTCAGCCATACGTCCGTTGACAGGGGTGCGGCGGGGCGTACATGGCGGTGAGCTCGTCGAGCTGCTGCGCGCGCAGCTCCTCGTCCTCCTCCTCCTCGTCCCGCCGATGCCGCCCGGCCCCCGCGCGGCCGCCTCCGCCTCGATGGCCGCGCGCCTTCTTTTTGCCCGCCATGCGCGCACACACGCACGCCGCGCGTCACACACGTGTGTGGACCCACAACATCACTCCCCTTGAAGGAATCTTACGTACCCAGTGCGACCTACGCAATTAGCACTCGCACACGTTTAGGCGTGCTTCTGCGTTCGGTGACAATGATGTTACCTGCAATAACGAATCCGTACAAGCTAATAGTTTTACTGAAGAAGCGCACTGACATTATTTCCAGAAAGACATTCAGAAATTCTTGCCTGATATCATTCGTGGTGCCACTACCGTGAATTCCACGCCAGCTGTGCCCCTTCCAACTTCTGGAAGGAGATTCCGTGGTACTGTGCGGTGCAACTCCCAGAAATTGGACGATTTCGCCTGCATCGGTTTCGCAAAATTCGCCCAGTGCGTGTAAATCTTTGCTGGCGAAACGACTTTCGGAATTCCAGAAACGGCAGGATGGTGGTATTGGCGGGAAAGGAAACTCGGCAGAATCAATGAACCACCTCTTGTTGCTGCTCATTCCACTCCTCTCTCTCATCAACTGCTTGCCCTTCGATCCGCAACCCCACGCGTCAATTCCGCACATAAAATCTTTGTGATTCCTCAGTCGTCAGTGATTAATCCGTTTTTCCCGGTCAGCGGCAGCAGGCTTCTTGATGGCATCGGAGGGGGGGCAGTCGCCGGAGGTGGAGGGCGAGGCGATGGTCACGGTCGTCATCAAGAACCCCTCCGCGTCGTCGCCAGGCGACTTCAGGACGCGAGTGCGAGCGGCGGGCACGGTGGGCGACGTGAAGCGACAGCTGCAGGAAGAGTACGCGGGACACCCCGACCCGTCGCGACAGAAGCTGATCGTCGCCGGCCAGCTCGTGAAAGACTCGCTCCTCGTCCGCGACGTATTTAAACAGGTCCGCTCGCACGCTTTGTTCCGACCGTCTCAGTCGTTTAACGCGTGGTCGGCGCTCTCTCATCGTTATTGCCGCATGTCGCGGAGCTATACGTCTAGAGTCGTCGATCAGAGTCATGGTGGGAGGAAGACTCTGGTTGCTGCCGGAAATTCTTGTTATTCGGGAGTGCGAGCCTAAAGATTCAGTCAGTATGATTTTCTTGTTCCGTCACGTGCAAGTGCGTCAGGGGAAAGGATGTGCTTGAGTGTGACTCGTTTCACGTGCCACCAATCTCTGCGCTTCCCTCTCCCCCCCTGCGCTCCTCCGCGCGCAGAAGAACCTGAGCGAGCCCCAGGTGATGCACCTCGTCGTCTCTTCCGCTCCCCCCGGCACCTCCTCCGCGCCGTCCTCCGCGCCCTCTTCCGCGCCCTCCACGACTCACTCCAGCCGCTCCGTCTCCCCCACGCCCTCCTCCTCCGCGCGCGCCCACTCGCGCGCCACCCTCCCTGCCTCCAACCTCGCGCTTGCTCCTTTCCCTGCCGCGCCTGCGCCAATCCCTGCGCCCGCCGCCGCCGCCTCACTGCAGCGCGCAGGCGCTGTCCCGGGGTCCGGGCAGGCGCACGCAGTGGAGGCGGACGGGCCGGCTGTAGCGCCGGCCGCTGCAGCTGCGGCGCCCGCTGTGGCTGCTGCAGCCGCGGGTCCTGGCGCAGCGGATGGGGGGCTTACAGCGAGCGGGGGAGAGGCAGGAGGGCGAGCACCCACAGCAGCACCCACAGCAGCAACAACAGCTCCAGCTGTTACGCAGGCCGCTGCCGCTGCTGGGGGGGGAGAGCAGCAGCAAGCCATCCTTCAGGTGAGTATTCAGTCGCTTCTGCTGCCACGTTCGCCCTCCTCTTCCCGCTCTCTACCCTCGCCGCTCATCTCTACCCTTTCCTCTCCTCTCTACCCTCCCCTCTCCACTCAACCCTCGCTCCTCCTCTCTCCTGTCTGCTCTGTTCACACGCCTCCCTACCCTCTCCCCGTCCTCCCCTCTCTCCCCCTCTCCATCCTGGGCCCCTCGCAGCTGCTCGGTGCGCTGCAACACACTGCGCCCACTGGCCTGCCGCCTCTGCCCTTCTCGCCTCTCATGGCGCCGCCCCTGCCGGCCCTTCCGCCGCCATACTCGCCTTTCACGCTGCCGCCCTTCATGCTGCCTGCTGACTCTTCCATGCCTGCATCAGCCCTCTACCCACCTTTACTGCACTCCCCTCTGCTCCCCCTCTCCATGCCGCCCATGCCCTTCCCCTTCGCTTTCCCTTTTCCCTGGCCCTCCCCTCCGCCCATGCCCATGCCGGGTGATCCCCTCGCACCCATCGCCTTTGCCCCTCCCATGCCTCCCTTCGCCTTCCCACCCACCATGCCTCCTCCGCACCCATTCGCCAGCAACGGCAACAGGTGAGCTGTTTTTTAGAGTGCATTAGGCGTCTTAGCAGTGTGAGAGGCATCATAGCAGTGCGAGAGGCATCTTAGCAGTGCGAGAGGCTCCTTTATCTCTTCATGCTTACAGTTGGACTGATTTAGTTTTTTCCTTTTAGCCTTGAGCCCACTGCAACTGTTCCTTCACATTCTTATCCTTGTTCTCCACTTGATCCCCTCGCCCCACCATGTGCCCCTGCATCTGTGCCTCTGCCGTGTGCTGCCAGCCCTGCCCCCCCTGTTGGCGCGCCTGTGCACACCCACCCGCACCACCCACCCACTGTGGGCCTCGCACCACCACCGCCCGCACCAGCGGCAGCACCTTTGCCTCAGGCAGGGGCAGCACAGCCCCATCCCGCCGCCCCTGCTGCAGCGCCAGGTGCCGTGGGGGAGGAGGCGGCAGCAGCGGCGGCCGTGCAGCAGCATGTGCGGCAGGCGGGCGCAGTGGGAGGGGTGGAGGAGGAGTGGCAGCAGCAGCTGCAGCAGCGGCTGCAGGCGGTGATGCAGGCAGTGCGGCAGCAGCAGATGGCAGAGCACCACGCTGCCATGGCCGCTGCTGCTGCTGCCGCCGCTGCTGCACAGAGGGGGGGCGCAGGTGGGCTTGCAGGAGTGCCAGGAGGAGGCAGGGCGGCAGGAGATGCAGCAGGGCATGTGGGGGTGGGGGGGGCGGCAGCAGTGGAGGGCGCGCCTAGAGTGCGGCGCATTCAGTTTGCGATCCGCATCGACCTCATGCTGCTGCTCAAGCTCACGCTGCTCGTCTATGTGTTCGGCCAGGGCGGGGGCTACCGCCGCTTCTTTGCCCTCATCGCTGCTGCTCTCTTCATCTACCTGTGAGCCGCCCAGCTTTTCGTTAACTCACACCAGCATGTGGCAGCTGTGTCAGCTCTTCACCTCTTTCCCGTCCTCCTCACACCCTCTTCTCTGCGCTCTGCGCCCTCTCCCCCATGGGCAGGTACCAAGCGGGCGTGCTGGCGCCGCTGCTGCGATGGCTCTCCCACCGCGCGCAGGCCGCCATGGGCCTGCCTCCCCACCCCCCCCACGCCGCTGCTGCCCCCCACGCTGCTGTGCCACCTCAGGCTGGAGCCGGGGCTGCAGGGGGTGGGGGAGGGGCGGCAGGGGTGGAGGGAGGTGTCGGCGGGGCGGCAGGTGGTGTGCAGGGCCAAGCAGGTGCGAGGCTAAGTGCTCTCTGCCCCACCCCTCTTGCCTAGCCCCACCCCGCTTGCATGCCGTTGCTTGACTGTGCCACCCCTCCCTTCACTGGCTGCTTCTCGCCTTGCCTTTCATGCTCCGTTATTCCTCATTCCCATCTTCAGTCTCATTGTGTGTCACATCCTTCGTCTCATCTTGTGTGCTGCAGCCGTTCAAGCCTTGCAACAGCAGCCACCACAGCAGGGAGTGCAGCAGCAGCAGCAGCAGAGGCGGGGATGGCTACAGGAGGTGCAGGTGTTTGTGGTGGGCTTCCTCACATCGCTGCTGCCTGGCTTCCAGCCGCCCGACCATCTGCCCGCTGCCCTGCCACCCCAGGCCGACCGCCCTCACCAGGATTAGAGATGAAATGTTAACATCAGTTAGTCGGCTCAAAAGGACAACAGTCCGTTCAAGTATCTCAATCAAAATATTCTAACCTTTTCTTTTAACTATTTGCACAAAAGCTACACTGAATCAAAACTATTTCGCCATCACCTTCCATCGACTTCCGCCGAACCACTGACGGGTTCGCTCACGGATGCTGCCCATATTGCACCATTTTCCTAGCTTTTCCTACGCCACAGCCTCATTTCCATCGTCGCGCGCGAGCGCACTCGAGTCGGCACGCGGCAACCCCTAGAGTCTCAAGCTCCTCACTCCTTCCAATCCTCGCCCCACAGGCGCGGCAGCGAC